>OZ007572.1:64064635-64277135 GCA_963931925.1 Onchidella celtica
TGTCTGCCTGACTGTCTATCTGTCCTTCTCTATCTCTCTCTTTCTCCTCCTCAGTATGTTTCCCCCCGTTTCTCTCCTCCACCCCCACCATTTCCCTCCTATGTGTTTTAGATTCATTATCAATACTACTACTACTAATAATAATAATAGTGATAATAATACTATGTGCATGCTGACAGCAATAGTAATGTTTGGACTATTGAATAAACCATACTCACATGTCATGGAATCCTCCCCCATCTGTTGAGCGATTTTTTTCCAGGTGTTTTGTCTGAGCAGCATGTCTTTATGTTGTGGAATACTGCTGTCATACAAGCACGGGTTGCTCCGTACTAGTTCTATAAGTTTCTCATAAACTTGTACAGAGTGCTTCATTTTGTGGATACACTTTTACTAGACCTAGATCTAGATGAAAGACTGTCGTGATGCACAATGTACCCGGTATTTGTGGTTTTTAAACTTTATATACCGGGTACATTGTGCATCAGCACAAGCTTGCATCTATAATTATGTAAAAAGAGCCTTCGGTCGGAGAGAGTGAACAGAAGACAAAGACACCAGCAAGGTGTATCGCTGTTTGTTCCCTCGTCTGTTCCAGAAAAAAAAAAGGCTTGAAATAAATATTTCAGTTATCACGCAATAAAAAGGCGAGCTTACGCGCAGACTTCGCATACTTTGATGCGCTGATTTCGAAACTGCTATTGTTTTTCCGATTCAATAAAGATTTGAAAATTTCAAAAAATTAATTTTAAATACAAGTTCAACAAGACCAGAGTTCACCGACGGGAAGTGATGGCTCGGGTGACACTCCCCTTCTACCATTACAAAAACCGTGCCGGGAAGCAGAGAAAAATCGCCTCGGGTAGCGTATTTTCAAAACACCGCAAACAGCTAGCGCGTTTTCGGCGCGTGTTTCAGCTTGCATGTGAACAGCAACAAACATTAAATACATGGGCGTATTTTTGCAAAAGACGCGCGTACATCTACCGCGCTGAAAACAGCTTACATGTGAACAGGGCTTAAAGAGAACTGAATCCGAAAATGTTCTTACGACCCACCGAGTTGAAATTTTTTTATTCATGTAAAAAGCAACACAAATCCTCATGTAGATCTTTCATTAGCCAAATGTTGCGGCAACATTGCACTTTACTGTCGTATTGTATCGATCAGATCTGCTTCAGTGAGCTGTGAAAATAAGGTAAGGTCAGAATGACACAGTCGGAGACAGCGACAAACGAGTCGAGCATTAATGGTGCTTTGTTTCAAGTTTTAATTCAGTGACCCATGGAAATAAGCGAGGCCAAAGTGGCGCGGTCAAAGGCGAAGACAAAAGAGACGAGCTTTAGTGACAGTTTGCCCCAAATCTTAATGTAAAGGTTATATTAATGGATTGTCGGGACAGTGGTTCAGACAATGGTTCAGACAATGGTTCAGACAATGGTTCAGACAATGGTTCTGACAATGGTTCAGACAATGTTTCAGACAATGGTTCTGACAATGGTTCTGACAATGGTTCAGACAGTGGTTCTGACAATGGTTCAGACAATGGTTCTGACAATGGTTCAGACAATGGTTCAGTCAGTGGTTCTGACAATGGTTCAGACAGTGGTTCAGACAATGGTTCTGACAGTGGTTCAGACAATGGTTCAGACAATGGTTCAGACAATGTTCAGACAATGGTGTCACAAATCCCAGACTGGGAAATGTAATAATTATGACAGGACAACAATCACGAACGAACAAGTATAACACTTAACAGAACAACCAACCAGACTCACACATTTATTATACATAAGAAATAAAGATATACGTGCATTACATTCTTCAGTTCAAATACCATTCAATGGTCCGTATTCCCGACATTCATTCTTCTACGGGTCCACAACCCGATAATACTTTCTAAAATATGCTCTGGCCTCAGCCTCACATCTATATATGTACTACTTGCGGGCCTCTCTTATTGGCTCCTGCTCAACCTAATCTCCGTATCTCAATCTCCCCTCGAGGTCTTAATAGCACATTAATATTTCAATAGCACATTATATTCTCAATGGCACATTGACATCTTAATAACAACGTCCCTGTCTGTGGCCAGACTGCCACGACTCATGTGCTCCCGCTGTCCTGCGCGACAGCTTCACTCAGGCAGGCCTGTGGGTAGCCTTCTGCCCAACCCCGGCACAAGTCCGCTCACCGCGGGTGGCTTCTCTGCCCGACCCCGGCACCTATAAGAATAACATTACATTTCTATAACACCATACAATTACTATCCACGTCACCACTCATTACGAACTATCAAGCGTACACACAATAGTCCACCTTTCACTCACCACACCTCTTACGGTAACACACCTCTACCGTACCACACAACACTCAGACTCGCTACGAATCCATGATCCGAACTTACATCTATCGCTCACTGCGCACATCTCTATACACAGTAATCAATGACTTTCACATTCCTCACATATAACTTATTTACATCATGGTCATAGGAGAACATAGTACATCAATCACCATAATTATCAATCATAGTTCAACCTACCAGTCATCACTGGAAAACACACAACAATCTCCCGACTGCTCTCTTCACGTCTGTCCCCTTGGACTTTCTTAACTTGCAGTGACTTTTCACTACACAAGATTTACCTCATCGCCTTTACTTTACTCACTTCTTGCACGCTTCCACGCTAACTAACAGAAGTCAATACAGGTGAGCAGCCTCACTATCCCGTGAGTCCATCCTACACTTCCATGCCCCCGTAATCCTTGAATCTCGCTCACTCCACTCGTGACAAATGGTTCAGACAATGGTTCTTACAATGGTTCAGACAATGGTTCAGACAATGGTTCAGACAATGGTTCTTACAATGGTTCAGGCAATGGTTCAGACAATGGTTCTTACAATGGTTCAGACAATGGTTCAGACAATGGTTCAGACAATGGTTCTCAATTTAGTTTAATTTGGCCACAATCAAGAAACTTTTGGATGTGTGCCCTGTTGTTGGTGGTCGCGAAGGGGCACCATAACAGTTCAAGCTTCAGAGTCCCAAAATTGTAGGTCCGCTGGTTACCACATTGTGCCGCTGTCGGTTTGATGTAGGAAATTCACGGTGACTGTAACGCATCAAAGCTAAGAAAAAATTCTGTACAAATATGCATCGGGTTAACATAGGAATGTTGGCAGGACACAGTTCAAGCCTCGACGGCGTCAGTGGCTCAAACTACATTCATCTTTTTAAGTTCACTCTTTAACATCTATTCTGTCTCCTAGCCTACGTTGCTGATTCCTCAATACCAGTATTCATGTGACCTGACTGTGAGATTACAAATTTGACGTAAAGCTTGAGTGTCCCTGTAACAGAACTGGCCCTAAACGCAGCTACGGGTATAATAGTAGTACAATTCCCAGCCGATAGGCATTGTATGTTTCAGTTACATACAAAGATTGATCGTTGAAAACGTGGTACTCTTAACATATTTGGGAAAATTTTGCGTTGCCATCATTGCAAATTATTTTCGAGAGATTGGCCGGGCTCAAAACGACATAGTGGTTTGTTTCAGATGACGTCACAGAATTTGCGCTCCGATGAAAATATCGAAATTTTATTTCGCCTTTTATCGGAAGTTACACGGCAATAATGTGTCGTTATCTCAAGCCTGCCCAAGCTCAGCCGTGGTTTTAGGTCTTCAATTTAGGACTCTTGAATTTGCGCCTGACTTTTCTTGTGTTTTGTTTTTTCTTGCTGATGTTTTACTTTGGCAGGGATTAGTTTGTTGCTGTTGTTTTTAATTCTGCCTGGGCATCGGCCTTGCTAGGCCTGGTCTTCTCGATTTCCAACTGTCAAGATGTCTTTAACTTGCGCAACGTACACACAGGCCCTCCGAGTTTTTCGTCCTTATCCGAGAAGACTAAATGCTCTGTCCTACTTACCATAGCATCAGGGACAAGAATTTTTCCCCCCAAAATTCCAATATACCTGCGCCGGCGGGGAATCGAACCCGGTACCTGCGGCATGAAAGGCGAGCACCTTGTCTTTAGGCCAAATTTTCCCCAGCCCGTGAGCCCATGCTCAGCGGCCGTGCAGAAAAAAAAAATCTTTGAAGATCCGCTTGCTTGGCGCCGTGCCAGAAACTAGCGGCCGTGCGAAACTGGGGGCGCGCGGATGCCGTGCAAATTCACGAAATATCATAAAAACCATAGAAAAACTGTGGGGTCGCAGCAGAGCTATAAGCAAAGTCAAAATTGGGCAGAAAGAAAAGGTTGTATGTTGCACAGCCCCGCGTGAGAAATAAAACCCAAACAATACAAAGCAAACTAAAGAGAAGACAGAAAATACACAAAATTTCACTTGAAAAAGGCGAAAGCTGAAAATTTTGTGTATTTTCTGTCTTCTCTTTAGTTTACTTTGTATTGTTTGGGTTTTATTTCTCAGGCAGGATGCCGTGCAAAGTATCACGGTCAACATCACAACTTTGGATGATGCGGGTGAAACAAACCAATAGCCCACTGAGACTGCTTTTTCCATGAATGCCTCTCGCCCCTATACCATAGTCTACACTTTCTCATAATAATATGAAATGTTAACAAACGCAAAAGGAAGTCAAAACAAAAAAGGGGCATATCAACCCGTAAAGCGAACCATGAACTTTAGAAAGCTAATAAAGAACATCTCTCATCTACAAAAATGTCATTAATCTCCAGTAGCCTATATAAACTATAATGAACTGCCCCAGTCTATTCACAAAAATTATTCACGAAATATCATAAAAACCACAGAAAAAAAAAATTATATAACAGAACAAAGAAACGTTTAAAAACAAGTAGAACAGCCCAACTGTGTCCGGGATTACAAAAGACATACTCTCCTCAGCATCTTGATTTGCATTATTTCGCATCTAGAAAAACATAATGATTAAATTAAATTGACATTAAAATTAAAAACGACAACAACAAAAACCTCAAACATCTAAACAGATTTCTCCATCAGAACATATCTCAATAATGAAATAATGAACGTCTTCTTCCGTTTCGTTGCACGACTCATGGTAATTAAAATCTAAGATTCAACGTTTCACCGCGGGGGGGGGGGGGGGGAGGGAGAATATTTTTAAAAATTAATTTTCTAACATTTTTTTTCAACTTTTTCTTCATTAGGCTAAATGTCAAAGCGGCCACCTCCAACCTCAGTGATTTCAAAAGTGTCTCGTGTGTTCGTGTGTGTGTGAGAGACAGAGAGAGAGAGAGGAGAGAAAGAGAGTGAGGGGAGAGAAAGAGAGAGAGAGGGGGGAGAGGAGAGAGAGAAAGAGAGAGAAAGGAGAGCGGAGAGAGAGAAAGAGAGAGAAAGAGAGAGAGAGAGGGACTAGTGATGTCAAAAATCGGTAGTGCAGCTTCTATACATTCCCTTCATCAGCTTCCCTGTGTGAACAGATAATGTCAAACGTCACTTATCAAAGCATGAATGACAGAAGCAATGACAACAACAATGAACTACTACAAATAAGAGAAACTCAGTTCTGTGTTTAAACCAGATATTGACTCCTCAGGGTGAGCCAGTGAGTGAGAGAAAGCGAGAGCGAGAAGTGAGAGAGCAGGAAAGAACGAGAAGAGAGGAAAATGCTAGGATTAACGCGATCTATGGATTTGCCACCCGTGCTTAACATAACCTGCAGTTCGTACACCACACATGTGAGCAATGAACAAAATCAATAATCAACTGTTCATCGTGATAACTGGAAGCAGTTATATGTAATGAGTTTTACAGCACCTAAAAAAGTAAATAGATTCCTACAGAAACAAGTGATAAACAGTGTGAATCAAAAGAAAGTGTATCATTTTGAAGAATGTATCACTTAGCAACCAGGTTAAACAATTCTGAGTGAACTAGCATGAAACTTATTCATATACAGGGATCAAATGGTTTGATAGTGTCAAAAATGTAGTTTACAAAGCAAACTAAAGGAAAAGACAAATAATTCCACAGCTACAAGGCAATATCCAGTGCGCACCGAGAACTTCTTTGAGTAGCAAACGGGTTTTATTGTATGTTTATATTAAAATTTATATAACAGGTATAACAAATATTCTAAAGCAGTAGACACGGGAATTATCAAATTTATTCAATTAATCTCACAAAACTGCTCAAGTAGTTGCGCACACTAAAGATACCTTGGCAGTTAAAAGTCGAGAAGAGCAGACCGAACAAAGCCGCTGCCCGAGCAAAATTCTAAAAGAAAAAAATTAATCCCTACCACGAAAACGCACAGAAACATGAACAAGGGGGAAAAGGTGAGGTGTAGACGCCAATGGCAGCGACATCTCCTAAAATAAAGACCTAAACACGACACAGAGCTCAATTATTTGCGTAAATTGCCTATTATTCTTCGGTCGCGCCTAATTGTGTCTTATAGTGCTTGTTTGGCCCGCAACCATACTTCACTTTTTCACGCCAAATTTCAGAAATGTCCGTTCAGCAGTTTTGGATCTTATTGGTAACAAAGGGGTTTTCTTGTATATTAATTTTATATAACAGATATAGCAAAAATGTTCTAAACCAGTATTCACGGGAATTATCAAATTTATTCCGTTAATCTCACAAAACTGCTCAAGCATCATGACATTGAAGTCTTTATACTACGTTGTATGTTAAGTTGTATTCTTCTGATTAAAGGTGGCCCACTTCTATTTTTGAGAATATGTAGTTGAATCAAAATGTTGCGGCCTCTATGACAGATGGACAAACACTGCGGCCCTCAAGCACTTTTCAATTTGACATGCCAGGTATGGAATAATACATCAGAGGTTTAGTAGATTTTCATGTTTAGTTTAGTCATCAGACTAAGTTTCCCCAAATCCACGGCAGCTTTGGTATTATTATGCGACCAGATTAGTTTAAATCTCTTCACAAGACTCGTTCCGCCACAAGTTTAAGGATTGTCATTTAAATATGAAATCGTGTAGAGCAATTAGTTTGTGAGCCAAACAGTGTAAGAATATGTTCGAGACAATCTCAATAAGGAATATTCTGCTGTCTGAGGAAGTAACGGATTTATGCATCACTAAAAAGTTAAACTTAAACTTCAACTGCCACTGTAAGGTCTCTGACTCCTACGACTCGGAGTTTTGCATTGTATTAGTTGATGTAGAAAATACCACCCTGTGGTCATCCCACCAACTTTAATATCCTATACAAATCTACGCCCGACTGAGGCAAGGATGCTGGCTTGGACTGTATTAACTGAATGACATGGCCAAATATCCCCGACCTAATGCATCCTTAAGCCTTGTTATCTCTGGAAATGTTTTGCAAGTGAGTGATGAATAATGAGCAACTTTTGTTTTTGATCTTGACTGATGGTGCTAATTTTGACAAGCCAGTAGACATAAACGAAATATGACAGTTTAAAAACTCCCATGAAATTTTGTATGTTTTTATCACTCCTTTCCCTCGTCCAATCTTTATATCGCATTTTACACACACGATCGAACTGAAAGTAAATAAATTTATACAAAAGAAGTAAAATGAACTCACGTGAATCACATCTGCAAACTGGCAATTTGCACAGCTTGCCAGGCGAAATTTGGCACGTTCGTGCAATAGGAAGCTCAAGTGAAGACTGCAATAATAATGCTGCCCAAGCTAGAGATGGAATTTATGAAATCCACGCTCTGCCCTTTTTCATTTTTTTGTTTGTTTGTTTGTTTCTGTTTTCTTTCCCCATTACTGTCAGAGGCGCACATTACTGTCAGAGGCGTACACTTGCCTATAATACAGGAGATGGCAATCATAGAAAATAGAGAACAAGGGTTCCCAACCATTTTCCTCCCGTGTACCCCTGGCAACTTTTCGAAGGTAAATTTGCCACCGCCCTGTTTTTGCTCCATGATTTAAGTTCACACTTCTACCATAATAAAGCAACCGAAAAAGTAGAAATGTTAAAACATTGCTTTCAATATTACTATTTAAAGTTTAAATAATGACAACTATAAAAAATATGACATAGTAATGTTATTGCACCTATCTGTGAACAACTAATAATGAACATAATAATATACATGTATTAGTCTTAAAAAACAAATACATTTAAAAAATCCAGAATCAACAGAGGAGCACCTAAAATTACCATTTTCTTTACTTTTGAATAAATTTCCTTTAATTTTAGGGTAGCGAACGATAATAAAAATCTGAGTTGAAAGACTCTTTCAAAATATGTGTAAGGTTTACTGTTCCTATGGTAATGGCGGCCATATTGAATTTTGTTTACATATTTTTATCAATAATACTGTAAAAACTGTCTGTTGAAACCAGCTGAAATTTTGCATACAAGTCAAGATTAAGTATGCAAAGAGTGTTACAACGCCATATTTCCAATAAATCCAATTGGTCATAATTATTCTAACGTTGAAGCAGTAGGTTACATTTTTATCTCCCAAAAAACTGACAACACAATTTGCTAATTACTCTGTCTGAAAAAAATATCACATATGACCCAAATCGGCCGTTGTAACATCAAAGTATATATATATTCAATGACGTGCAAATTTTGAGGGCAATCTGTTCACTAGTTGTGGAGAAATTAAGAACTGAAATTGTGAAAATGCGTTAAAAACAAAAAGACCCTAAAGGCTTTCTAATTGCTCTAGCTCACGAAAAATATCACATATAACCTAAATTGGCCATTGTAATATCAAAGAACATACACCCAATGACACATGTGCAAAGTTTGGGGGCAAGCTGTCCTCTAGTTATGGAGAAATTAAGAGTTGAAATTGTAAAGCCAATTGACCTATCCAATGCCAGTGCTCAATAGTTTGGCCCGTTCCTCCCCTTAAGTTCTATCCTGTCTGAGAGAGGCAAAAATCTACAGATTTCAGCTCTTTATTTTAGGAGGTTCGCTGCCCTTGGCATTTACACCTCACTTTACTTGTTTTATTATTTCTTGTTCTGGCGGGGGGGGGGGGGGGGGAGGGGAGGGGGGGGGGTTAGATGATATGGATAAATTTTAATCTATTAATTTCAATTTTGCCCGGGCAGCGGCCTTTCGGCCTGCTCTTTACGATTTCCAACTGCCAAGGTATCTTTAACGTGCGCAACGTGCACACGGGCCCTCCGAATTTTTTCGTCCTTATCCGAGAAGACTAGGTACTCGATCCTACCCCCCAATAGGACCAGGGACTTGAAAATATGAGAAAAATCCAATTTCCAACATGCCTGCACTGCCCGGGTTTAGAACCCGGGACCCTTGGCTTGAGAGGCGAGCACCTTGCCTCTAGACCACCTTGTCCCCCAAGGTCTACAACTTGATTTAATCACTTTTATACTCGTTTACAAAACTTTTGCCAGATCTATTCAAAACATTTTTAAAGAATTTTACCAATGTGTTAACATTATATTATGAATATATTTAATTGTATGTTAAACGTAACAGCCCTGAATACGAAACATAAATAAAGAAAATGGACCCAAATAGATTGTGAAGGGCGCAGAGTGGCCGTTATCGCGCCGACGCTCCTTAAAACCCAACTGAAGCTCTATCACCTGGGTAGCGGGTGGTTGGTGGGCAATTCTTGTAGGGTCTCTTGTCTCATGTCTGTCCTAGCCTTCTGTTATATTCACTTTATGGTCTTGCTTTTTTTTTTTTTTTGGTTGCTTATAGCCCTGCTGTGACCCCATAGTTTTTCTGTGGTTTTTATAATATTTCGTCAGTTTCTGACTACAGGTCGCAGGTCGCATACACCTCTTCCTGCTGTATTGTGCTTCTCTGTTCCTTTTATTTTGATAGTTGTACATTTTTATTGAAATCTTTTATTTTGATAGTTGTACATTTTTATTGAAATCTTTTATTTTGATAGTTGTACATTTTTATTGAAATCTTTTATTTTGATAGTTGTACATTTTTATTGAAATCTTTTATTTTGATAGTTGTACATTTTTATTGAAATCTTTTATTTTGATAGTTGTACATTTTTATTGAAATCTTTTATTTTGATAGTTGTACATTTTTATTGAAATCTTTTATTTTGATAGTTGTACATTTTTATTGAAATCTTTTATTTTGATAGTTGTACATTTTTATTGAAATCTTTTATTTTGATAGTTGTACATTTTTATTGAAATCTTTTATTTTGATAGTTGTACATTTTTATTGAAATCTTTTATTTTGATAGTTGTACATTTTTATTGAAATCTTTTATTTTGATAGTTGTACATTTTTATTGAAATCTTTTATTTTGATAGTTGTACATTTTTATTGAAATCTTTTATTTTGATAGTTGTACATTTTTATTGAAATCTTTTATTTTGATAGTTGTACATTTTTATTGAAATCTTTTATTTTGATAGTTGTACATTTTTATTGAAATCTTTTATTTTGATAGTTGTACATTTTTATTGAAATCTTTTATTTTGATAGTTGTACATTTTTATTGAAATCTTTTATTTTGATAGTTGTACATTTTTATTGAAATCTTTTATTTTGATAGTTGTACATTTTTATTGAAATCTTTTATTTTGATAGTTGTACATTTTTATTGAAATCTTTTATTTTGATAGTTGTACATTTTTATTGAAATCTTTTATTTTGATAGTTGTACATTTTTATTGAAATCTTTTATTTTGATAGTTGTACATTTTTATTGAAATCTTTTATTTTGATAGTTGTACATTTTTATTGAAATCTTTTATTTTGATAGTTGTACATTTTTATTGAAATCTTTTATTTTGATAGTTGTACATTTTTATTGAAATCTTTTATTTTGATAGTTGTACATTTTTATTGAAATCTTTTATTTTGATAGTTGTACATTTTTATTGAAATCTTTTATTTTGATAGTTGTACATTTTTATTGAAATCTTTTATTTTGATAGTTGTACATTTTTATTGAAATCTTTTATTTTGATAGTTGTACATTTTTATTGAAATCTTTTATTTTGATAGTTGTACATTTTTATTGAAATCTTTTATTTTGATAGTTGTACATTTTTATTGAAATCTTTTATTTTGATAGTTGTACATTTTTATTGAAATCTTTTATTTTGATAGTTGTACATTTTTATTGAAATCTTTTATTTTGATAGTTGTACATTTTTATTGAAATCTTTTATTTTGATAGTTGTACATTTTTATTGAAATCTTTTATTTTGATAGTTGTACATTTTTATTGAAATCTTTTATTTTGATAGTTGTACATTTTTATTGAAATCTTTTATTTTGATAGTTGTACATTTTTATTGAAATCTTTTATTTTGATAGTTGTACATTTTTATTGAAATCTTTTATTTTGATAGTTGTACATTTTTATTGAAATCTTTTATTTTGATAGTTGTACATTTTTATTGAAATCTTTTATTTTGATAGTTGTACATTTTTATTGAAATCTTTTATTTTGATAGTTGTACATTTTTATTGAAATCTTTTATTTTGATAGTTGTACATTTTTATTGAAATCTTTTATTTTGATAGTTGTACATTTTTATTGAAATCTTTTATTTTGATAGTTGTACATTTTTATTGAAATCTTTTATTTTGATAGTTGTACATTTTTATTGAAATCTTTTATTTTGATAGTTGTACATTTTTATTGAAATCTTTTATTTTGATAGTTGTACATTTTTATTGAAATCTTTTATTTTGATAGTTGTACATTTTTATTGAAATCTTTTATTTTGATAGTTGTACATTTTTATTGAAATCTTTTATTTTGATAGTTGTACATTTTTATTGAAATCTTTTATTTTGATAGTTGTACATTTTTATTGAAATCTTTTATTTTGATAGTTGTACATTTTTATTGAAATCTTTTATTTTGATAGTTGTACATTTTTATTGAAATCTTTTATTTTGATAGTTGTACATTTTTATTGAAATCTTTTATTTTGATAGTTGTACATTTTTATTGAAATCTTTTATTTTGATAGTTGTACATTTTTATTGAAATCTTTTATTTTGATAGTTGTACATTTTTATTGAAATCTTTTATTTTGATAGTTGTACATTTTTATTGAAATCTTTTATTTTGATAGTTGTACATTTTTATTGAAATCTTTTATTTTGATAGTTGTACATTTTTATTGAAATCTTTTATTTTGATAGTTGTACATTTTTATTGAAATCTTTTATTTTGATAGTTGTACATTTTTATTGAAATCTTTTATTTTGATAGTTGTACATTTTTATTGAAATCTTTTATTTTGATAGTTGTACATTTTTATTGAAATCTTTTATTTTGATAGTTGTACATTTTTATTGAAATCTTTTATTTTGATAGTTGTACATTTTTATTGAAATCTTTTATTTTGATAGTTGTACATTTTTATTGAAATCTTTTATTTTGATAGTTGTACATTTTTATTGAAATCTTTTATTTTGATAGTTGTACATTTTTATTGAAATCTTTTATTTTGATAGTTGTACATTTTTATTGAAATCTTTTATTTTGATAGTTGTACATTTTTATTGAAATCTTTTATTTTGATAGTTGTACATTTTTATTGAAATCTTTTATTTTGATAGTTGTACATTTTTATTGAAATCTTTTATTTTGATAGTTGTACATTTTTATTGAAATCTTTTATTTTGATAGTTGTACATTTTTATTGAAATCTTTTATTTTGATAGTTGTACATTTTTATTGAAATCTTTTATTTTGATAGTTGTACATTTTTATTGAAATCTTTTATTTTGATAGTTGTACATTTTTATTGAAATCTTTTATTTTGATAGTTGTACATTTTTATTGAAATCTTTTATTTTGATAGTTGTACATTTTTATTGAAATCTTTTATTTTGATAGTTGTACATTTTTATTGAAATCTTTTATTTTGATAGTTGTACATTTTTATTGAAATCTTTTATTTTGATAGTTGTACATTTTTATTGAAATCTTTTATTTTGATAGTTGTACATTTTTATTGAAATCTTTTATTTTGATAGTTGTACATTTTTATTGAAATCTTTTATTTTGATAGTTGTACATTTTTATTGAAATCTTTTATTTTGATAGTTGTACATTTTTATTGAAATCTTTTATTTTGATAGTTGTACATTTTTATTGAAATCTTTTATTTTGATAGTTGTACATTTTTATTGAAATCTTTTATTTTGATAGTTGTACATTTTTATTGAAATCTTTTATTTTGATAGTTGTACATTTTTATTGAAATCTTTTATTTTGATAGTTGTACATTTTTATTGAAATCTTTTATTTTGATAGTTGTACATTTTTATTGAAATCTTTTATTTTGATAGTTGTACATTTTTATTGAAATCTTTTATTTTGATAGTTGTACATTTTTATTGAAATCTTTTATTTTGATAGTTGTACATTTTTATTGAAATCTTTTATTTTGATAGTTGTACATTTTTATTGAAATCTTTTATTTTGATAGTTGTACATTTTTATTGAAATCTTTTATTTTGATAGTTGTACATTTTTATTGAAATCTTTTATTTTGATAGTTGTACATTTTTATTGAAATCTTTTATTTTGATAGTTGTACATTTTTATTGAAATCTTTTATTTTGATAGTTGTACATTTTTATTGAAATCTTTTATTTTGATAGTTGTACATTTTTATTGAAATCTTTTATTTTGATAGTTGTACATTTTTATTGAAATCTTTTATTTTGATAGTTGTACATTTTTATTGAAATCTTTTATTTTGATAGTTGTACATTTTTATTGAAATCTTTTATTTTGATAGTTGTACATTTTTATTGAAATCTTTTATTTTGATAGTTGTACATTTTTATTGAAATCTTTTATTTTGATAGTTGTACATTTTTATTGAAATCTTTTATTTTGATAGTTGTACATTTTTATTGAAATCTTTTATTTTGATAGTTGTACATTTTTATTGAAATCTTTTATTTTGATAGTTGTACATTTTTATTGAAATCTTTTATTTTGATAGTTGTACATTTTTATTGAAATCTTTTATTTTGATAGTTGTACATTTTTATTGAAATCTTTTATTTTGATAGTTGTACATTTTTATTGAAATCTTTTATTTTGATAGTTGTACATTTTTATTGAAATCTTTTATTTTGATAGTTGTACATTTTTATTGAAATCTTTTATTTTGATAGTTGTACATTTTTATTGAAATCTTTTATTTTGATAGTTGTACATTTTTATTGAAATCTTTTATTTTGATAGTTGTACATTTTTATTGAAATCTTTTATTTTGATAGTTGTACATTTTTATTGAAATCTTTTATTTTGATAGTTGTACATTTTTATTGAAATCTTTTATTTTGATAGTTGTACATTTTTATTGAAATCTTTTATTTTGATAGTTGTACATTTTTATTGAAATCTTTTATTTTGATAGTTGTACATTTTTATTGAAATCTTTTATTTTGATAGTTGTACATTTTTATTGAAATCTTTTATTTTGATAGTTGTACATTTTTATTGAAATCTTTTATTTTGATAGTTGTACATTTTTATTGAAATCTTTTATTTTGATAGTTGTACATTTTTATTGAAATCTTTTATTTTGATAGTTGTACATTTTTATTGAAATCTTTTATTTTGATAGTTGTACATTTTTATTGAAATCTTTTATTTTGATAGTTGTACATTTTTATTGAAATCTTTTATTTTGATAGTTGTACATTTTTATTGAAATCTTTTATTTTGATAGTTGTACATTTTTATTGAAATCTTTTATTTTGATAGTTGTACATTTTTATTGAAATCTTTTATTTTGATAGTTGTACATTTTTATTGAAATCTTTTATTTTGATAGTTGTACATTTTTATTGAAATCTTTTATTTTGATAGTTGTACATTTTTATTGAAATCTTTTATTTTGATAGTTGTACATTTTTATTGAAATCTTTTATTTTGATAGTTGTACATTTTTATTGAAATCTTTTATTTTGATAGTTGTACATTTTTATTGAAATCTTTTATTTTGATAGTTGTACATTTTTATTGAAATCTTTTATTTTGATAGTTGTACATTTTTATTGAAATCTTTTATTTTGATAGTTGTACA
Organism: Onchidella celtica; assembly: GCA_963931925.1. NCBI lineage: Eukaryota > Metazoa > Mollusca > Gastropoda > Systellommatophora > Onchidiidae > Onchidella > Onchidella celtica. Next base: position 64,079,641 of record OZ007572.1, read on the forward strand.
TTTTTATTGAAATCTTTTATTTTGATAGTTGTACATTTTTATTGAAATCTTTTATTTTGATAGTTGTACATTTTTATTGAAATCTTTTATTTTGATAGTTGTACATTTTTATTGAAATCTTTTATTTTGATAGTTGTACATTTTTATTGAAATCTTTTATTTTGATAGTTGTACATTTTTATTGAAATCTTTTATTTTGATAGTTGTACATTTTTATTGAAATCTTTTATTTTGATAGTTGTACATTTTTATTGAAATCTTTTATTTTGATAGTTGTACATTTTTATTGAAATCTTTTATTTTGATAGTTGTACATTTTTATTGAAATCTTTTATTTTGATAGTTGTACATTTTTATTGAAATCTTTTATTTTGATAGTTGTACATTTTTATTGAAATCTTTTATTTTGATAGTTGTACATTTTTATTGAAATCTTTTATTTTGATAGTTGTACATTTTTATTGAAATCTTTTATTTTGATAGTTGTACATTTTTATTGAAATCTTTTATTTTGATAGTTGTACATTTTTATTGAAATCTTTTATTTTGATAGTTGTACATTTTTATTGAAATCTTTTATTTTGATAGTTGTACATTTTTATTGCTCGATTGTTTTATCTGTTCCATTTTTCTTTTTTTCTGTTGTTGTTGTTTTTTTTTCTTTTATTTCCTTGATAAAGGCGATAGCCGAAATATCGACCATTTTCTGTCTTCTCTTTTAGTTTACATTGTATCGTTTGAGTATTTGTTTCTTACGCGGGGCTTTTGCTACATACAACTTTTTCTTTTTGCCCAGTTTTGACATTGTTTTTCTCTAGCACAATGTGACTGTTATCGTATCGATGTACTTTCTCTCAACACAAATTCAAACTCAAACTCCCTGGATAGAGGAAATTTATCCCCTGGGTTTAATTTACCCCAGGTTGGGAACCCATGACATAGAGTGACAGGTAGGCGACTGCAACTGCCGCTGTTCGCCATTATCAGGAACTTTCAGCCCATTACAGGAAGGCTGTATTATAGGCCAACGCACCTGCTTTGTCATGGTAATGAAGAAATTCATGTGAAAATCAGTGGCGTTGCACCATCGTAACAAATGCTGTGGGATGCTTGTCACTTTTTTTTCCAATTAAAAAAACATGGTTATATCAGAGAGTATGGTTATATGGACGATAGTTCCCGACGCTACCAATCCTGTTTTATAACAGGTTCAGGTTGGCCTATAGGTAGAATGCGCATGACGTCACAGAGTTTTTGTTTTGTACTTCCGCCAAACAAGATGGCCGGTGGATCAGCTGATGAGTGTAACTTCGAGATGTGTCTAAGCAGTTAAAATGCCTGCTGGTTGCATTGCAGTTGACTGTTGTGACAGCGATGGAAAGGATGGATCCAAACTGGTCCGATTCCCTACCATCCGTGTAAACAAGAGGAAGGAAGTGAAAGAATTGACCGAACGTCTCCCATGTGCGTATACACACGTGTCATTGTTTACAGTAGTGAACTCGCCGCCGATTGGTTCGCGACGCCTTAAGTAGGTCCGGACAGACAAGATGGTGGATAATTATGCGCATTCTACCTATTGGTTTTATTCGCGTGACGTCACAGCTACAACTCGTGATCCTTCGAAATTTTTATTTCGTCTTTGGTGGAAAGTTTCTAAGGCCATTAGGTTTCCTTCTTCTGATTTCAATTCTCCTTTTCGGATTACAGCTAATCTTTGCGAGTTGCCATGCTCAGCTGCGGTGCCATAATATCTTATCTTACTATAATTGAGCTAGAGGGTGAACCTGTAAGCAGCTAAAACTTCTCGACTATACCGTCAAAAATTATGAAACTTGGTGTACTGCATCAATTTTTGACGAAGAACAAAAATCTGTCTTTCCTATTATTTGTATTAAACATTTTTGAGCCGCAAAAACAGAGACGCATTTTCGACGAGTACCAATAGAATCAAAAAGTGTGATCGGAACTTTCACTCGGTGACTACTTCTCCCCGTCTTCGTTCTTCGCCTTTCTTAAAACTTTCTCCACACATTGTTGGTCGAAAATAAACTTTAAACATCACATCCATGTATTCTGTAAGGATCCGTAGTGTGAACATAAGTTTATTAGTACTTGCATTGAAAATAAGTTCTGGTATTGTTGTTAAAGTGACCAAGATCTAGAATCTAGGTCCAGAGTTGGGCTCAAGCAGCCTGTGTCAGTGTGTGTTTTATAGCGAAAAGCAAAATGATTCTTGAACTAAGTGTAAAATGTGTTCATGTTGTTTAAGAAGTTACTGCTGCAGTGCCTCTCGAAAACTGTAACAGCTTTGTCAAGTCGCCTGAGCTTGGGGAAACTGAGCACATCTGGCACTAGAGCATCTGTCAGAGAGAGTGGGCGAGGGAAGGGGAGTTGGACGAGAGGGGTTGCTGTTATGGACAAAGTGGGACGGAGAGGGGAGGAGAGAAAGGAGATAGATGGGGTGGGGAGACAGGGTAACGGGGGGGTGGGAGAGAGAAAGATGGGATGGCTAGGAGAAATTGGTTTGGGAGAGGTGGGGGGTGGGGGTGGGGTCGGGGGAGGGAGGGAGGGCACGGTCATGTTTATCCCTTGGGAAGGCCTCATCTAGACCTGCCCAGTTTATGTCAAAATATGCCCATCGTACCGTTCGTAGAGTGGGCGCGTTAGCTTGTATAAGAAATACATTCGCTTGCCATCATCCTTCCCGCTTTCCAACGGAGAAATCAAAGGGAGCTAACAAAACAAATATATCAACTAAAAACAAATATTTTCATTACCTCCCTTACCACGGTCAAATTTTTTTTATTTTTTTTTACTCTGCAACACAATCTGGCTACCCGCTACTATTCATTTGTATTCCACAATGAATATTTTTTTTCGCTAGAAAAGACATATTATTCTTGTTCCATCCATCATAAATAAAAATCAACGTCTTTCTGAATAAGTGTCCGTTCCCTCCAGATTATATCCAAATCGCTGACCTGAGGAGACTAAAACTTTGTCCACTGGAATGAACTTGACGGATAGAAAGTCAAGTGAAATAAAAGTCATTCTTTGTTGTTGTTGTTTTCATCCAAAAATAAAACCATCCATTTAGCGAAGGAATTGTACCACGCCGCGCACAAGACGCTCCTAATGTCTCTTCTTTGAGGCCTTTTTGGTTTGTCTTTGTTTTGTTTCGTTTCTGCTTAGCATTTTTTTTTGTGATTACCAATTTGACATCGGACGTAACATGGGAGGAGGGCAGTTCGTTCATTGTGTCTGTCGGACCGTTCATGTGTTTGTTTAATCGTTCGTTTTTAAAGACTAGCTGAATTGCCCGGCCCTGCCCGGGATAAATCGATTTATTAGTTTCAGTTCAGGGTGATTATTATGGACCTGCTTCATTTTGCCTGTTCCTTTAGCTTTATTTTATTTTTGTTTGTTTGTTTTTAGATACGTTTTACTGCTCTCCCTTTGCGCGTTGACATCCTGCGCGTCCCGCCAGCATCCGTCAAATGGCAATGATTTGCGCACGGGTTAGTTTGTTTGTTAGTGAACACATCGCAGGAAGTGATAACGTCATGTGTAGGCGGAAGTGGGCTATTATTAGAAACATACATCATATCTTATTGTTCGTAAATTTCGGATCAAACGCTCTCGTGAATTTAGTCTTTAATTATAACCGCATTTACCTGATTAATTCAGAAATAACAAACGGTTTTGTTTGTGTATAGCGATAGGAACAATGTTCGCTATCCCATAATTCTTTGTACCTAAATTTCAGGTCGGTGCGTTGTGTAGTTTCCGAGTCCATAGGACTATTTATTAGGGGTTTTGTTGTAGCTTTATTATATAGATTTGTATTTTTCAGGAACGGTGAAAGACAACAGGCATCATCATTAAAAGCTGGCAACAGGTACCGAAATGCGTAATGTGCGGCATACATCCACAACTTTCAGCGAGTTGTAGATAAACAGTCAGACAGACAGACTGACTGACAGATAGATAGATAGATAGATAGATAGATAGATAGATAGATAGATAGATAGATAGATAGATAGATAGATAGATAGATAGATAGATAGATAGATAGATAGATAGATAGATAGATAGATAGATAGATAGATAGGTAGGTAGGTAGGTAGGTAGGTAGGTAGGTAGGTAGGTAGGTAGGTAGGTAGGTAGGTAGGTAGGTAGGTAGGTAGGTAGATAGATAGATAGATAGATAGATAGATAGATAGATAGATAGATAGATAGATAGATAGATAGATAGATAGATAGATAGATAGATAGATAGATAGATAGATAGATAGATAGATAGATAGATAGATAGATAGATAGATAGATAGATAGATAGATAGATAGATAGATAGATAGATCATATGACAGGAAACAGTACAACACCATTGTGAAACGGGAAAGCATGAGCCTTCACAGTGACCAGTTTAGAGGGGAAATCAATGTTCATTTTGATCAATTCAAGTTGTCCTTTTGACATTGTAAATCAACGCAATCCAAACTAGCCTGGGATGGCCTTCCAGGGCTGGTAATATTGTATAAGTTCAAGATTGGTGATGTTACACTGAATCTACTGTTGTGTTCACAAGATTTGAGGAACCCAGTGGCGCGCAGACCAACACCCGAGGCTCAGTGTGCACAAAACGATTCAGTTAGATGGGCCAACATTATTGCCAATAAAATTCTGATTTACCGCGTGATAAGCGAACTAAACTAGCATTCGAATACTAAGATACGGTGGAATTTCAACTGAATATAATAACCTGTAGACAGGAAGACTTGGCAAGAGCATGATTTATTATACTCTGACCTCTACCTCACCATGAATGCAGTTGCATACAATTTTTAAAAGAACGCAGGAAACATTCAGGGGGGTATCGCGCTAAGCCCGGAAGGTCACAGCCAGTTAGCTTCTGCGAGCAAAATGTACACCCAAGAAATAATGGCAGAGGCTGACTGTGTCTGACCGGCTTTAGTATGATATGGTCTTCCTGGATTTACTAAGAAAATATAGGAAATTATGGTGTGTGCTTAGTCTTCTTGCATGCCAGAAGCTGACTGTGTCACTCAGGACTTAGTATGATACCCCCTTAGGGTCTCAGAAAAATCTGGCACAACGTTAATATTTGGGTGGGGGGGGGGAGGGGGTTGTATGCCATGAACCACTATCTTCTGAGCATTCGTGTAAATTACATCCCTGGAGTCTCGTTCTTAGTTTTTGTTAAGCCAAGCAAAATAGTCCTTCCTGGCTCGTTGACATACAGTGTAAAGCTGCGCAGATAGCCAAATAGGATGTCAACAACTCTAACAGTGTCATGTACAAATTTTTGCCTGGGGAGCCGGGGGGGATCGTAAGAGGGTCCTCACAGATAACTTTATCTAATGGTGTTCCGTTGTATTTTTCGCAGCACTTTACGGCTACCCCGCGATTGGCCTGTCCACGTGAAGAGAGATAACTGTTTTCTAGCGAGGATAACTTGTCCACACAGCTTAGGGCGCCCGTTTAGCCGAAAAACACCGTAAACGCCAATCTAGATAGGTCAAATCCACTTTTTAATGTCATTTATTGAATGAACTCTCGCTCTGTCTGTCTATCTGGGTTAGGAATTTGCACCACTGATAGGTTGTTTTGTTGTTGTTGTTGTTGTTGTTGTTGTTGTTGTTGTTGTTGTTGTTGTTGTTGTTGTTGTTGTTGTTGTTGTTGTTTCTCTTAGTCGTCAGAAGATGGAAATTGAACATAGAATGAAACGGGTTTTTGTTGTATACGGTATTTTTTCACAAAACGACAGAGGGTTATCTTTCCTTGCCCTGGATTTCAGACCTTGGGAAGTTTGAATGCAGAGGGACCACTTGGCAGTCACCGATACTAAGTACCGGTAACTGCACTGTGGCGATGGTTCATTGTGTTGTTTTTTAACAGTTACTGGATTTTTATTCTTTGTGTTTCGTTTACAGTGCACGGCATTCACAACGACAGAGATTTTTAGTTTTGATTTCTCTTAAAGACGCATTTTGGAGATTTTGTTATATTATATCAGACCCTGGTCTCGTGCCCTTGACAGATCAAGGTGAGTTTTTCAGTCTTTTTTTTTTGTTCACATTAGGGGAGCCTAATAGAGCATGTTTTATTCAGACGTACACTTTGTTAATTTAGACCTGCAACCATTGTATTCACAAGAGGTAAAGACTGCTAGAGGCTGAATGAAATTTTACGGTCACAGGAAAATCGGGTATTATGAGGATATAATTATCTACTTTTCTTGAATGTTTCTATTGATTAAATGTACAGTTTCCCCGTCTGGTAACTGAGGCCAAGCACAAAACGAGACGCCGCCACATCCGCCACAAAATTGTCACTCAGTACTCCCCTCCCCCCCCCCTTTCCCCTTCTCCACCACTGGAAAGAAAATAAACAGTTTAATATCGTAGTAGTCTCTTTACTTCTGCCGCCTCGTCTTAACGACACCTACATAGAAATGATAAATACTTGACGGTGATAAGATGAATTCTTGCGTTATCAGGACTTCCAAGGCAAAAACCAACATGTAGTATCAAGTATCACTGCTAAAGTCTGAGCCAGTGTTTGTAGAGGGTCGACTCTAGGTCAGCTCTGTTTTTCTGTCACAAGACCTTATCAGTTGAATGCATTCAAAATTGACACGGCGATTGTGCTGCATCTACAAACGGGATCTAGTTGGAAGAAGCAGAGGATGAAGAAGAAGACCGTCATTAAGAAATGAGGTTTATTATTATTATTATTATTATTTATAATCATCTCTAGTAATAAAACACACTATTATATCCTTCATCTGACAACAGCTGGCACCTACGTGGAAGTCTGCACAGAAACTGCACATACGTATACACATGATATTCGCAGTAAAATAAGAGGCCTTCCAAAAAGCAAAACGCTCGTCGATACTGGTGATTTTTTTTTACCCTCACCCCACATATATATGCAAATATTGCAATGAAACGTTTAATTCCCACATCACCGTGTCATATTATCACACTATTACAATTGTTATGATTGCACATAGTTTTGTTTCCTGTTCTTGAGGCAGCTATTTTGATCCAGATACTTCTAAATTCTGATATATGGGGATTTGTTGATCGTTTTTTTCGACACGTATCACAAGTACGGTACCGTACATGATTGTACGACAGTGGTCGCGTTTACTCTTGGTGTATTCTGTACAAAACAGAATTAGTGTAGCCCTGTTTTAGCCCTACTGTGCTTGTGGTTAATCTCCACGTCTAATGACCGAACGTGCCTGTTGGTGTCAAAGGAAACGGGTTGTTGACTGTGTGCATTGTACATGCATTTCTATGTTTCAGTCTTTACTATTTTTGCTAAATACTATAATTATCTGTTTTGAGTTTCGTACATTCAATAATTTGCTAAGGTTGTACAGCATTGGATTTATTTCTGCTTGAAGTGTTGTGTATTGCGAGCAGGACACGGGCAGCGCAGCATCGTACACTTTGTCTTCATTATTATACTGATACCTCGTAATATCGGATCATTACTCATTGTATCTGTTACTTTGGAAAATACATTAGGATACTTTGCTGAGATATTTAACCAGCATGTCAAGAGAACAGCTGATACTTTCCTCTAGCATAACTATACTAATCTGAAGAGTGTATTGAAAAAACGCACTCATATTAGAATAGTGTAAATGAAATAGCCTACAAGTTTTGAAACTGACAAACCCCTCTGGCATTATACAATTATGGTAAAGTGACTCATATTACAGGTGAAACCCATAAATAATGTTGCAGCAGATTCTGAGAAATTATCCCGACCTCTGTTTGTGGAATGCATATATTAATAATAAACAACATTTATATATAGCACTTCACCCCATAATACAAGCACTATGCGCTTCACAGTCTTTCTGCCACTCACGTACGATTTCACCAGTACAAAGAACATACTAAAAACATGTAGCCAGTAGACTTTGTCATGACCTAATTATTGATGAGGGAACATATAGAGGGGAGACAAGCTCCGTTCATTTTTCTCCATGACATAGAAACTAGCCATGTTTCTACAGAGAACATTCAACTTGTGCGACCGATAAGGCATTTGCTTGGCACAAGGTTACACGAACAAAGCCTATGTAGGCCACACAGTGGTGTGTTGAATCTTTAGTCTTGTAGCAAATCAGCCACAATCTTTACTTAAGCAACGAATCTTATCAGCAAAAGCTTTTATAACCTCCATCTCAACGACTAGGGACCTAAGAACATTAATGCATTTTAATCACTATGGGAGAATAATTATGCAGTGTAGTTTTCGAGCCTATCCTTAATTAGGTTTTTCATCTTTAGACAATAGACTAGTCGTTTTGTGCCTCTCAGTAACAAACGTTACACACAAAAAGAGGGGGGGGGGGTCTTTACGTGGCAGATATAAGTATTTGAGGTGAATGCTATTTTGAACTTTCCACTTTTATAACTTGCCCTTTTTGAAGTAGAAATTTCTGGAGAGAGTACAATTTAACCATGAATTTGAGATCAGATCACTAAGGTCACTAGGATAGTGTAAGAATGTGTGTATGTCACTTGCACCTGCTGCTTGGATCAGGCACATTATGGTCTGGTATGACAGAATAATAGTCTGCGTAGTCGCCTGGGCTCAAGTTGAAAGCGTGATGGGCAGGGTGGGCTGGGGGTGGGGGTGGGGCTGGGGGTGCTACCATGTGTGTGGCCCTACCGCCACCCCCTGGATGAGGAACTGAATATATAGGGGGGGGGCAGGAGGAGGGGAGTGGGTGAACATGTAAGTATTCAAATGTCCTGAGTTAGCGAATTCCCAGCTGCTACAACTGATGGCAGAAAAGGCAAGGGCAAGGAGAGGGAAAATAGTTGCTAATTAGAAGAGGAGTAGACACTTGCCAGATCTTTCTTTTTCCTTCACCAACTCCTCTCCCGCCTGATGTATTCAATGTCCAAATGCCACCCCCTCTGCCATCTGCTATATTCAGTGCTAGCATGATTCCACGCCGATGGACAGTTAAAAGTTGTTTTCTTGCTGCTGCATGTTTGTGTGATGAATATCGTACTCAACAACAGCTGGACGTGGCAGATTTTGTTGACACGGGTTCGGCCACAATGCATCGGCCTCCATGCTAAGCACAATGTTACACTGAAGTCCCATTCATGATCTCCCAGTGGTGTTACGAAAGTATCGTTATTTCTGTGGTTAAAAAAACAACAACATTTTGTTATAGGCAGGGCTACATGTATCTTTTTTTGTTGCCCATGGAACACAAAACACAGTGATCTCCCCAAATACAAAACACGCACTCGTCATTTCCACTTGCGTAATTTCGATAGCTTCGGGCCTTAATTGATGTCTGTTACATTTAGGTCTACCTCCCCTCACGATCACAAAATGAAAACTTTTATGACAATGCGAATCGATAGTTTCTCAACTCCACGCAACAAGAGATTAGATGCTGTCTCTGTTGCAACCAGAAAACCCGAAAGAGCGAAAACGGGATATCTTTAGCGCGATAGCCTATCTCAACACGAGGACATGATAAATAGCAGAGTGTGCTGAAGTAGTGGTAAATAAGGAATATCGGTATTTGCGTGCAAAAGGCACACATTTCGTCTGTCACAGAACATTCCAGTCTTCAAATCTCCAAATCTCTTACTCAGCAAAGAGATAGCAAGACCCAGAACTCTGAGCTATATAACAGCGTGTACTTTTAATTTTATCACAGTGGGCAGAACTTCCAAGCCAGCACTCCTTTCATAGTGTGTAGCAAACTACAAGAACAGTGCTGAGGCAATTAGCTGCACTGTGATAAATTTATGACAATATCACCAAAATACCGACGGTAAGCAAGACTTTGTATAATATACGGGTATACACTTCCATTACACGAATTTCTTATCTCACTTTGCGCCTTCTATTTATAACATTTGCGAGGACTATTAAAATCACTTGACATAAACAGTTTTGAGATATCCTTTTTCACATTGATAAATCATCCATGGGACTATACAGTGCTCATGAAGTTTTGAACTGCTACACCTGTAATTGATTGCAATAACAAACAAACAAAAAAGTTCAGATTTTAGACTGATCGACGGTTTGTTTACCCCCCCCCCCCTTTTCTCAAGCCAAACAAAAGAAACTGCATTGTAATCATTAAAGGGAAGGATGTTCCCTCTTACGCCAGTCACGTTATAATGAAAAAAACAACTGCTGTCTGAGTATTTTTCGGGCATGTCTTTTAAGACAAAAGTCAAAGGCTATCCTGACTGCGTACTAGCAGGGCAATTTTTTAATCCTGAAATTGCATTGTCTCGTTAACTTGACTGCAGATCAAATTCTTGACCAAGTGACTTTCAAACAATTAGCATTCAGAATTAACCTCTAATACTTGAGGATGAGACCTACACAGCACATTTACATGAGATTCACATAAAGACTTAGCCTTGTATGGATAGCAAGTAGGCTTTGACGTCAGGACCGCCCCTTTCATTGTATTGATTTTGCACACCGCCAGAGAAAGAATATTTATTTACTTTTCCTTTATTTTACCGTTTTCAGCGAGTGGTGCAGTGCGGATGGCTAAGTCGATCTTGTTCCGAACACAGGCTTGATTTGATGTTTGGTCTGGTAAAGTTTCCTTGTGTGAAGTGGTCAAGTTTTCATCTGTAGACAGGTACTAGGTGAAGTTTTGTTGTGTTCATGCCAGTGAAGTTTGTTGTGTTCATGCCAGTGAAGTTTTGTTGTGTTCATGCCAGTGAAGTTTTGTTCATGCCAGTGAAGTTTTGTTGTGTTCATGCCAGTGAAGTTTTGTTCATGCCAGTGAAGTTTTGTTGTGTTCATGCCAGTGAAGTTTTGTTGTGTTCATGCCAGTGAAGTTTTGTTGTGTTCATGCCAGTGAAGTTTTGTTTTGTTCATGCCAGTGAAGTTTTGTTGTGTTCATGCCAGTGAAGTTTTTTTGTTCATGCTAGTGAAGTTTTGTTGTGTTCATGCCAGTGAAGTTTTGTTCATGCCAGTGAAGTTTTGTTGTGTTCATGCCAGTGAAGTTTTGTTCATGCCAGTGAAGTTTTGTTGTGTTCATGCCAGTGAAGTTTTGTTGTGTTCATGCCAGTGAAGTTTTATTCATGCCAGTGAAGTTTTGTTGTGTTCATGCCAGTGAAGTTTTGTTGTGTTCATGCCAGTGAAGTTTTGTTGTGTTCATGCCAGTGAAGTTTTGTTGTTTTCATGCCAGTGAAGTTTTGTTCATGTCAGTGAAGTTTTGTTGTTCATGCCAGTAAAGTTTTGTTGTGTTCATGCCAGTGAAGTTTTGTTCATGCCAGTGAAGTTTTGTTGTGTTCATGCCAGTGAAGTTTTGTTGTGTTCATGCCAGTGAAGTTTTGTTGTGTTCATGCCAGTGAAGATTTGTTGTGTTCATTCCAGAGAAGTTTTGTTGTGTTCATGCCAGTGAAGTTGTGTTCATGCCAGTGAAGTTTTGTTGTGTTCATGCCAGTGAAGTTTTGTTGTTCATGCCGGGGGGGGGGGGGGTGTCTGTCTGAGTAACAGGCACCGTAAGTGAAGTGGCCGGAATTTCAGAATTGGGAAAAAATAGTGACGGCATCAATATTGGAAAAACAGTAACAATCCTGCTGTATCTAATCCTATGTCTAATTTAGTGAACATGACGACAATAATGACTGTGTGTACCACTCACAGATTATGCAGAACAAATGACCAAATGAGGGGCAACTCATGGGGCACGAAAATCCATGAACTTTACAGGCAAACTGAAACCTGTCAGTTAGTTAAGATTTCCAAGGAAAGGAGAACACAGCAAAATACAAAACACTGAAACACAGTTTATAGATCACATATTATACTTAATGTTTACTGTCGCGATGTGGGTTACATGGGGATATTTCGACTGACACTCTTTCGAGGTCCGCTCCCACAATCGACGAACACACACAAATAAATACTTGCACTCTAAAAACTAAATAAATCAATTGCTTTCAATTTTAGCAGAACTGTAGGGCAGTTTAATTACAGGAATTAATGTAACAAATATAATTATAAATATAAATATCAATTCAAAGGCAACTGAATCTAACTAATGGAACTACAGCTTTTATAAAGACTAACGAATTCAATCTAACTACTTGCAGGTCATATGAGTTATATGGCAAATAGAATCCGCGCACGTGGCGACGGATCTAACAGTTTAAATTCTATTAATTCAATGAGACATGTTAGGATATGGACATTTTCTCTAGACACGCCATGGAGAATGCTTGTACAACCATGCGTTGTCTGGCGGTAGCTCTGAAACTGTCTTCAAAAGTAAGTAGAACGGTTCACTTTCATCATTACAAATTAGTATGGACTCTCACCATGCGGCCCTCACTGGGAGTGAGAGCGCTGGATGTAAACGCTGTGGGTTTATATCAAACCAAGTAGCTTAGGCTCTGGAGCTTTAAATCAGGCCCCTCACAATGGACTGCTCAACTGCGTCTCTATGTCTCTCATCTGGCTGAGGACTATCGCCGTCCACCTCGTAAATGGATTTTCTACATGTGGCCCAGAACTAAGTTCTGTATGGCCTTAAATACTGGACTGCATCTGCAGCTTACCGTCTAATTCCTGGATTGTGGTTGGTGCAACCACTTCTAGCTCAGCTGCCGAACTGAGTTATTTTAAGTAACAGCCCTACGCAACGACCTTGGGTCGACATCAAAGGTCGAATTACTTCATACAATATAATGTAATTTTATAGCAATAAATTCTTAACATGTTCAAAACCCCGAGCTTTTACTCTTTATCACGGTATTTTCTGTACGTCAACAGACGTCTCAATAACATTTAATTCCTACTCACCCCTTCCCTCTTTACTAAACCTAGTTCAAAACACGAGATACAACAAGTGCTCAGTCATGCACACCTACGCTGTCCGTCTATCCTTCCCCACACCTTCTGTCTATCTATTATAAAAAAAAACTGTTCAAAACAAATTGTTTACGAGACCAAGTTATGCTGGCTCGCACAATAATTACGTTTGTAAAAATTACTCACTGCTCTCTCACAAAAATTTAGTCAGTGGAAACATTTATGAATTAAATCTGTTCTTGACACATCCCCCACCCCAGTGAAAACTTAGGGTTTGAACGACATAACTGTCTACTAACGTTGCTATGTAATAGTACTTTGGAAAGGGCTATATAGTAAAAAATATATCGTTACTGAAAGTCCAAAAAAAAATTCTAAGAACGTGCATTATCGATGGACAATAGCATATGTATGTTTATATGCGACGTTCTGTGATAATATATAATTATTGTAGCACTTAAGAATTAAAGTGATAAACTTATCTCACACAGACATACTGTAAAGACTGAAATATTGAGCAACTAGCTCATCGCTTCATTGAGCGTAATTAATACATTCATAGAACATGAACGAACAATAGTTAATTAAAGTAATGGTATCCTGGCAGCAGTAGGTCTGGTCGCTCGGTTTGCCATTTTCTCATCTCATTGACCCGCAGACAAAGGCGTCAAGGTTGTCTGAAACTCAGGTCATGGTCAGGATGGACGCTAATGGAAAAAGGAATCACATGGAAATTTTGAGAAAGAATGTCCATAATTGGTAGGACAATATAATGTGAAACCATCCACGGTCTCCGAAAAAGGTGAAAAATGCTCAACCTCAATGTTCAACAGACTATTTTAGAATACTAAATCAAACGGGACAATACATCAGCTTGTAAATTATCCTCCCCAGGTATAGCCCGAATAGTAAATTTGTATTCCTGGAGCGCAAGGCTCCATCTGGTTAGTCGAGCATTCTTGGCTCTGTTCGACTTAAGAAACAGTAATGGTCGATGATCCGTTTCAATTATAAATTCGGACATTAATAAGTATCGAGAAAATGCATCTACCGCGTAAACAATTGCGAGGCACTCTCGTTCGACAATCGCATAGCGCGTCTCTCGATCAAGTAATTTCCGGCTTGCATATAAGCACGGTCGCAAGAAACCGTCACGCTGTTGGAGTAACACGGCGCCTATTCCTTTATCTGATGCATCCGTTCGGACGATGAATGTCTGGCGTATATCGGGTAAAACAAGCAGGGGGAAAGTAGAAAATAAATTCTGAATAGTCTGAAGGGCATCAGCGCACTGAGGCGTCCAGACGACTCTATTTGGAAGATTCTTCCTCGTTAGATCAGATAACGGGGCTGAGAGAGAGGAAAAGTTTGGTATAAATTTCCTGTAATAATTCAAAAGTCCCAACAAGCTACGGACTTGCTTTTTAGTTTTAGGGGGTTGTAGTTTCAAAATATTGGAGATCTTGCGATCGTCTGGAGTCTGAACCCCGTGGGTTATGGTATGACCCAAAAAGTTTATATGCTGATATCCCAGGAACACTTTACTGGGTCGCGCGGTAAGGCCAGCTCGGCGAAGAGCGGCAAAAACTTCACGAAGGGCCATTAAGTGGCCAGCCCAATCAGCCTGAAAAATACATATATCATCGAAATATGATAGAACGCAGCGCAATTCATTTAGTAAGATGTTCATCATGCGCGCGAACGTGGCTGGTGCAGTAACCAGTCCAAAAGGCATATATTTCCATTGCATTAAACCCAAAGGGGTTTGAAAAGCTGTATATTGTCTACTTCCTTCTTCGAGAGGAATCTGCCAATATCCTTTGGATAAGTCTATTTTCGGGAAGATACTTGCATTGGATAACCGCGCGAATAAGTCCTCGGGTATGCCTAACAGCTTCGCTGAATTTATATAGGAAGTGTAATCGGCCATTATGATTAGTTACACTCACAATAGGTCTCTACAGGAGATCTATTAATGTTAATGGACAGGTATCCGGATAAATTCACGCAATAGCCCGTCTGACAGTGTACTATGTTATCACTGTAGTATTTACGTTAATCCGATACGCGATAAAAAAAAAAAATTTACTTGTTTAACTCCGCGATTATTTATCCCTGAGGCGATTTGCACTCGTCGGGTCGACGTCCCTAGTAGACGACAAAATACAAACAATGTTTCTTCTTCAATGAAATCGCAGTGTCCTTACTGTTATCACTGCCGATGTAATATATAAATACACGTGAATCAACGAATATTAGATCGTTGATTAATATTTTTAGCTATTTTTCTATAGCTCTTGTATAATTGCAATTGCAAGGTAATTTTATTACCGGTAGTTCTCTTTAAAGAACAATAACTTCAGTAATTATATACTGGATATTCAAGGCAGGTGCACAACTGCACTTGAATGGGGAATCAATATTCCCAATATATAAATATATACTCTGGCATATCAGCCTTATACGTCACAATAACCAGATAAACTCAATCAATGCGTCAATGTAGACACATGACTCACACAGGCATTATATTAAACAAAGGAATGTACCAACACCATAATGATAAAGGTCTAATGAAAAAAAAAAAATACACCAAACACGACGCTAGACAAACAAGAAAAGACGAACGATAACAGACCCTACAAGTTCTGAATATAATTACAGATAGGTGAGAAGAGGACAAGAGAGACGTCTTCCTAAAACAACGAGGAAGATGGAACGCTACAATCTAAACAAAGTGTACAGATCCCTATCAAAGTCCGTTCTCGGAATGCGACTTCCCACAGTTTCAATAACCACTGGTGTTGCGAGACCGCACAATCTGTCGTCGAGACGGCAGAGTCTGCGACCAAGCCACCACTTTGGCAGGGGGGACCCGCAAACGTAACAACGCCCTCGCCACCGCCCGTGAGTTCCTAAACACAGAGAAAAAGTATAAAAAGCCTGTAAAACACGAGGAGGAACACTCAACTCCCCAGACGCAGACAAAATTTTAGGATGGAATCACTTAACTCAAGGAACTGGTGGAGATTCCTTTAGCCTTTGCGTACACCACAGTCAGTCTTTTTTGTCTTTCACCGTTCAGTTATGTTGACGTCTCCTTGGCCTCGATCCTCGGGTCAATGGGAGAGCCGGAAATATGTGGAACAAATAATGAAGAAAGCAGTATACAAACTAAATAATAAATAATTTTAAACTAGCTCAACGTGCGAGACCACGTGAGCACTGAAACTGAAAAGAAACAAAAGTTAATCAAAGAGAAAAACGATATACTCTAATCTAAATAAACTATAAACTAAACAATGGTGTGTAGTGTCCCCTCCAGTGTCGCGATGTGGGTTACATGGGGATATTTCGACTGACACTCTTTCGAGGTCCGCTCCCACAATCGACGAACACACAAAAATAAATACTTGCACTCTAAAAACTAAATAAATCAATTGCTTTCAATTTTAGCAGAACTGTAGGGCAGTTTAATTACAGGAATTAATGTAACAAATATAATTATAAATATAAATATCAATTCAAAGGCAACTGAATCTAACTAATGGAACTACAGCTTTTATAAAGACTAACGAATTCAATCTAACTACTTGCAGGTCATATGAGTTATATGGCATATAGAATCCGCGCACGTGGCGACGGATCTAACAGTTTAAATTCTATTAATTCAATGAGACATGTTAGGATATGGACATTTTCTCTAGACACGCCATGGAGAATGCTTGTACAACCATGCGTTGTCTGGCGGTAGCTCTGAAACTGTCTTCAAAAGTAAGTAGAACGGTTCACTTTCATCATTACAAATTAGTATGGACTCTCACCATGCGGCCCTCACTGGGAGTGAGAGCGCTGGATGTAAACGCTGTGGGTTTATATCAAACCAAGTAGCTTAGGCTCTGGAGCTTTAAATCAGGCCCCTCACAATGGACTGCTCAACTGCGTCTCTATGTATCTCATCTGGCTGAGGACTATCGCCGTCCACCTCGTAAATGGATTTTCTACATGTGGCCCAGAACTAAGTTCTGTATGGCCTTAAATACTGGACTGCATCTGCAGCTTACCGTCTAATTCCTGGATTGTGGTTGGTGCAACCACTTCTAGCTCAGCTGCCGAACTGAGTTATTTTAAGTAACAGCCCTACGCAACGACCTTGGGTCGACATCAAAGGTCGAATTACTTCATACAATATAATGTAATTTTATAGCAATAAATTCTTAACATGTTCAAAACCCCGAGCTTTTACTCTGGATCACGGTATTTTCTGTACGTCAACAGAAGTCTCAATAACATTTAATTCCTACTCACCCCTTCCCTCTTTACTAAACCTATTGTGAGAGGATGAACGACTTTCTATTTTTAATGTGCTTTCATGGTAACTCTGGTGCGTGAGTGAGGGACGGCCACTCATAGTAGTTTATGGACACTTGGCCGAGTACCATTAATTGGATTATTTCCCTTGTAATACCAGCGCGGGACCCGTTATTCACATCACGGTGAAAAGCGCGCATTTTGATTGGTCAGTTGGAAATGTTGACCACCGGGCTTCCAACTCTTATATCATGGCTTTAAGTTTCTTACAACTCGCTCCTTCGTTGTTATCCACCGACAGAAAGACGGGAACCCGAATTCATTTTTGAGAGTAGACAATACCCTATCGGTACAAAATAGGTACTCATGATAACGTTTGTTATCAATGGATACGTCGTATTAATGGACGAAAGTATCCCGCACAAAATTGTCGAATGTTGTTAGTCCTGACACTTTGAAAATTTATATTAAAACTATTACTGGGTTTCTGGTATAAGTAGTCAGTTAGAATTTTAGCAGCAAGTTTCTACTTTATAATGGTACCAATTTTGTTGTACCTTGATGCACATATCCTATTGAAATAATTAATAAGAGGGTCTCGGATTTAAAGTAAACTATGAGTTAGACGCATGTTATCCCCGATAATTCCAACCTGGGTCAAATTTATTCAATTATTGCTGGAGGGGACGTTAGAGTAATTTCTGCAGTTTACTGGGATACCTAATTGACTTTTGTGTGCACCCTTTTAACCGTACTGTAAATTCGATTGTGTTAGGACCCTAACCGGTTATGTTGTTCGGCTGGACTCAATGTCCGAGCCTTTCACTTGTGCAACACGGGCTACGTAATAGCTCTCCCGGACGTCCGCGCGGGCTCATAAATAAGATGCGAGTTCGAGTGGTCAGCACACTCCATCATAGACGCAGAGACAAGAGCCGACAGCACAGTGAACCCAGCCCAGCAACCCGGGCCCGTAGCAGCTCAGAGGCTTGCCGACGCTTGCCATCGCCACCCCGCCCCATAAGGCATGTAGCGGTAGCGCAGGACCCGGAGAAACTTTGGGTAAGTTGGAGACTATTATATTAGAAGTGACTTTAATTTGCGCACCCCCCCCCCCTTTCTTGGATGCCACGTAGAGAATGCTGGTCTACAGAGACCATTATGAGTCCGGCTCAACGGTAATTGCCATTGTCATTGGACGTGTAAGATGCGCGATGCGGTGCAGTGCCTTGATATTGTGACTTTATTGTCAAAGTTAACGTTTGCGGTGCTAGATGATAATGATGGCTCGCTAACCAAGCTATCACGATTTGCTTGTGTGCATATATATAGTGTGTGTGTAGCATTGCCTTGTTGTGGTAGGCAGTGAGGATTTCCTGACATGTTGATGTGGATGACTTATGTTATAGCGAGCGGCACTCTACACTTGATTGTATTACGGGTATTTGTGTACCTTGCCAGTACCACTATGCTATAGAGAGCAGTGTGATTGTGATTGCGTGTTTAGTGTTTAAGATGTGTAAGTAATTACATGTATTGGAGATGTATAATATTAGTTGGGCCTCACATGGGTGAGCCCCAGGATTGTTCTATGTGCGGCGGTGGATGAACAATGTTTCAATGAGTCTACACATGTTGCAATGAGTCTCGCCGACATATATATATATATCATGTGCATGTATTATAGTTATCCAGATGTATTATGCTTCGATGAGTTTCGTAAGTGTGTGAAGGACAGTTTCATTTTAAGGAATGTACACATTACTTTATGTATCTAGTGGTGTGTCATACACATGTTAGCCTGGCGACATAGCTCCGCGGCTAAGGTCAAAGGGCATGACCCTTCAGTATCGATTGGGAAGGGAAGTAACCAATACAATAGCCCTGGGGCGGGTTAGTACTAATAATGGGAGTGGGCCTATGAGGATGGCCTGCATTGGGATGCAGCGTCTGTGTTATGGACGGTCAGTGGGCCATGTTGGCCACTGCGTTATTATTTTATGGAATGGCCACCCTGGATGTGCTGTACACCGGCTCAGTGGAGCGAAACTATTGTGTTCTTGCCCCTTCATTTGTTATGTCCTTCATACTTTGATTAGTACATTAGTTTATGTTGCCAGTGTACTAGGAAACTCCTTGTGTATATGATATAGCCACTTGTAGTTGTTATTCATTAACCTTAGCGCTATTTTATTCCATGCATACATATCCAGTTGGTTATTGCTTAAATTCTATATTATGTTGTTGTTGTTTGATTTAATACTTAATACTATTACTATGTATGTCCACCATTGATTGCCTGATTAATGTTGTCATTATATCCTAATCATATTTTTGTCTTTTTCTCTTGTTCCAGCTTATGGCTGGTTGGGCTTTTTTTTTGTTTGGTAGTGATACCGTTGTTAGGCTTTTTGAATAAATAAGATTGCCAGCAGAACCCTGTGTTTGTTAATCCTGTGTATCCTTAAGGGAGTTACTCTTGAACCCACGCAGTAACCACATTAGCCACTCGTAGTTCATCCAACACTAGTTCAAAACACGAGATACAACAAGTGCTCAGTCATGCACACCTACGCTGTCCGTCTATCCTTCCCCACACCTTCTGTCTATCTATTATAAAAAAAAACTGTTCAAAACAAATTGTTTACGAGACCAAGTTATGCTGGCTCGCACAATAATTACGTTTGTAAAAATTACTCACTGCTCTCTCACAAAAATTTAGTCAGTGGAAACATTTATGAATTAAATCTGTTCTTGACATTTACTGTGCTAGTATAAGCTGCACACTGCCGCCATAGTCTTAAACTTGACTGAACTGGCCTTTGTCCTCAACCTGGGAGGACTTTCTTTTTCGTGTTAAAAAAATAAAAACTCTTATTTTATACAGGGCACACCTGTACAATAATTATGGGACTGTTGGTCGGTCTGCATTCATAATGCTTGAAAATGACCAATCACCATTGTTGTTTATTATTAGTATCGTACAAGTGCTATTAATTTATTCTTTCAGCTTCTGTGAGGATCTGACAGAATGAGTACCACTATGACTGAAGACGTCAAGCAGAGGCTGTCGAGTTTCTACACGGCAGTTTCTGATGATTTGGACAGAAGTGTAGAGTTCTGGCTCAAACATTCACATGATAAGGAACATGGGTAAGTACATGTACGACGGCCAGTACAGAAGTTCATTGCAAATGATTCTTTTTTGTTGTTTTTTTAGCATCAACCATGAAAGCTACTGACTTCCTGACTTAACGGCTTAGGGCAGACTTGTTGTCCTTTTCCATATATGTCATGATCACATTAGGATCATAAATGCCGTGCTAGGTCACGACGTCAGTGAGTTAATTTTTACGATCTTGTTGATTATAACCAGCGTAATTTGTCCTTGAGCTGTTCTCGTGAACAGTTTGTTTTGAAACACCTTTTTTCTGATAGATGGAGAGAAGGAGGGGCGAGACAGAATAAATGTATAGCTAGGAATGACAGAGCAGTTCTCGACCCCGTGATTTTGATTAACATAGATAAGGGGCGAGTAAATGTAGTTTATATAGACGCTTAGTTGGCGTTCGGAAATTCGTGCATAAGAGTAGAAAGCACGGGGTTTGAAGATTTTAGTAGTTAATGTTTCGCATTTTAAATTTTGTCTAGACCGTAAAATTGACCTTGATTTTGGCGCAAGGCCATGACAAGCATAAATTAATATTGCAGGCTGAGCTGAAGCAACTGCATCAATCAAATGTATGAATCTGGACGGAAGGTCGAGACATAGCTTTAGTATTTAAACCCGTGCAGAGCTTAGATAGAGGCCACATGTAGACAATCCATTTACGAGGTGGACGGCGATAGTCCTCAGCCAGATGAGAGACATAGAGACGCAGTTGAGCAGTCCATATTGTGAGGAGCGCCATGATTTAAAGCTCCAGAGCCTAAGCTACTTGGTTTGATATGAACCCACAGCTTTTACATCCAGCGCTCTCACTCCCAGTGAGGGCCGCATGGTGAGAGTCCATACTAATTTGTAATGATGAAAGTGAACCGTTCTACTTACTTTTGAAGACAGTTTCAGAGCTACCGCCAGACAACGCATGGTTGTACAAGCATTATCCATGGCGTGTCTAGAGGAAATGTCCATATCATAACATGTCTCATTGAATTAATAGAATTTAAACTGTTATATCCGTCGCCACGTGCGCGGATTCTATTTGGCATATAACTCATATGACCTGCAAGTAGTTAGAGTGAATAAGTTAGTCTTTATAAAAAGCGGTAGTTTGATTAGGTAGATTCAGTTGCCTTTGAATTGATATTTATATTTATAATTATATTTGATATATTAATTCCTGTAATTAAACTGCCCTA
This sequence comes from Onchidella celtica, assembly GCA_963931925.1. NCBI lineage: Eukaryota > Metazoa > Mollusca > Gastropoda > Systellommatophora > Onchidiidae > Onchidella > Onchidella celtica. Next base: position 64,101,188 of record OZ007572.1, read on the forward strand.
CAGTTCTGCTAAAAATCAAAGCAATTGATTTATTTAGTTTTTAGAGGGCAAGTATTTTTTTTGTGTTCGTCGATTGTGGGAGCGGACCTCGAAAGAGTGTCAGTCGAAATATCCCCATCTAACCCACATGGCGACACTGTATATTACGATGTCGGCGATTCCATGCAGCTCGACCATGAGCAAGTCGTTGGGCTGACAAGATGGGAAGGCCGATGTCCTCGCCAATGCCATCGACCCACGAAGTCCAGCCCTCCTCCTTGCTCCTTGGAAGTCCTCGTTGTAGGCTTTGTGGACTATAGAGGACGATCAACGTCTCCGAACCAGGCCAGGCAGCGCTGTCTTACCGTTTCCATAGTGGTATGCTGAATCTTTAGCAAATAGGCCAGAAGTTCCATGGTGGAAGATCAGATTTACTGGGTTCATGGAGCAAAACCCAACTGTTCTGCTCCTCCAAAAACTGAGTTCTGGCCTTTGCCATATGAGATCTTCTGTTAATTTTGTCAACTTCATTTTGACAGGCAGAGTGATACCAATACCTTTTTGGTGATGTGATTATAACAATCTATATGACCACAGCAAATTGAAACTGTGCGCATGTAGAGTAATGTGTCGCGAGTGGAGTGAGCGATAGTTAATAATTACGGGGGGAAAGGAGGAGAGTAAAATTAACGCACGTAGACAAGTAAGGAAAAGCGTGCATGTTATGAGTGGTGGGGGTCTGAATGAGGCGAGAGCGCTGTATTACTATCACTGCAAGTTAGAACGTCCTAAAGAGCGGACGCAAGAGAAATCCCCAGAGGGCGAACATAAGGGGAGCAGTCGGAAGACTAGTGAGAGAGTTTTTTCCAGTGATGACTGGTAGGTGAAACGATGATTGATAATAGTTATGATTGATGTATTATATTCGTCTATGACCATGATGTAAATAAGTATATGTGAGGAATGTGGAAGTCCTTGATATTGGATATAGCAATGTGCGCCATGAGCGATAGATGAAAGTGAGTTCATGGATTTGTAGCACGAGTGAGTATTGTGTACTACGATGGAGGTGTGTTACCGTAAGATATTTGGTGAGTGAAATGTGAACTATTGTGTGTACGCTTCATGGGTTGTAAGGAGAGGTGGAGTGAATAGAAATGGTATGGTATTATACCAATGTAATGTTATTCTTGTAGGTGTCGGGGACGGGCCGAAAGGCCACCTCGGTGAGCACAGGGGATAGGCCAGCATAGGGCCGGAGGCCACACATAGGCCAAGAGTGAGGCTGTCGGTGCAGGACAGTAGAGGCACATAAAGTCGTGGCAGTCTGGCCACGGACAGGGACGTAGATATGAGCGTGAATGTGCTAATTGAAATGATAATGTACTATTGCCATGTTGATGGGCTATTGAAATGATAATGTACTATTGCCATGTTGATGGGCTATTGAAATGATAATGTGCTATTGCCATGTTGATGGGCTATTGAAATGATAATGTACTATTGCCATGTTGATGGGCTATTGAAATGATAATGTGCTATTGCCATGTTGATGGGCTATTGAAATGATAATGTACTATTGCCATGTTGATGGGCTATTGAAATGATAATGTACTATTGCCATGTTGATGGGCTATTGAAATGATAATGTGCTATTGCCCTGCTGAGGTGCTAGTGGAATGCTAAGGTGTTATGGCAATAGGAAGGTGATATTGAGAGACTGCGGTGCCAGTGAAGTATTAATGTGCTATTAAGACCCTGAGGGGAGAGGCTGAGGCCGAAGTGTCTTTAGGAAGTAACTACCGGGTTGTGGATCCGAGGAAGAGTGCATGTGGGAATAAGGCCGTTGTACGGCAGTTAAATTCAATAATATAATGTATGTAATTGCGCTATTATCTGTATAATTATGTTTAATAAATGTGTGAGTCTGATGGGTTGTTCTGTTAAGTGTTAAACTTGTTCGTTCGTGATTGTCGTCTTGTTATAATTATTACATCTCCCAGTCTGGGATTTGTGACATAATGCTCTTGATGTATGTATTTGATTATCTCCCACTCAATCAAAAGATAATCAAAAGCATTTGTATACATATCAAGAGTAAAATTTAATAGGTCTTGGTCCAACTATGAAAATCTATTATTTTGCGTACTATTATCAGCTCAAGAACTTCTTACTTTCTTTAATGGTATTGCAACCATCAGCAATTTCCAAAAAAAAAAAAACAACAAACAAACAAAAATAAAAGAACAAAGAATAAAATTTCATTAATTATAATCATTATTAGGCTATTGACACCATGAATATGTATGTTATCCCCAACGTGATCATAAATACATGGACTTCTCATTGTGCTTATGTAATATGCAAATCTGATTTTTTCTTTTTCAAATCTGGCACTACGATATGGTTTTCCCAGAGGGTTCTTTCAATGCCTGGAGAGGGATGGCACTGTTTATGACAGCACAAAACACTGTTGGCTGTTGTGCAGGCAGGTACGTTTTTCTTGTGGGAACAAGTCGTTTCATTGTGTACTGGTAGCATCAGTATGTATGAGCAGCAGTAAAACACACAGATAATAAGTTGCCACCAATCGTATAAAAAATTTGAAAGCTAGTGTGAGAGTCTTAGTAATGAAGGCAAGATGTACTCAACAGCAATGAAAATGTCTTTATGAAGTTGTACAGTTTTAAGAGTGGTTATTTTTTGCCCCAGGTCTGGATGTATGCCCGACTCTACCATGATATGACCAGATTTCGTTTACCTCACATACTGGAAGCAGCAAAGGAAGGTGAGCATGATTTCACAGGTATAATGAAACACATGTACCGGTACATTTGATGGTGCACAAATAGTAGAGAATTTTGGCATTCACTGTCATGCCCATACAGTTTGAATACAAATGAAAGCCTGACTGAGCTGAACCATTGCTTTTGCACACAAATATTTACTGATGTCACTCAGTCATATTTTTAAGTTAAAGATCTGTAAGGTGTGCTAATAAGAATGGTAAATGCAATGGGAAATGAGGCTGTAATATAATTAAACATTACTCTCAACTGCCAGGTAAACGTCTGATTGATTCAAGTGAGATTAGAGGATAATTATGTTAACCACTTCTTTCTCTTGATGTTATGTTTGCAATCTCTTTTCTGGTTAATTCGCTGTTGAAAATACTGTGTGCAGTTAATGACTCATTGTATCATCTTTGGAACAGTTGTTGCAAATTGTTTCAGATTTTGAAGTTTCACACTGCATTTCACTTAAGTATTTAATTTTTAGATGGTCTTCAAATTATATTATATGTATAATTATTTTTACTTATAAACATGCTACATTTTTTACATTTAATTTTGTTATAATATTTAAATATTATTTTGTCACATGAATTTTTAGATTTATGAGGAATCGTAAATATCAAAAGCGTTAACATCTATTAATGAAACTGAGAATATTTTACTTGAACATTTAATAATTTAATTTGACTGTTACTTCCAAACATAATCTTATCATAATTAATTTTGATTATGAAATTAAAGTAAGGGGAGTCATTCTTACATGATACGTTAACCAAAAGTTTCAGCTCTCATTGATGCAGTGGTTATTATGAAGGTAGGGCTGTAGATTCATTGCTTATTTCCTTGGATGTTAATGTGAAATGCAATCTTCATTTTTATATCTTGTCCAGGTGCTGCATTCATCATGAAGTATGTAAAGCACCCTGACACAAACAAGTGTTACCTGCGCTTGACCAGAGAGGGCAAACCCATCAAAAGTCAGAGAAGTATATTTTCTGAGGCTTTTTACATCATGGCAATGTCAGAGATGTACAGAGTTACAAAGGATGACCAGTACAAAGTAATCATAACATACTAAAGTGATTTTATATGAGTATAATTTTGCAGATTATACTATTTTATATGGATCATTGTAGCAACTGAGGTTGATTCTAGCATGTTATGAGAGGTGGGAGTTAGTTGATCCAACTGCAACCCTTTAGAAAACGAAACTATTACAGCTGTATAAAAAGTAAACACGAGATCCGACAATCGATTAAATAATATTAAAAGTTTAATAACTGTATACTGAACAATAAAATACCAGGAAGGCACCAGAAAATGCCTAACTGACTATCCTATGCTACGCGAGGAAACGCATAAGTGCTGAAAACTCACCAACCTTTACCACTTACATGGGCCTATATATATATAGATATTTCTATAGAAAGCTCCCGATATTAATCTAACCTCTGCCCTCGCCCGAAACACACAAACTAACCAATCACATATCAATACGTCACCAGGTTACATCACTCAAGGCCAAATCTGGCGTAAACATCTACATCTACGACATTATCGAATGTTCAGGAACACATTAATATTTACAAAAAGGGTCAAATCACCCAACAACAACCGAGCGAGGAAAAAAACTACTCACAAGGCAGGGAAGCCCAGGTCACTGAGTACACGCTGGGCCAAACGTCAACAATAAATGGAAAAAAGAAGTGACCACAGGCTCAGTCACCAGTATGACAAGCAAAACGGGGGAGGGAAAGGGGTAGCTTGCAGATGCTACAATCATTATAATTTTGCAGAATTCCTGGATGATTATGTCTGAATTTTCTGCAACGATATGGACATGTACTAGCATGGGAAAACTGAATTTTTTATGTCTTTTGATGAATTTTTCATGTCTCATTTTTTCACCTTACTTTTGAACTTGGGGCCAAGAAGTATCTTTATTAGCAAATGTTCACTGATGAATTTATGAAAATAAGCCTATAAAATATCATAATATTCTCAACAGAAATTGTTGAATTAAATTAAAAAGCAGTTTCCCCATACCAGTAGAGCCTAAATAAATTGGTTCCTCTTTAATTCTTGTTTTAAATAAACTTATTCTTGACAGAAAGAAGCCATGACAATGATGAAACAGATTGTTCACTGGGTCAAGGTTGATAATTCTGGCCTTGGGCCACAAGTGGCTCCCCCTGTCCCCACATCAACTTTGGCAGTTCCTATGATACTCCTGAACCTGATTGACCAGCTGGAAACAATGGACCCCGCCCATGCAGCTGGTTATGGTGATTTGGCAGAATGGTGTGTGGAGGAAGTTCTCAAGCATGTGCAGCGAGATGGAACTGTGGTCCTGGAAAATGTCAGTGCAGATGATGGAAAAGAGCTTCCTGGAAGCACTGGAAGGTTGGCAAATCCAGGTATGGAAGAAGTAAAAAGTAAACAATGTGACTTTGCAAGACATTTGTTTTGTCATAAGGTTATGCAGGCCTAGCTGAGTATGTAATCATTATCCCTCTGATATTGTGATGGAATAATCAGGGAAAAATCAAGTGGAAAAAAAGTCAAGTGGCAAGCCAAAAATAGCCAACTTAACTCATTCGCTACGGTAAGCCAAATATTCGGCTCGAGTGGACAGTGATTTTTCAAGACTAATATCTAAGCCAACTTCTTGAAATATTGAATCCCGTCCTGGTTCATTGATTTTCCTTTACTTTAAGTCTGATGTATCATGTCTTATGTTTATACCGAGTGATAGAAAAAAACATCTTTGAATTACATCTAAATTTCAAACTGGATAGTTTTGAGAGTTCCTGTCCACATCCACAAAAGTTACCTTAGGGAATGAATTATGGAAACGACTGTAGGTGCCCTCTAGCGAGTTAGTACTCAAAATAGATGTTTATATCATTTGACATTTTTACCACTTTTCTGCTTGACTTTTTTTCTAACAGTCATTGATGAAGATGAACATTCTTGTATAGCCATTTCTGCCAGTATGTCAGGGAAAATACATGTACAATAGACACAAGTCTTTATTACAATACATTTTGTACTGACAGACAAAGAGCTGAGACAGAGAGAAAGACTAAGTGAGAGAAAAAGAATGAAATTCATTATAGATTTACAAAAAGGCAAATCATTTTTTTATTGTTTAGTCAGTGATTGACGAAGTGATTAAAATTCTAATGCTGCCATATCTTCCTTTTTTCGGGCACGCTATAATTTTAAATGTTTAAGAATCCACGTACCCTTCCAAAAACTTACATACATTCCAAATGGTTAATACAAAAAAACATTAAATAGGTTATTTATTCAGAGAGATTAACATGTTTAGCTTATGTGGAGAAAGTGGGTAAAAAAAACTGATGAAACACTTTATCAGCAAAAATGTATTATAATCACAGCAATACCATCCATAAAAACAATTAAATGACAAAATGATAAATCAGAAGTGTGGTCTTCTTTTTTTTTTTTAAACTCGTTTTTGGACTCCAGGTCATGCCATAGAATGTGGTTGGTTTCTCTTGCAAAGAGCAATTAAAAGCCAGAACAAACATCTGGCCAATGTGGCAATCAGCATATTCATAGTCCAGTCATACAATCGTGGATGGGATTCCGACAATGGAGGCATTTATTATTTTTTGGATGTTGACAATCGTCCACCTCTGCAACTTGAATGGGACATGAAGGTAAGGTTCTACTCATCAATCATAGTTAGTAGGCTAGATGTATTTTAGGAATGGGAATAAATGGAAGAATGAAGGAATAGACCAAGAATCTGAATTGAGACAGTGATGAGGGAGGTAATAAATGAAATGATAGATAAGAAGATTACACGTCAATAACATCCACCAATCACTGTGATGTAATGTTGCTGAAGGGGTGTAAGGAATAGCTGGATACTAAAATGAATGGATATTGAGTGGATGGAGAGATTATGAGCATCTGACTTCAAAGGCAGGCAAACCCAGGCAAAAACAAGACACGCTGTGTAGGAAAAGGCTAAGATAAGAGACAGATCTGTGTAGGTAGAAAAGTAAAGACTGCTGTACAATGTGCAGGGAATAAATAGACAAATGAACTGACTGACAGACAGAATGCAAGAAAGTCATTTGAGTGCTGTGACTGCTGCATGAAAATAGTAATACATAAACAGACATCTGATTTTCCTTGGTTCTCAACATAGGCCTAAAACAGAAGATTTGCGTAAGATCATTTCCATAAGCCTCATAATTCATATTGATACTAGGTAATACTGGGAAACGTTTCATGTCCTTTAAAAAAAAAAAAAAAAAATTTTATGTGATCCTTTTGCTTTTTTGAAAATCTTGACCTCTAGTTCATGAAGGACTATTACATACACAGGTAAAGTGATTTTTTGTTGATGTTAATTAACATGTTATGAGTGGTAGTCTTCCATCCACACATGTAAATCTAAGATGTTTAAATTTAGCCTAAAGTCACACAGATAAAACAGTTTTACCTCACACATTGTCCTTGGACTTACAGGTGCGGGGCAAAGTTTGATTGTGTAACTAAAATTTTGTGTACGTGTTTTCTCTCCATGTGTGTTTGCCAGTTATGGTGGCCTCATAGTGAAGCAATGATTGCACTGTTGATGGCCTACAAGTACTCAGGAAATGAAGACCATCTGAAATTGTTTGCTCAAGTTTTTGACTATGCCTATCAGCATGTAAGTGTCTGCAGCATGCCTTATTATGTAATTCAAGCATTGCCATTTAAGAATAGAATTGATGCAAACTGAATTAAATATGCTAATATTCCATGTTACCATAGATATTAGAATCAGTAAATGCTGGTTCATGTATGACATGTTTTCAGGTCTAAAGTTCTGAAATCCTTGAAATTTGAAAGGGACATTGTCACAAATCCCAGACTGGGAGATGTAATAAGTTATGACAGGACAACAATCACGAACGAACAAGTTTAACACTTAACAGAACAACCCATCAGACTCACACATTTATTAAACATAATTATACAGATAATAGCGCAATTACATACATTATATTATTGAAATTAACTGCCGTACAACGGCCTTATTCTCACACACACTCTCCCTCGGATCCACAACCCGGTAGTTACTCCTAAAGGCACTTCGGCCTCAGCCTCTCCCCTCAGGGTCTTAATAGCACATTAATAATTCACTGGCACCGCAGTCTCTCAATATCACCTTCCTATTGTCATACACCTTAGCACTCCCCTAGCACCTCAGCAGGGCAATAACACATTATCATTTCAATAGCCCCTCAACATGGCAATAGTACATTATTAGTTCCTAGCCCATCAACATGGCAATAGTACATTATCACATTCACGCTCATATCTACGTCCCTGTCCGTGGCCTGACTGCCACGACTTTATGTGCCTCTACTGTCCTGCACTGACAGCCTCACTTCGGGCCTATGTGTGGCCTCCGGCCCTATGCTGGCCTATCCCCTGTGCTCATCGAGGTGGCTCTGCGGCCCGTCCCCGACACCTACAAGAATAACATTACATTGGTATAATGCCATACCATTTCTATTCACTCCACCTCTCCTTACAACCCATGAAGCGTACACACACTAGTTCACATTTCACTCACCACACATCTTACGGTAACACACCTCCATCGGAGTACACACTACTCACTCGCGCTACAAATCCATGAACTCACTTTCATCTATCGCTCATGGCGCACATTGCTATATCCAATATCAAGGGCTTCCACATTCCTCACATATACTTATTTACATCATGGTAATAGACGAATATAATATAATACATCAATCATAATTATCAATCAACGTTCTACCTACCAGTCATCACTGGAAAAAACTCTCTCACTGGTCTCTCGACTGCTCCCCTTATGTCCGCCCGCTGGGCTCTTACTAGCGTCCGTTCAGTAGGACCTTCTAACTTGCAGTGATAGTAATACAGCGCTTTCGCCTCATTCAGACCCCCACCACTCATAACATGCACGCTTCCCTTACTTGTCTTCGTGCGTTAATTTTACTCTCTTCCTTTCACGTCTTTCCCTACCTGTCTGCCGTGAGCCCTTCTTACTCTACACCCGCTCTGTAGCAATCCCCTTAATTGCACTCACTCCACTCGTGACAGACATGGAATAATTGTGAACGCCAGAAGTGAGCAACCTACAGCCTGCCAGGCAATTTTGGCCAGCCCCTGAGTTTGACTGAAAATTAATTTACACATCCGTCACTAAGTTGCAAAATAAATAAATTTAAAATAAAAAAATATAGTACAAATAGCAATCCCCCCCCCCCCCCCCACCTCCATCCCCTTCCACCTCAAATCAATTGAGAAATTTTTCTTTGAAAGTCAACATCCAATGAAATAAGATTTTATTGTCACAAATCCCAGACTGGGAGATGTAATAATTACGACAGGACAACAATCACGAACGAACAAGTATAACACTTAACAGAACAACCAAACAGACTCACACATTTATTATATATAAAGATAAGATATCTGTGCAATTACATACATTACATTACTCAATTCAAATACCATTCAATGGTCAGTATTCCCAACATTCATTCTTCTCCGGGTCCACAACCCGGTAGTTACTTCCTAACTATGCTCTGGCCTCAGCCTCACATCCATATATAATATACTACTTGCTGGCCTCTCTTATTGGCTCCTGCTCAACCTAATCTCCGTATCTCAATCTCCCCTCGAGGTCTTAATAGCACATTAATATTTCAATAGCACATTAATATTTCAATAGCACATTAGTATCTCAATAGCACAGTAACATCTTAATAGCACATTAACATTTCAATAACAACGTCCCTGTCTGTGGCCAGACTGCCACGACTCATGTGCCCCCGCTGTCCTGCGCGACAGCTTCACTCAGGCAGGCCTGTGGGTAGCCTTCTGCCCAACCCAAGCAATTCCTTATGCTGGCCTATCCCCTGTGCTAGTCTCTTCACTACGGGTAGCCTCACGGCCCGATCCCGGCACAAGTCCGCTCACCGCGGGTGGCTTCTCTGCCCGACCCCGGCACCTATAGAAATAACATTACATCTGTATAACATCATACAATTACTATCCACTTCACCACTCATTACGAACCATCAAGCATACACACAATAGTCCACATTTCACTCACCACACATCTGCACTTCTCTACGGTAACACACCTCCACCGTATTACACAGTACTCAGACTCGCTACGAATCCATGATCCTAACTTACATCTATCGCTCATTGCGCACATCTCTATACACAGTAATCAATGACTTTCACATTCCTCACATATAACTTATTTACATCATGGTCGTAGGAGAACATAGTACATCAATCACCATAATTATCAATCATAGTTCAACCTACCAGTCATCACTGGAAAACCCACAATCTCCCGACTGCTTTCTCACGTCTGTCTCCTTGGACTTCTTAACTTGCAGTGATCTGACTATTCAGATTTTGCCTCTACTACGCCTCAACTTCACTCACAACATGCACGCTTCAAGTCCCTTCCCCGCACTTATTGACCCTCGCTCACTCGCTCGTGACATCATCCCCCACCCCAAAAACAATTAATGCAATTAATTTCAAATCGCATCAAGATAATTGTCAACGAGTGAGCGTGAGCAATATTTACATAAAAATGACCTACTAATGCCCATAGCACATATGGTACCGAAATCAGGGGAAAATATGGCGGTCAATTTGCCCTGCACTATGCATATATGTATCACATCATCAATACCTAACTAAAACACAATACCTAATACAGAATCAAAATCACTCAACCTACCAAGCATTCTTCATATAATATTTATAATGTCAATATTTTAAGATCGACGAATCGTTCACACCGATCACTGTCAATGTTCATATGTTTCCCAATTTCTGCTGACATACGTTTTCAATTGTGCACAATCTGCGACTCTTCGTTGTTCTGTCTGTCGAATGTTCCTGTCCTCCGATGTGTAAGCCACTGAAATCTTCACCTAGGCTCGACTAAGGTAGTCGGCGATATGATTGCTGGTTCCTGGAATCGGTTGAATGACGAACGTATACGGCTGTAAAGCCAATGCCCATCTAGATAAGCGAGGGCTGGATGAACGATTCTTAGACAAAAACGTTAGTGGCTTGTGGTCTGTCTGGATGTAGAAATTCTCGTCCCATCAGATAACGTCCTAATTTTTGGACGGACCACACAATGGCAAGACACTCCCTATCTATTACAGAATACTTCCTTTCTCTCTGCAATAACTTTCGACTGACATAACATACAGGATGGAAACATTCGTTCTTCTCCTGTAGAAGACAAGCGCCGACACCAGAGTCCGATGCATCTGTTCTGAGGATAAATTTAGATCGAAAATCTGGCAATATCAGAATAGGTGACGATGATAATGCTGTCACCAATTTATCAAATGCTGTCTGACATTCAGACGTCCACTGGACCTTATCGGGCTGGCCCTTCTTAGTAAGCTCAGTAAGAGGAGATGACACGGAGGAAAAGTTCGGAATGAACTTCCTGTAATAATTTAAAATTCCCACTAAGCTTCTCACTTGTTTCTATGTCTTAGGGATTTGCAACCCTACTAATTTCTCAATTTTTGTTATTTCAGGTCTCTGAATACCTCTACCCACGAGATGTCCTAAGAATACTATTTCTGGACATGCTAAATCCATCTTTGCGGGTTTAGCACTTAACCCAAAATGACGCAATCGTTTAAAAATTACTGTTAGTGTCTGAATATGTTCAGACCATGACGACGTATGACACGCTATATCGTCAAAGAATGACACGACATTAGGTATGTCCTTCAATACCAGTCTCATTAATCTTGCAAACGTAGCTGGCGCGTTTACCAACCCAAATGGCATGACCTTAAATTGAAACAATCCTATGGGCGTTTGGAAAGCCGTGTGTCACGAGTGGAGTGAGTGCAATTAAGGGGATTGCTACAGAGCGGGTGTAGAGTAAGAATGACTCACAGTAGACAGCAAGTTAAGCGTGCTGTTGTGAGTAGTGGGGGCGGGGTCTGAAGGAGGCGAAAGCGCTGTATAACTATCACTGCAAGTTAGAAGGTCCTAGGGAGCGGATCTGTGAATAATAGCCCATCGGGCAGAGATAAAAGGAAGCAGTCGAGAAGACTAGTGAGAGTCTTTCCAGTTATGACTGGTATGTAGAATGTTGATTGATTATTATGATTGATGTATTATATTATATTCGTCTATTACCATGATGTAAATAAGTATATGTGAGGAATGTGGAAGTCCTTGATATTGGATATGGCAATGTGCGCCACGAGCGATAGATGAAAGTGAGTTCATGGATTTGTAGCGCGAGTGAGTAGTGTGTACTCCGATGGAAGTGTGTTACCGTAAGATGTGTGGTGAGTGGAAGGTGAACTAGTGTGTGTACGCTTCATGGGTTGTAAGGAGAGGTGGAGTGAATAGAAATGGTAGGGTATTATACCAATGTAATGTTATTCTTGTAGGTGTCGGGGACGGGCCGAAGAGCCACCTCGAGGAGCACAAGTGATAGGCCAGCATAGGGCTGGAGGCCAGACATAGGCCAGAAGTGAGACTGTCAGTGCAGGACAGTAGAGGCACATAAAGTCGTGGCAGTCAGGCCACGGGCAGGGACGTAGATATGAGAGTGAATGAGATACTATGTTGTTGCCATGTTGATAGGCTAGTGAACTGATATTATGTTGTTGCCATGTTGATGGCTATGGAAATAATAATGTGTTATTGCCCTGCTGAGGTGCTAGGGGAGTGCTAAGGTGTATGACAATAGGAAGGTGATATTGAGAGACTGCGGTGCCAGTGAATCATTAATGTACTATTAAGACCCTGAGGGGAGAGGCTGAGGCCGAAGTGCCTTTAGGAGTAACTACCGGATTGTGGATCCGAGGGAGAGTGTGTGTGAGAATAAGGCCGTTGTACGGCAGTCATTTCAATAATAGAATATATGTAATTGCGCTATTATATGTATAATTATGTTTAATAAATGTGTGAGTCTGATGGATTGTTCTGTTAAGTGTTAGCTTGTTTGTTCGTGATTGTTGTCCTGTCATAACTTATTACATCTCCCAGTCTGGGATTTGTGACACTGGGGGCTCGTCCGTTGTGACACTGGGGGCTCGTCCGTTGTGACACTGGGGGCTCGTCCGTTGTGACACTGGGGGCTCGTCCTGTTTACCTGTGGTCATTTTGACATTGTGTATTCGTTATATCTAGTTGTTTTTCTGTTGTGCTAGGAATTCGTGCTGTTGTCTTTGTTCGTGGGATGAATGGGAATGTCATGATGATATGATTTATGTATGTTTATGAATAATAATATGTATTGATGCATGTATTGCTATGAATAGGTATTAATGTGTATTTAAACTTTCCAGAGTGTGTGCGTGCAGCCTGAGGAGACGAGCGGCCAGAGCTCCGATTAAAGGGAGGAGTTTTACTCAAAATTTCAAAAATTGAAAGTTAAGTGGAAATTTTGTACCCTGGATTAAGGGCTGTCTTTTCTTCTGTCTTTTTCCCCTGTTTTTGCTGTTGTTGTCGTTATAGGTTATACGGGCGGTGGCGCGGGTTTGCTGTGTTGAACTTAGTTTATCCTTTTAAAAAAAGGTGTGGTAAACTTTGGAACTTCGTTCATCACAGTGAACAGTTCTATAGGGACCTGTATTTTTGTTTAGTTGTATCGTCGATATCTTCTCTGTTCCGCAGGAAGACGTATTCTCTTGTCCCTCTTTCTACCTATCTATAGATACGTTCTTTTTTTTCAGACTCTGTACTTGTTCGTACCGTGTTGTGTAATCGGCGTAGTAGGTTGCATTTTTTTTTTTTTTCTTCCATTATAGTTTTTTTTTGTAGAAGCTTGTCCTAGTCTGGTTCGTTGTCCTTGACGTACTTGTGGTCCTTCTACTATATTTCTTCATTCTTGTCGTTTCTATTTTCTTTTATAATTAATAGTGCATACATTTTATAGATATAGAATTAGTTTTGCTGTAAAGGTAAATTTCTGAATTATATTCTGAACTGGGTATTGTTATATCTGGTGTGATCTCAGGTCTCTGGTCGTATCGTTAGTGATCATACCGACAGGTTGGTCGTCTTAATAAGAGATACCATAACCATAAATCTGTGAAATGGCGGAACTCCAACAACTAATGAAGTTGGGTAAGGAACTTGGCCTGGAGGGAGAGGAGCTACGCGGCTGGATCAAAGAACAGCAGGCGGATTTGCGCGATGAGCGTGCTAAGGATAGAGAGCGAGAAAAAGAGGCTAAGGCTCAGCAACAAGAAAGAGAGGCTAAGGATAAGGAACAGGAAAGGGAGTTTAAGCAACAGGAAAGAGAGGCTAAGGATAAGGAACAGGAAAGGGAGTTTAAGCAACAGGAAAGAGAGGCTAAGGCTCAGGAGCAGGAAAGGGAGTTTAAGTTAAAGGAGTTAGAAGATAAGCAGCAGGAGAGAGAGGCGCGAATAAGAATCGCCGAGTTAGAACTCAAGAAGAATACGCCAACGGAAACGGTTGAGCGGCAGGTACCCAATAAAGGTGGCGTTAGGATTAAGCTCCCTACGTTCGACGACCGGAAGGACGACATAGACGCCTTCCTTTACAGGTTCGAACTGAACGCACAATTGCAATGGGGGGAAAATAAGGAATTATGGGCCACGTACCTGGCGTCGCTATTGCAGGGGCGAGCGTTAACATACTTTAAAGAGCTACAGCGCGAAGACGTACAAGATTACGATAAGCTGAAGGCTTTGCTGCTTCGCCGATTTGCGCGTACCGAGGAATATTTCCGGGAGCAGTTTAGGCGAGCACGTGCAGATACCAGGGAGGACTTTGCTGCCTTCGTCGCGAGACTGACGGAGTATTTCGCGAACTGGGTAGACTTGGCGCATGTGGGCACGGATTTTGCTAAACTGAAAGACTTAATGATCCGTGACCAGCTGTACGCGTCGTGCCACAAAGATCTGGTGGCTTTCCTGAAAGAGAACGAACCCGCGACGGTGCAGGAGGCGTCTAAGTTGGCGGAGGCATACCGTACGGCGCATCCGTCCAAACCAGTCGCCAGGGCGTACGTCCAAGATGCTGGGTACGTCGCCGTTGTCGAGGGGTCGCCGGCAGGACTTGGGGACAGGTCGCGTCAGCGTGGTGCCTATAGCGGGCAAGCCCAGGGGCAGCGTAGGGGCTATCACCAATCACCGGCATATGGATCCGGTAAGTTTGACCGAGCAGGAGGGCTAGGTCGCGGTAATGGCCGGGGGCGAGTTGTGACCTTTGCCGATGACCGACGGCATAGGGACTCTAGTTCCGGTCGCGAGGGGTCACGGGGACCCAGGCCTAGAGCAGCACAGGGAGCGGAGTGTTGGACTTGCAGACGCGTGGGTCACTTTTCGCGCGAGTGTAGGGCCGCGAAGTGTTGGAACTGCGGAAGAGCAGATCACATCAGCGTGAACTGCCCTGCAGGTAGGATAGCGGCGAACGTGGACAGTAGCTCCAGTCCATGTTCCCCAAATAAATTTCATCATGCGGCTGCGTGTGTTACATCGGACAACGGAGGCGGACAGTATTCTAAGTGTCCCAGTTGTGAGAAGTTATTATCTTCCGGTGTTTTACCTTGTGGGAGAAAGATCCCCGTCATAAATTCATGTCATACAGGAGGTGGTCTTAGGGTTTATCCGGGGTTTGTTGGGGACGAACCGGTCTCGGTTTTACGAGATACAGGATCTACCGTTGTGGGAGTGCATAGGGACTGCATTCGGGATTCACAGCTTACAGGTGAGACTGTCCCGTGCATCCAATTTTCGGGGGCCATTGAGAAATTACCCATGGCAAGAATAATGATAGATACACCTTTCCTTAGCGGGGAAGTCGAGGCAGTCGTTGGTTGTTTTCCAGGCGCCCAGCTCATCATTGGGAATGTATCCCGGGTAGGTTCCCCTTCCGATGAGAACGTGCAAGCATGGTCGCAATCAAAAGGTATTGACTTTTGCGCCGCGGTCGAAACACGCCGACGGGTAGCGGATAAAGACAAGATTAGACCTTTGGCTACGCCAGCGGTCAACCTAGACATCACGCCGGAGCGCTTGGCGAGATTACAAAGGGAGGACCCATCATTAAACCCATGTTTTGGGGAAGCGCGAACCGAGAAAACGAGGAGATATAAGAACGGGTCGTCCTCCTTTATTGTTCAGGCGGGCATTCTGTTCCGTAAGTATGTAACGGTGTCCTCCATTTTAAAGCAGGTCGTTGTGCCAGCGTTGCTGATCGCAACAGTATTGCATTTGGCACATGATGTCCCATTAGCGGGTCATATGGGGATAGCTAGAACCAAAGAAAGGGTTCTTAAAAATTTTTACTGGCCATCGATCCACAGAGATGTGCAGGTCTATTGTAAGACGTGCAGTGCGTGCCAAAAGACGACGCATAAGGGTCGTACACCCCAGGCTCCTCTTCAGAAGATCCCCACGGTCTCGGAACCGTTTAAAAAGGTCTCGATAGACCTTGTTGGCCCCATTCACCCAGCGACCGATAGGGGGAATCGATTTTTCTTAACGGTCATATGTAATGCTACGGGATGGCCAGAGGCGGTTCCTCTGCGGACCATAACGTCTGAGGCAGTCGCGGAAGCATTGTTTGCAATTTTCGCTAGGGTAGGAATACCAGAGCAAATTCTGTCTGATAGGGGCGCGCAATTTACGTCGCAGATGATGAAGGAATTGTTCCGATTATTCAGTATACAACCCATCACTACCACCCCTTATCATCCGCAGGCTAATGGCATGTGCGAGAGATTGAACTCGACGTTGAAGTCGATGCTGCGTAAGGTAGCTGCGGATCGCCCTAAAGATTGGGATAGATATATCCCTGCGGTGTTATTCGCGTACAGAGAGGTACGGCAGGAGTCAACGGGATTCTCGCCGTTCGAAATGATGTACGGTCGTAGTCCCAGGGGCCCAACTGATGTTCTTCGGGACATGATGACGTCGCCATCATCGGGAGACGATGAGCAGATTTCGGTGTTTCAGTACCTTGTTGATTTAAGAGAAAGACTATCTTCAGCGCGCACTATAGCGGAAGAAGCTTCTGGTATCGCTTCGAAAAGAGCAAAAGACTATAAAGATAGAGGTTCCAAACTGAGAATTTTTAAGCCAGGAGACAAGGTTCTGTTGTTGTTACCTACGGACCATAATAAGTTATTGATGACATGGAAAGGTCCTTATGTTATTGAGCGAGTTGTTTCAAAGGTAGATTACGCTATCCACATTGATGGAACGAGTAAGGTTTTCCATGTTAATATGCTACAGACATTTTATGAGAGACCACAGTATCTGTGTGCACAGACAAGACCAGAGGAGACTGTCTTCTCTATCGCTTGTACGGGGGTCGTAGACCAGTTGGACTGTGACGTAAGCGACACCGAGGCGCAGGAAGAGTTACAAATTCAATTGCCGGAGTTAACTGCGACACAAGGTTACAGGGACGTAAAAATTAACCCTGACCTTACGAGTTCAAGGAGTAGGGAACTTGAGACCCTGTTAGCGTCATTCCCGGATGTTGTTACGGATTTGCCGGGTCGCACTATGGTGATCCAGCACCAAATAAAGTTGACTTCGGATAAGCCAGTATTTCTTAGACCGTATCCGCTGCCTTTTTCTTCGAGAGATAGAGTCATAAAGGAAGTTGAGTCAATGTTGAAGTTAGATGTGATAGAACCATCAACATCGCCGTATTCATCACCCATCGTCCTCGTGAAAAAACTTGATGGATCGGTGCGGTTCTGTATTGATTTTCGAAGATTGAACACTATTACGGTAGGCGATAGGGAGCCTATTCCGTTTCAGGAGGAATTAATAGCTTCATTGGCCGGGTCCACGTGGTTTTCCAAGATAGATTTGACGAAAGGGTATTGGGAAATCCCGCTTACTGAGGAGTCTAAACAATACACGGCGTTCCAAACGCCCATTGGATTATTCCAATTTAAGGTCATGCCATTTGGGTTGGTAAACGCACCAGCGACGTTTGCACGATTAATGAGATTGGTGTTGAAGGACATACCTAATGTCGTGTCATTCTTTGATGATATAGCATGCCATACGTCGACATGGTCTGAGCATATTCAGACACTAACAGTAATTTTTCAACGATTACGTCATTTTGGGTTAACTGCTAAACCCGCAAAGATGGATTTGGCATGTCCAGAGATAATATTCTTAGGACATATTGTGGGTAGAGGTGTTCAGAGACCTGAAGAAACAAAAATTGACAAGTTAGTAGGGTTGCAAATCCCAAAAACAAAGAAACAAGTCAGAAGCTTAGTGGGAATTTTAAATTATTACAGAAAGTTCATTCCAAATTTTTCCTCCTTGTCATCTTCTCTTACTGACCTTACTAAGAAGGGACAACCCGATAAGGTCCAGTGGACGTCTGAATGTCAGACAGCATTTGATAATTTGGTGACAGCGTTATCATCGTCACCCATTCTGATATTACCCGATTTTCGATCTAATTTTATCCTCAGAACGGATGCGTCGGACTCTGGTGTCGGCGCTTGTCTTCTACAGGAGAAGAACGAATGTCTCCATCCTGTATGTTATGTCAGTAGGAAGTTATTGCAGAGAGAAAGAAAGTATTCTGTGATAGAGCGTGAGTGTCTTGCCATTGTCTGGTCCGTCCAGAAACTAGGACGTTATCTCATGGGACGAGAATTTTGTATCCAGACAGACCACAAGCCACTGACATTTTTGTCGAAGAATCGTTAAATCGTTCGTCCAGCCCACGCTTGTCTAGATGGGCATTGGCTTTGCAGCCGTATACCTTCGTTATTCAACCAATTCCAGGAACCAGCAATCATATCGCCGACTACCTTAGTCGAGCCTAGGGCAAGATTTCAGGAGCTTATACATCGGAGGACAGGAACATTGACGGGATCTGTGTGAATAAGTCGACTTTAAAATATTGACATTATAAATATGATATGAAGAATGGTTGATAGGTTGAATGGTTTTTGATTCTGTATTAAGTATTGTGGTTAGTTAGCTATTCATGATGTGACACATATATGCATATTGCAGGCCATATTGATCCCCATATTTTCCCCTGATTTCGGTATTTTATATACTAGGGGAACGGCTAGGTCATTTTTCTAGTGTAGGTATTGCTCACGCTCACTCGTTGACAGTCATCTTGATGCGATTTGAAATTAATTGCATTAATTTTTTTGGGGTGGGGGATGATGTCACGAGTGGAGTGAGTGCAATTAAGGGGATTGCTACAGAGCGGGTGTAGAGTAAGAATGACTCACAGTAGACAGCAAGTTAAGCGTGCTGTTGTGAGTAGTGGGGGCGGGGTCTGAAGGAGGCGAAAGCGCTGTATAACTATCACTGCAAGTTAGAAGGTCCTAGGGAGCGGATCTGTGAATAATAGCCCATCGGGCAGAGATAAAAGGAAGCAGTCGAGAAGACTAGTGAGAGTCTTTCCAGTTATGACTGGTATGTAGAATGTTGATTGATTATTATGATTGATGTATTATATTATATTCGTCTATTACCATGATGTAAATAAGTATATGTGAGGAATGTGGAAGTCCTTGATATTGGATATGGCAATGTGCGCCACGAGCGATAGATGAAAGTGAGTTCATGGATTTGTAGCGCGAGTGAGTAGTGTGTACTCCGATGGAAGTGTGTTACCGTAAGATGTGTGGTGAGTGGAAGGTGAACTAGTGTGTGTACGCTTCATGGGTTGTAAGGAGAGGTGGAGTGAATAGAAAT
The DNA here is from genome assembly GCA_963931925.1 of Onchidella celtica. Classification (NCBI taxonomy): domain Eukaryota; kingdom Metazoa; phylum Mollusca; class Gastropoda; order Systellommatophora; family Onchidiidae; genus Onchidella; species Onchidella celtica. The sequence continues at coordinate 64,120,737 of OZ007572.1, forward strand.
GGTAGGGTATTATACCAATGTAATGTTATTCTTGTAGGTGTCGGGGACGGGCCGAAGAGCCACCTCGAGGAGCACAAGTGATAGGCCAGCATAGGGCTGGAGGCCAGACATAGGCCAGAAGTGAGACTGTCAGTGCAGGACAGTAGAGGCACATAAAGTCGTGGCAGTCAGGCCACGGGCAGGGACGTAGATATGAGAGTGAATGAGATACTATGTTGTTGCCATGTTGATAGGCTAGTGAACTGATATTATGTTGTTGCCATGTTGATGGCTATGGAAATAATAATGTGTTATTGCCCTGCTGAGGTGCTAGGGGAGTGCTAAGGTGTATGGCAATAGGAAGGTGATATTGAGAGACTGCGGTGCCAGTGAATCATTAATGTACTATTAAGACCCTGAGGGGAGAGGCTGAGGCCGAAGTGCCTTTAGGAGTAACTACCGGATTGTGGATCCGAGGGAGAGTGTGTGTGAGAATAAGGCCGTTGTACGGCAGTCATTTCAATAATAGAATATATGTAATTGCGCTATTATATGTATAATTATGTTTAATAAATGTGTGAGTCTGATGGATTGTTCTGTTAAGTGTTAGCTTGTTTGTTCGTGATTGTTGTCCTGTCATAACTTATTACATCTCCCAGTCTGGGATTTGTGACACCGTGTACTGTTTAGATTCCTCAGCAAGAAGAATTTCCCAATACCCTTTTGTTAAATCTATCTTCGAGAACCACGTGGAACCAGCCAATGAAGCTATTAATTCCTCTTGGAATGGTATAGGCTCCCTATCGCCTACCGTAATAGTGTTCAATCTGCGAAAATCAATACAGAACCGCACCGATCCATCAAGTTTTTTCACGAGGACGATGGGTGATGAATATGGCGATGTTGACGGTTCTATCACATCTAACTTCAACATGGCCTCAACTTCCTTTATAACTCTATCTCTGGAAGAAAAAGGCAACGGATAAGGTTTAAGAGATACTGGCTTATCCGAAGTCAACTTTATTTGGTGCTGGATCACCGTAGTACGACCCGGCAAATCTGTGATAACATCTGGGAATGACGCTAACAGGGTCTGAAGTTCCCTACTCTGTGAACTCGTAAGGTCAGGGCTAAATTTTACGTCCCTGTAACCTTGTGTCGGAGTTAACTCCGGCAATTGAATTTGTACCTCTTCCTGTGCCTCAGTGTCGCTCACGTCACTGTCTAACTGGTCTACGACCCCCGTACAAGCAATAGAGAAGACACTCTCCTCTGGTTTCGTCTGAGCACACAGATACTCTGGTCTCTCATAAAATCTCTGCAGCATATTAACATGGAAAACCTTAACTGATCCATCAATCTGAATAGCATAATCTACCTTCGAAACGACTCGCTCAATAGTATACGGACCTTTCCATGTCATCAATAACTTATTATGATCCGTAGGCAATAACAACAAAACCTTGTCTCCTGGCTTAAAAATTCGCAGTTTGGACCCTCTATCTTTATAGTTTTTTTGCTCTTTTTGAAGCGATACTAGAAGCTTCTTCCGCAATAGTGCGCGCTGAAGATAATCTCTCTCTTAAATCAACAAGGTACTGAAACACTGAAATTTGCTCATCGTCTCCGATGATGGCGACGTCATCATGTCCCGAAGAACATCAGTTGGACCCCTAGGACTACGACCATACAACATCTCAAACGGAGAGAATCCTGTTGACTCCTGACGTACCTCCCTATACGCAAATAATACTGCAGGGATATATCTATCCCAATCTTTAGGGCGATCAGCAGCTACCTTACGCAACATCGACTTTAGCGTTGAGTTTAGTCTCTCGCACATGCCATTAGCCTGTGGATGATATGGGGTGGTAGTGATGGGCTGTATGCTAAATAAGCGAAACAATTCCCTCATCATATCCGACGTAAATTGCGCGCCCCTATCAGACAAAATCTGTTCCGGTATTCCCACTCTAGCGAAGATTCCAAACAACGCTTCCGCGACTGCCTCCGACGTTATGGTACGAAGAGGAACCGCCTCTGGCCATCTCGTCGCATTACAAATGACCGTTATGAAAAATCGATTCCCCCTATCGGTAGCTGGGTGAATGGGGCCAACAAGGTCAATCGAAACCTTCCTAAAAGGCTCCGAAACCATGGGGATATTTTGAAGAGGAGCCTGGGGTGTACGACCCTTGTGCGTCGTCTTTTGGCACGCCCTGCACGTCTTACAATACAACCGTACATCTCTGTGGATTGATGGCCAATAAAAATTCTTGAGGACTCTTTCTTTGGTTCTAGCTATTCCCATATGACCCGCTAATGGGACATCATGGGCCAACCGCAATAATGTTGCTATTAGCAACGCTGGCACAACGACCTGCTTTAGAACGGAAGCCACTGTGACATACTTACGGAACAGAATGCCCCCCTGGATAAGAAAGGAAGATGAACCGTTCTTATATTTCCTCGTTTCCTCAGTTCGCGCTTCCCCAAAACATGGACTCAATGATGGATCCTCCTTTTGTAATTTCGCCAAGCGCTCTGGTGTGATATCTAGGTTGACCGCTGGCGTCGCCAAAGGTCTAATTTTACCCTTATCAGCTACCTGTCGACGTGTCTCGACTGCCGCACAAAAGTCAATACCTTTAGACTGTGACCATGCCTGTACATGCTCTTCAGAAGGGGAAACTACCCGAGATACATTACCAATGATGAGCTGGGCGCCTGGAAAAAACCCAACGACTGCTTCGACTTCCCCGCTAAGAAAAGGTGTATCAATCACTATCTTTGCCATGGGTAATTTCTCAATGGCCCCTGAAAATTGAATGCATGGGACAGTCTCACCCGTAAGCTGTGACTCGTGAATGCAGTCTCTATGCACTCCCACAACGGTAGATCCTGTATCACGCAAAACCGACACCGGTTCGTCCCCAACAAACCCCGGATAAACCCTAAGACCACCCCCTGTATGACATGAATTAATAACGGGAATCTTTCTCCCACAAGGTAAAACACCGGAAGATAATAATTTCTCACAACTGGGACACTTAGAATACTGTCCGCCTCCGTTGTCCGATGTAACACACGCGGCCGCATGGTGAAACTTACTAGGGGAACATTGAGTGGAGCTACTATGATTGCCATCCACGCTCGCCGCTATCCTACCTGCAGGACAATTTACGCTAATGTGATCTGCTCTTCCGCAGTTCCAACATTTCGCGGCCCTACACTCCCGTGAAAAATGACCTACGCGTCCGCAAGTCCAACACTCCGCTCCCTGTGCTCCGCTAGACCTGGGTCCCCGTGACCCATCGCGACCGGAACTACAGTCCCTCTGCCGTCGATCATCGGCAAAGGTTACGAAACGCCCTCGGCCATTACCGTGACCTCGCCCTCCTGCTCGGTCAAACTTACTGGCCACATATGCAATAACCCCTACGTGGGACCTGGGCTTGTACATTAAAGCCACCACGCTGACGCGACCTGTCTCTACTATGTCCTGTCGGCGACCCCTCAACCACGGCGACGTAACCAGCATCCTGCACGTACGCCCTCGCCACTGGTTTGGACGGATGTGCCGTACGGTATGCTTCCGCCAACTTTGACGCCTCCTGCACCGTCGCGGGTTCGTTTTCTTTAAGAAAAGCCACTAAATCCTTATGGCACGACGCGTACAGCTGGTCACGGATCATTAGGTCCTTCAATTTAGCAAAATCTGTGCCAACATGCGACAAGTCCAACCAGTTCGCGAAATCCTCCGTCAATCTGGCGACGAAGGCAGCAAAGTCCTCCCTGGTATCCGCACGTGCTCGCCTAAACTTCTCCCGGAAATATTCCTCCGTACGCGCAAATCGGCGAAGCAGCAAAGACTTCAGCTTATCGTAATCATGCACGTCTTCGCGCTGTAACTCTTTAAAGTAGGTTAACGCTCGACCCTGCAATAAGGATGCCAGGTACGTGGACCATAATTTCCTATTCTCCCCCCATTGCAGTTGTGCATTTAGTTCGAACCTGTAAAGGAAGGCGTCTATATCGTCCTTCTGGTCGTCGAACGTAGGCAGCTTAATCCGAACACCACTTTTATTTTGTCCCTGCCGCTCAACTGTTTCCGTTGGCGCATTCTTCTTGCTTTCCAATTCCGCAATTTTTACTTGCGCCTCTATCTCCTTTAACTTTAACTCCCTTTCCTGCTGCTGAGCCTCTTTTTCTCGCTCTCTATCTTTAGCACGCTCATCGCGCAGCTCGGCCTGCTGCTCCCTAATCCAGCTACGCAGCTCCTCTCCCTCAAGGCCAAGTTTGTTACCCAACTTCATTAGCTGCTGGAGCTCCGCCATTTCACGGATTTATAATTATATAATTTGAAATACACATGTATAATAACTGTCTGTGCAGCTACCATAAACGACACGACCCGAGACCTGAAATTATGCCACTACAATAACAACCACTATTTTCAAATGCAATTCAGAAAAATACCTAACTGAACATTCTGTAGCATACTCTCTAACTAATTCTATGTTCACAAAATGTATAGCACTATTAATAATAAAAGAGAATAGCAAAGACAAGAATGAGAAAATTCAGAAGAAGGACCACAAGTACATCAAGGACAACGAACCAGACTAGGACAAAGACTTCTAAAAAAAAATGTAATGGGAAAAAAAAATGCAACCTACCTACGCCGATTACACTACAAGGTACGAACAAGAACAGAGCCTGAAAAAAAGAACGTATCTACAGATAGGTAAGAGAGGGGACAAGAGAATACGTCTTCCTGCAGAACAAAGAAGATATCGACGCTACAACTAAACAATCACAAAGCCCTAAAGACTGTTCACTGTGATGAACGCGGTTCCACGTTTAGCCCACCTCCCGAAGAGGATAAACTACGTTCACCACAGCAAACCCACTCCACCGCCCGTATAATCTATAACGACAACAGAATTACAACTAGATATGACGAATACGCAATGTCAAAATGGTAACTAAACGGAAGAGCCCCCACTGTCACATATCCCAGACTGGGAGACGTAATAATTACGACAGGACAACTGTTACGGATTCAAGGAAGGGTGTGCACTCCAATTGTAATGAATGGATTTCCTTGTTATCGTAATGGTGTGTTGGGGGTGTTGTTCGACTGCATATTTTTAATAGTAATATTGAATTTAATTCTTAACTTGCAGACCCATGCCAATTACTAAGGAACAAGTGGATAAATTCAACAACAGGGCCTGCAGGGCCACATTTTATTTACGTTAAGTTTACTAACAATTTCGACTAGAGATCTAATATGTAGTAATGATAAATATCAGCAGCATCAATTTCATAATCAATAAATACGTCATTACAAGTCTAGCTCTAGGTTTCCTACAAAATCATTTAACTTCTGTTCTTGCTAATTATCTAAATACTAATTATATATCTCTAAAATCTGGTCTGCTTATTGTATGGCAATCAATATACTAGACTAGTATAGAGTCCAGTCTCTGGAGACATAAGGTCATCTCAGATATTTAGATCCAAAGTTACAGGTCTAGATCTTGCCCGTCGAAGTGACGTCGGCACAGTTAAATATTATATAGACTCTAGATAGGCCTATATCTAGATCAAGGATGGACTGGCAACTCCCAGCCTCACCCAGACAATTCAATTACAATTATATGATTCACACATTAGTACGAGTTGCAATTCTAGAATTCACAGCTAGATCTAGTCTATGTATTTAGCATCTTGCAATGTTCAGCAAGCACTCCGGGTAGATCTATGCACCAAGTGATCAATACTCCTACTGGATAACTGTCATGCTTTCGCCTCCTATTCACTGTCAAAACATCACGAGCCTCGGTCAGATCTTACTTACGATTGTTCTGGCGCTAAGGCCAGAAACAGTAGATAAAGGCGGTGTCATATTCAATGAGCCATGGATTAGTGACAAGACATTCGTCGAGCCATGCTGTTCATAATAAATGGATTCATTCAAGCAGAATCGACGCTGAGACCATCACCCACGGAAGTCTGGCATGGAATCAATAACTAGTGCCGCCAGCCCGCTCTGCAAGCAGCACGATTTACTACGCGTTGAAGCAAGAGGAAATATAATCCCCTTAGGAAAGTGAAACTGGGGCGCTAATCTTTCGTCTAAGCCCTACTGGCTTTTATTTAACTCTTTCCTGCCTCTTAATATATATATTTTCTTATTCTTATCAATCCACGAAGATTTCTAGACGTGGATGTTAACTTTGTCTATGCAAATTAGTTAAAAGTTAAAATTTGACACAGCAGACAATTCTTTAAGGCCACTCTAATAGATATTTTGGGTTTTCACAAAAGTTAAATTTTACTCTAAGGCAAGGGAAATTAATCTGGATATCCTACTCTAGGTTGTATTAATTAAGTTATTTCCCCTTGACCGTATTTGATTCTGACAACAACAATCACGAACGAACAAGTATAACACTTAACAGTACAAACAAACAGACTCACACATTTATTATATATATATAAAGATAAGATATCTGTGCAATTACATACATTACATTACTCAATTCAAATACCATTCAATGGTCAGTATTCCCAACATTCATTCTTCTCCGGGTCCACAACCCGGTAGTTACTTCCTAACTGTGCTCTGGCCTCAGCCTCACATCCATATATAATATACTACTTGCTGGCCTCTCTTATTGGCTCCTGCTCAACCTAATCTCCGTATCTCAATCTCCCCTCGAGGTCTTAATAGCACATTAATATTTCAATAGCACATTAATATTTCAATAGCACATTAGTATCTCAATAGCACAGTAACATCTTAATAGCACATTAACATTTCAATAACAACGTCCCTGTCTGTGGCCAGACTGCCACGACTCATGTGCTCCCGCTGTCCTGCGCGACAGCTTCACTCAGGCAGGCCTGTGGGTAGCCTTCTGCCCAACCCAAGCAATTCCTTATGCTGGCCTATCCCCTGTGCTAGTCTCTTCACTACGGGTAGCCTCACGGCCCGATCCCGGCACAAGTCCGCTCACCGCGGGTGGCTTCTCTGCCCGACCCCGGCACCTATAGAAACAACATTACATCTGTATAACACCATACAATTACTATCCACTTCACCACTCATTACGAACCATCAAGCGTACACACAATAGTCCACATTTCACTCACCACACATCTGCACTTCTCTACGGTAACACACCTCCACCGTATTACACAGTACTCAGACTCGCTACGAATCCATGATCCTAACTTACATCTATCGCTCATTGCGCACATCTCTATACACAGTAATCAATGACTTTCACATTCCTCACATATAACTTATTTACATCATGGTCGTAGGAGAACATAGTACATCAATCACCATAATTATCAATCATAGTTCAACCTACCAGTCATCACTGGAAAACCCACAATCTCCCAACTGCTTTCTCACGTCTGTCTCCTTGGACTTCTTAACTTGCAGTGATCTGACTATTCAGATTTTGCCTCTACTACGCCTCAACTTCACTCACAACATGCACGCTTCAAGTCCCTTCCCCGCACTTATTGACCCTCGCTCACTCGCTCGTGACATTTATCAGTCATAGAAGGGCTTTAATACAAGGTAAGAATATCCGGCCCTTTGCACCATCACATTTTTCAATCTGGCTGTTACTACATGTAACTAGATGAAAAGTTGCCCATGCCTGGTGTACACAGTAGATATTATCTTATTTAAATGTTTTGCTTTCATTTTACTTTATCAAATAGTAAATGAAATAATTCTAACAGAATAAATTCTCTTGAGAACAAATTATCCATATATATAGAAAATTTGATTTGTGCACAGTCAAAATGAGGAAGTCTTTGGAACTGAAATGAGTCTGAGTGTTCTGTTCTATGTACATGTACATGTATTGCTATCTCAGTTTATAGGTCATCATAAGGAAACATGGGGAATATTTGTTTCTATGAACAATTAAAGTACATGTATATCAATGAGGATATCTTTTTTGTTTTTCTTCAACTGTACTTTCTGCTGTATTTTCTTGTTACTTTCATCCAGTTTGTGGATCACCAAGAAGGGGAATGGTTTGGTTACCTCAGCAAGGAGGGAAAAGTAAAGATTCATGCCAAGGGAGGAGAATGGAAAGGTAAAATCTGGAATTATTCCAGTTTTAGTTCATGGGTCAGGTAGATAGAGATAGAGTTTACTTATCCGATTCAAGATGTGCGAGAAATTTATTTGACATTTATTTAGTTTGTGACTGTAATAAAGTAAACTTTTGTAAGAAAAAACCAATTTGCTTCATCAATTATTTTGTATTTGCCAGTTCAATTACATGTAAATGGTTTTGTTAGTTGATTTAGTTAGACAAGGTGCTTGTGCAAATTTTGGGCTCATTTTCATAGCTCTATGTGCATTTGCAATTAAAGTAGGACAAAATGATCCACATTTTTTATTTGACAGAAAAGCTGCATGATTGCGGTCAGGACTGACATTTATAGAAAAACAAGAAAATAGGTTGGAGTGAACGGGGAATAACTTCAAATCTACCAGAGCAGAGAAATATTAGGGAATTTTGGAGGCTGCAGACAGTAATGACAGTGTGAATGAGGATACAATGACCATACAATTTTAAGGGCCTGTTTTTGCCAGTAAGGATTACATAAAGAAGTATATTTTTAGTGGTGTTCATAATAATCATGAAATCACCATTTCTTGTTCGGAATATTTCGTTTTTAAATGCTTTTGCTGGGAATATTTTGACTGTTACATGTACCTGCCCGTTAATTAAACCTACCTTTATCAAGCTGTGAACTCACTATGTAAAACCAGAACCCACTGATACAAGCCTTTTGATCCTACTATTTCCCTCACTAATTCTATTATTAAATCAAAACGATGCTCAGTATTCATTGTTTTCTGTGCAAAGAGCAAGACACTCTGCTGCCCAAAAGAAAAACAATGTAACTGACAGTATGGCCTTTTTGTACTTTATTGTGTCCGATAAGGAACAGTCACATAGGATTGTTTGCCATACTAGAAACAAATATTTCAGTAGCATATACGTCCATCTACCTTTCACATAAAAGAATTACATGTATGTGTGAGTCAAATTCATTGAGGCCGTTAAGTAGAAAAAGACTATGCTGTCAGTTACATTATTTTTCCTCTGGATGGCAAAGCTGCTTGGGAACATCAATTGCCTGCAAATTTCTGTATGTACTTTCCACATTTAATTTTTTTTTCCAGGCTGTTTCCATGTACCAAGGGCTCTCATGATGTGTGAAAAGATGCTCCAGGAAATTCTACAGACTCAGTAGTTCTGTCCTTTATAGGAAAATCTTATACATGAAATATAGTCAAGGATCCAATGGCTTGCAGTTGGCTAGTGGTAACACTAACAGTAACACATGCCCACTGTTTTGTGAAAAGGATATGTTGTCAGGGATGCCAAGACTAATAAACCACAGACAAAATTATGCATCAGTTAGGAGGACAAAATATTGTCTGTTTTGAACAAGGGAATGAGACAGAGAGTGAGCAGCTCTGCTGTTGTGAAGATTCCTATGTGTGATTATTGTGCAACATTATATTAACATTAATGTCATTTTATATCCAAGAATTGAATACACTGTCATGAGTTTTATTACTGAATTGTTGTGCTGCGCAATGTTGATGTGATGTCAATACTAAGATGTGACAGACAGTTGTGAAGTTTGTATGCTGTATGTTTGTAAGACTTGGGGTTTCTGGGTGTGATTTGAACCACGTATACTTGTGCAATGTATTTGAAATCGAACGTATAAAACTGTTTGGGCACCAGAGAGGCTGTGGAGTCAAGAGCCGGTTGTGTGGTACTGCAAGACGACTGTTCAATCAACATCTTACTGGAGTTGTTAGTGAGAAGACCTTGTCCGACATGATGGCGCGGAGAGCTGAGCACGTATGGGTGTGTCCCGAGTGCGAGGAGGCTGGTTCTACACCAAAGTAACCAAAGTAAATTTGAAATGCTTTCATTCACTTATTCGGAATAATAGTCGAGATTTATTCCATTTTATTCTTCTACTATAATTATTTGTAAATGGTATATCCTAGAAACTATGAGAAATTGTTTAGAATGTCATGGATGATGACGCATACATCATAATGAGTTTCTACACTTTACATTACTTATCTTCTGAAAAACTAGAGTAAAGATTGTCTCATACTGTATTGTGTAAACTGGGATAATATTTAATATTCCAAAAAGACATCAATTATTCAAAGATTTATTTTGTCGTTTCAGTTGTGAGTAAACTGTGACTCAAATTATTAATGCATTAGCGACAACCCCATTTGGAAATAAGTTTAATGAATTTAAAGGCTGTGACTTAAACTAAGCTAAAGCTTTCCTCTGAAATGTCTGTCTCACATTTTGAATATATGTTTATGATAAAAGATCAATTTTAAGTAATGATAGTGATCAGGTAAATGTTAATTAATTCATGTTTGTTCAAAGGTCAGTGATAAAGTTTTTTTCCCGCTGGTAAATCTTAACTTAAATAGATCTGCAGATTAAACATAAATTTCATTCTGAGTGCTTGTCGTTTTTTTTTTTCTTTTCTCAAAGGAATTATGACACTACCTTCTACATCATGGTCTCTCTCAAAGATCAGGAAAACTTTCAACAGTTTATGAATTTATAAAAATAAAAAGCATTTTTGCAATTTTACTTATAGATCTGGTAATCACTCAGAATGAGACATTACATACATAGTGTACCAGTAAAGCTTTGTGTATTTTGCAAATTATCAGATCATATCATTGCTAAGTGCTTCATGCTTATAAAATGTTCTCATTGGCAGAAAGCCAAAGAATCACTGAAAGAGCATTGCTTTTAGTCTAAGAATTCGGAATAAAGACCAGTGTTTTGCAAGGCTAGCATTGATGAAAGAGGTATGTAAAGAATTAATATAAATGGCACTGGCTCAGCACGGAGTAGTGGGCAGAAAGTGGTAATCTAATAATTTCATCAAACAAAAAAACAAGAAATAAAACTAGAAACTTGGAAGCAAATTGCTTTTATTGACATCTTTCAACAGCAATTCACCAATGCAGTCACGCAGCGATTATACAAAAACATTTCTGACACTGACCACTTCGAAGGCCCATGTCTTAGGCAGAAGATGGCACTTGGCTGAAATCCATTACATAACTACCTGAAATAATACCTGTAGTGAAAACACTGAACTTGCAATGTGTATAATATATTATCTAAAAAAAAAAAAAAAAAGAGGAATCATTATAAAATTGCGAAATTATAGAAATTTCATGTGATTATCCATTTATTTAAACATACAAATTATACACACAAAAAAGAAGATGGAGATTTTGAAGCTACAGAAACTACATTTCAAATTTGAAGGCGAAAGCAGTTTAACATTATAGATGTTTAACAAATGAAAAAGAAAAAAAAAAGAACTTAAGTTATGGAATCTCGAGCCAAATTGGCAATTTCAGTAAAGGGACCATTATTACAGTACAAAGTAGTTAGTATGAAAACAACACCAGCAGCGAAGCACCTCATTTTTATTTTCCAGCAATGATTCACTTTTGTACCCTCAGTTCAAAATCGACATGAACTAATTACAATAACAACACTATCGAGATCATACCAATGAGCCTTCACAAATTCATACCAACAGGAACATTGAACCAAAAACGTTATTTTAAAATAAATGTTAATGTCTTCTATTTGTGTAATCCTATCAATTCCCATCACGCTCTTGAAAGCGCACATCTGGCGTAAACTGACTATGATAAATTGCTCTTTCCACTCATGAAAGCTCTTCTCTAAACCTTACATGTTGGACATGCAGTAGGGAGTCCTCTTGACTCAATCAATTACACAGCAAGTCAGAACAAGCAAATAAGGAAGTAATATCAAATTTGAGAGGTCATTGCACTGTGAATTATAAATTCATGGGCAATCATTTGTGGTCAAATTGAAGTTTCTTCACTGGTAAGGGGGAGGAGGGGGGGGGGGGGGTGATCTACTTATTATAAATAAGTTTTGTGTCTCTCCCGTAAACTGATTAGCCTCTGCCCCACTAGGCAGACAGAGCGCTGAGACTCCACACAAAACAGGCAAGAGATTATAAGCAGTAATCCTAAAATCACTGACTAATTTACATCGACTGGCAACAGCAAAAAATAACAATAAAGCAATAAAATTTAACAAATAAAAACCATGGGGATTACTAATCACTGGCAACATCAGAGCTTTTTAACATAAATACATGTACTGACAAAGGTCAAGTGCATATCACATTAACTCAGCAAAGCAATATGACATTCCCGCACATGACATTTCACAAAACAGTCACACATGACATTTCTTAAATTAGAGAAAAAAAATAAAGCCACCAAACCCCAATGATTTACTTTCTATTCTACATCGTTTTACTGAATGGGCCACTGCTGTGTCGTACTATGGTTTAAAAAATGTCTGAAGATATATTTTCACCAGAAAATGTTTTGGAAACATAGTTATCTTGGGGGGAAAAAAAAAACAGCGACAAAACTCCTAAATATGACAGGATCTCTTCTGGGACTAAATACACAAATTTTATTGGTCTATACTAAAAAAAAATGATAAACTTTGAGCTCAGTACCAAATGCCAGAAGGCAGTGAGAAATAAAGCAAACAAAATATGAAAAAGTTGTATGGAAATGGAAATGGTGAGCTGTGCAAAAATCATCATGTTACTAAATGTGACAACTGAACTGTTGTGACAATAAAAATGTAACATGTTATTTTTCGCATTGGTCATATCCTTTTATAAAAAAAACAAACAAGTAAGCCCACTTACGAACACAGTTCACATTTGTTCTCAAATATGATCTTTACACAATTAATCTTAAAGTACAAAAGGAACAAATAAACAAACAAACTAAAATTCAAACAGAAAAATTAAATTAAAAAAAAAAAAAGAAGACAAGAAATAGTGGAATTATATGCATGTTATGTTATTTCATTGTGAAGACTAGATGTATTGTGGCTGTGTCTTGCAGAACACTATTACTGTTAGTGGTACTAGGTCAAGTGAGCCTATCTAGGCACTGAAACAACAGAGGGCTAATGGTATTTCCCCTAGTTTTTCCCACAATTTAAGTCTGACCCTGCCCAAAATAACTTCAAGAAATCTGATATGTCAATTTCATCGTCATTTTGAATTTATACATTGCAGCTCTTGTGAGAAAATGATGGTATGGGAAAAAAATAATGAAGTGAAAAAAAACACTTAAAAAGTACACAAGACATATTAAATATAGCAGCAGCTATCGTACATGGTGAGATTAATAAGTAACTTTTATAATCAGATCATAAATAATTGAAATAGAAAAAAACCCAGATTACTTTGCAAATGTGTACAAGCATATTATATCAAAGCCTACTGAGCATGTGAAATTTGTGACAAGTGTCAAAATTTCAGTTTATAGATGTTTCAGCTGATACCCCATGCAATAATAGGAGCATTACAGATATGAAAATAAAGCCTTTGTACTGACAGCTGGCCCTGAAATGTAATCACCTGCCTCAATCCGAAATGCAATCAAGCACTTCAAACTGAATCCTGATGAAAATCAATCTCTTCCCCTTTCCACTGCGACATAATCAGGTTTCTGTCACACGTATCAAAACATGCTTCATTAATATTCAAAAGTCAAATATTATACAGTAACAATATTAAAGAGACCAATGACGCATTTTTGTTTTAAATCTACATCGGGCACTGAGTATTAAAGACACCAGTTAAACCTCCATCTTCCCCTGGATTGTAGGGATATTGCTGACTGCCTGGGGCTCCATATTGACGTAGATAAGGTAGGCCAGTGTGAGAATCACAACCAGTACCAACAACTTCACCCACAAGGGAATACCTCTGCTCTCCTCCTTTTGCCTGAAAAGATAATAACAGTAATGATTAGTTCCTTACACCTGAGAACATGTATAGTAACAAGAGTAATCATTGATGTCAAAATAAGACACAAGGTCACCAGTGTGTGTGCGAATTTACCTACTGTGATTTCTTCATAGTTCTGGGTCGATTGAAACTGTTACAGAGCCACTTGCGAACTTTTTCTCTCAAAAGAAACACAGAAACGCGCATTGCTTATCTCTGTCACCTACTTTTTGCTCCACGCTAACAATGGTTTGACGGAGCCTCCTGTGGCTCGCAATGCAAATCGACCAATAATGGTGCTTTCTCTACTCCCTCAATAGAATCATATTCAACATTCTACCTACACTCTCAATGGAACATTCAGTGCAATTCAATAGTCATACCATCACAGGCTTTGTATCTCACAGCACACTAAATACATACAGAATTTGAGAGCCAATTATGGAGAATCATCTGGCATAGCCACATGAAATAAAAATGCAATTGTCAAGCATTAAATCTAAATCTTTAGCTGTGACTGAAGGATTCTTGGCGAGGGTGGTGAATATCATCAAAGTGTAGTACAGCAGTGTGAGCATTGGAAATCTTCAAACTAACAAACTAACGTTTAGTGTATGATATGCTCTGCGGTGCTAACAGCAAAAAAAAACAACAACAACAAAAAAAAACAGTACATACATTTTTAAGTGTTTTTTTCAAATTTTAAAACATTTCATAAAGATTTTACAGCAAATTTTGTTAAAGATTATCTTCATTAACTGTGAAATCCCCCAAAACAACAAGTGCAGAAATATTAGAGCATAGTTGATATCCTAGTGTAAACTTGTCAGCATTTTCATTTGGCAGATGAAACATTAAAAAAGTTAATGTCTTTCATTTCACATGTTAATAATCATAAATATATACAGTGCAATCCTAATATCTCGACATCAGTGGGACCGTCTGACTTGTGTCGAGTAAAGAGAAAGTCGAAAAAGCAGATTAGTGGTGGAAGTGAGAAAAAAAAAGGGGGGGGGGGGGTGTGTGTGTGTGTGTGTGTGTGTGTGTGTGTGTGTGTGTGTGAAACATCACCATAATTGGAAGTGTCCAATAAATAACGCAATTATGTCCCCTTTACTTTTAATTATCGGCATACTGTCACCAGTTCCTCCAATATCACTGTTGTGCGGGAGCAGTTGCGTGGAAAAGATTTTCCGATATCGGCGAAATGCCGTAGCAATCATATTGGCAGTGCTTTACTTTTTTCTTTTTAACCTCGACCTGACGGTTTCTTCAGAAGAAGTAATGATACCGATACACACACAGTACGGCAGTTAACCAAGAGATCTAGGTCAAGGCCTAGTATCAACGGCGCACGGAGTTTTATTTTTTTTGGGGGGGGGGGGGGAAATTACCCAGTCTGTAGTACTCTGTAGGCCTACTTTTACTGCCGTGCGCGTATTCATGGCACTCCACACCCGCGTTACTGAAGCCGATGGTCATCCTGTGTGTCCACACACCCCTCCCCGCCAACACCGCAAAAAGAAATACAGAGACGTTATATGCGGGGAGTTGCGTGGGCATTTTTGGTAGCACAGTAGTAGATCTACTGCACTTGTTTTGCCGCGGTCGGAGAGAAATGTGTCGATATAAGAGGAAAGAATGGAATAACATGTCGAGTTACGGGGAAATATTTAGTAGCATTAAAGAAGGAACAGGTTGGGACTTAAAAATTGTTTCGAGTTACCCAGAATGTCGGGATAAGTGGATTGGACTGTATATTATGGACTGTGTGTGTCAAGAACAGATTTAATTCATAAATGTTTCCACTGACTAAATTTTTGTGAGAGAGCAGTGAGTAATTTTTACAAACGTAATTATTGTGCAAGCCAGCATAACGTGGTCTCGTAAACAATTTGTTTTGAACAGTTTTTTTTCCTAAAAGATAGACAGAAGGTGTGGGGAAGGATAGACGGACAGCGTAGGTGTGCATGACTGAGCACTTTTTATATCTCGTGTTTTGAACTAGGTTTAGTAGAGAGGGAAGGGGTGAGTAGGAATTAAATGTTATTGAGACGTCTGTTGACGTATAGAAAATCCGTGATCCAGAGTAAAAGCTCGGGGTTTTGAACATGTTAAGAATTTATTGCTATAAAATTACATTTTATTGTCTTGAGTGATTCGACCTTTGATGTCGACCCAAGGTCGTTGCGTAGGGCTGTTACTTAAAATAACTCAGTTCGGCAGCTGAGCTAGAAGTGGTTGCACCAATCACAATCCAGGAATTAGAAGGTAAGCTGCAGATGCAGTCCAGTATTTAAGGCCATACAGAACTTAGTTCTGGGCCACATGTAGACAATCCATTTACGAGGTGGACGGCGAGCTCTCAGCCAGATGAGAAGTCATAGAGACGCAGCGATTGAGCTGATATGTACAGTGATAGAGCATTGTCAGAAATCTACGCTCCTGAGCCCAAGCCTACTTGTTTGAGCATTAAACCCACAGCGCTAATATCAACAGCCCTCACATTGTGAGGGCCGAATGGTGAGCTAAAGATTTTAATTCCATCTTGAATTTACAGCCACCTACACATGTAGACTGTTGACCAGTACTGCCAGACCACATGCATTTCCCGCGACCACGTGTGAACTACACCAGAGCGCGCCTGGCAGAGACGCTATATAAATATGTTTTAGTATGAAGAGAGATAGAACTTTAAACCTTACAGGATCCGTCGCCCTCGGGCGCGGATTCTTTTGAATGTAAATTTATTGTGACTTAGATAACTTCATATTACATTGCCTTAACCCTTTTAGTGCTGAGAGGGCCGATTATCGGCCCAGGTGTGACATGCCAAAATTGCGGATGGGCCGATTATCGGCCGGCCGATTGAAGATACGCAACCACGGATTTTGCTAGCTCGCCCGAATTACTGGAGTGACTTCCCCTTTATCGTCCGCCGTTTTGAGAACACGCTGGAGTCGAAGACAGTGCAGCAGATCAATTTCTGTCGTGTTTTTATCAATTTTTCTTCAAGCATGTCAGACTCAGATATTTCTGAACCTGAGGAAGTTGAGTGTAGCTATCAGATGTCTAGTTCCGAGGATGAAGTGGCTTATTCTAGCGATAGTTCAAGTGAAAACTCTGAAAGCAGTGATGACAGTGATGAAGAAGAAAGTGGTGGTGATAGTGAGAACGAAGCTGGACTCTCTCAACCATGGTTGAAGGTCTATCCACCTGAGGAGGAGGATGATGCTAATCATTTATTTCTAGAAAATGTGGGACCTAGACATATGCCTACTGCCGATTCAACCCGTTGTTTATTTTTACCTCTTTATGACATTACAATTCATCACCTTACTAGATCTAGATCTAGTCCAAGAAACCAATAGATATGCAAATCAAACCATTACTGCTGCAAGAAATCTCAAGGAAAAATGAAAAAGAAAAGGACTGTACCGTGTGCAGCGGACCAAGAAAAGGTGTAGATCTAGGAGTAGAACTCAGTGCAAAAGGTGCAAAATTGGAGTACATCACTACTGCTACCCAAAACACAAGTGCAAGAACAATAAGAAAGCATAAAATAGGTAAGAAACCCTTTTTCAGTTGATGTTTTACCCAGTTTAGTTGCTTTGAATTCAATTTTTCACTTTTCGCATACCAATTTTTTGCATATGTAAATTTCCTCAATAGCATATGCAAATTTTTTCAGCTTTGACATACATGCCATAACATACTCCAATATAATACCAACCTAAATATATATAGTTTTTATAGTGCAGGAAGACATACTGAGCCACTATCAATTTATTTCAAAGTACACCTAAAAATTCTGAAAATTGCTTCAGCACTTCTCACTACTACTACCGAAATCGCTTCAGCACTAAAAGGGTTAAGTACTTCATAGTTGCTCCTCAGCTTAGCTGAGCATTTTCAGTTGCTATTGTATTCGTTAACTATTGTATATTTTATCTTTGAATTTGTTAGATATATAAACTTTACAGTCTGTTACTCAAATTGATTTATTTAGTTTTTAGAGTGAAAGTTGTTTAATTGTTGTTTTTTTTTGTGCTCGTGTGATTGGGAAGCGGACCTCTCGATCTATATTCCCCAAAATCCCGATCCGCGACAGTGTGGATTCTCTGATAGTATGACTGATAGTAAGCAGATAGACTGTATCGTAGTTTCTGGCTTATCTGACCACATATTCTCAACTCATCCCATTAAGTATGTTAATATCATAAGTGCTTATAATTATTTCACAGGGTGGCCAGGTATCTGATTTTCATTACGAAAATATTTTTCTTTCCTTCCTTTGTTTTTTCGCATTGCCCATTGGCACTAAGGAATTATAAATTTTGATGATCATTGAAGGAAACCTATTATCTGGCAAGCACACTAACAATTACCTTGGACTAGATCGAGGTGGTGGCGGGGTATATGACAATGTTGTTTTTCTGGCCGATGCAAGGGGTGCACGACTGTCAATTCTAGGTGGGGTATATCTCTCTGCGGCAGGTCGAGCACGCATGCGAGGGGAACCCTTCCTGGAATATGAAACAAAATACACACATTAAATATAATGCATTTTTTATACAGAAAGTTTGTAAAATTCTTTCGCTATTTCACGGTTATTTTTTCATTAAGTCAGCGTTAGGACAGTCAAAGAAAAAAATGTGACAGAAATCAGATTATCTACTAAGTTCTATAAGTACTCAAATACAGAATATAGAATTTAATTTTTCTGTGCATTTACAACATTGCGGTAGTATTCTGAATGTCTATAGCATCAGTTATTATATAAGCACATTAAAATTAACCTGCATAACATGCAGCAGAGTTTAAGTAATTTTAGAGTTATCAGCAAACTTGAGATTGATCAGCACCATCAGCTGATTCAAATCCGCCATCAAAACAAACAAAAACAATAAGGAAAACAACTGCAAACATATTTTTGGAACTTCAAGTAAATAAAGCTTATGACTAGTTCACTTTGTGGCACATACTGTTATTTTCTACATTGTAATGCAATCCGCTGTCAAATGGCAAGTACTGCAACATTTGGGCACTACAAAGGGAAAAACTTCCTTTCCAGAAAAGTGCTAGCTATTGTTTGTATAGTAGCCTTATGCTGATGAAATTTTTCTACCTTGGCAAGCAAATAAATTGACATACAGTGTCAACTACAACTTACACATTCGATCTTGTTGACTGTTTCAAGTAAATATCTGTTGAATGAAAAAAAAACATGATTTAACTATAATGAACAATCACAAATAGCATACCTTAGACTTCCTTCTGGAAAACTTTTATTCAAAGTCATGTCATACATCTCTCTCCTTTCTCGATGAAACAGTTTCTATCAATTTTAAACAATTTAAAGTAATAACCTTACCCAACATGTAATTCAATAAATATCATTTTTTGATTTGAGGATTCCGAAACTATCATAGTGTTTCTGTGTAAAATATCTAAAGAAATGCAGTGTATTTATTATAACAGAGCATCTTGTGAAAACAACTCTCATCTTTCATTCATCAATCAGAAGAGAACTATTGCCATATTCATAACAATCCACAGGTTTCACATTTAACTTTTCACTGTTCCTTCTGACAAACTAAAAAACACAGTGTGTCTGCAGATCATATTAAATGATTGTACTGCTAAACAGGCAGCCTGATCTTGGCATCTAGAATTTTAATCATTCCAGATTTTACCCATCAAAAATTGAATCCTGACATTCACATGTTGTGGATGTCATATATGAAGCTCAGAAAAGAAAGAAAGGCGAACCTACCATCATCATCCTCATTATCACTCTCATCATCATCAACTGGCTCATACCGATTAGATGGAGGCGACGTCTGCCCTGTCTTCAGTTTACTCAATTTACGTTCATATGTTCTCCTTGTTGCCACTGATTATAAAAGAAAAAAAAAAAAAAAAGTCGGAGACCAAAGCAGAAACACAATTGGTGCTAATGACCCAATGAAATAATCATCACAATCTACTTGGTTATAAAAAAAATTAGTTGTAAATATTCTCTAGTTTTGATATGATACCTGAACAATTTTTAAGAGTTTTACTTTACACTCCATGAGCCTGGAACACTAGTATTGTGCATCAATGTCATTACAGCAACAGAATATTGGTTAAAAACAAAGAAAATAATTTGGGGTCAAAGAGTTTTTAGTTCCAGACTTGCATTTTTGATGAGACATGAAGGTTGTACTGTACAAAGATTGGGGGAAATAACAAAAAAATTAGTGTTTGTACTGTAAATTTATAATTAAATCAGACATCTCTGAACTTACCATTGATGGGTCCAACATCCACACCATAATCTCTCAACATCTGAGCTAGCTCTGCATCATCTAGGTTGCTGAAATCAATGTTAGGCTGACCTGTTGGAGGCATGATTGACTTTATGTTGACTGCTCACTTGGAATAAATTCTCAAGTTCCTGAAATACATAAAAACCAACCTGAAAATCTCTGTCATTATTAACTGATTAAGATGGATTCAGATCGAGTCTTGCTAAAAAAAATTAAATGTGAAGGAACAGCACAATTCTGTCATTTTGAGTTCATAATCCCTTACCTTAGCTTGGTACTGAGCAGGATCATCATCCCTTTCCCCACCTCACTCTTCCCAACTGTCCACATCAGCTAAATTCATTTACCCCCCTATATATAATATAATATCAGATGCTGAAAAAACAAATGACACTAAATTTCCCACATGCCCAAAAAGAATGCCTTTATTTCATATGTTTTTGCTCTAATTTCTAAATCTAAGTTGGCTGATGTAGATCTACATACATGTATTACATTCTGCAGGGTGGTGTCATCTTTACAATGAAAGAACAATACTATGTAAAATATCACTAAGTGGTTCAGCAAGTTGCCACTATTGGGTTTCCTCCCTCTGAGTTGGGGGTATGGGTTGGGCACTTGTGGAATTTATTATGGGAATGGTACCAATCACCTTTAGTTTAAGCATTCAATGGTAATAAGGCTGGACATTAGAAGTGGTGGGTGGGATGGTGAACATGGGTTTCCAGAGGTGTTCCGTTTGAGTCACACAATAAGGATATTATATTACAATGACGCGACTTAAGAAGGGTCCATGAGCAGGGGTCACAGAGGGGCAGCCTGAGTTCATCCTCTAGACGGATGTTTTTTATAGTAAATGAGCGACTCAGTTCAGCAATTAACACTCAGAACATGAAATACGTGCTTGACTAAAGTTGTGTAACGCATAATATATGGTAGGCCAAATCCTTCCCGGGCGAATTTGTTTTCCTTGATACTAAAATGATAGGCTACCTGGAAAATGAGTGAAATGACTAGATCTAGCTTTGGCCAGAAATTTAAGAACACTGGTGATTCTAGAGCTAGATGTTGATCTAGGCTAGATCTAGGCCTAGATCTAGTATCTACATTCTTACCAAAAATTCTACAGATAGATTTCTAGAGCAGATCTTGTGCCTTTTAAAACTAAGTTTTTGGGGTGGTTTTAAAACTAGGACAAGTATAAAGTGTGGTACTCTTCAGTCTTCTCCGTATCATTAGATCTATCTAGACTCTAGATCTAGAATCTAGACTAGATCTAAATCTATCTACCTAGACTAGAGTTGGACAGAGCCAGAACTAATGACACATGCACCCACGGGGGTAGAAATGAGGGACTGATATTATGATAAAAAATGCCAAAAGGCTGCCCCTATCCGTCAATATTATCAACGGATACTGCCCAGCTTTATCCGTCAATATTATCCGCGGATACTTGGGTTTATCCGGCAACACTATCGGCAGATCTTGGGCCGCCAACTGTATCGGCAGATAAAGCTCGGATTGACTAATGACAAAAAACAACAAACAAGCAAACTGGATTTTTTAAAAATTACCAAACAGATTGATTACAGATAAAAAGACTTTAAATTGTAAGAAAAGAAGAAAAGAAAAAAAACCCTAACCTGCTAAGAATCAAACCATTGTCCCCCGATTGACAGGTGTAGATACAAAAAAAAACAAAACTTTATTTCTTCCGTTATTGTTCTTGGTTTAAAAAAAAAAAAAAAAAGATTGATGCCTAATAAAAAGACTGATGACAAAAAACAAAAACGCAGTGCTGAGATTGAGAATCAAACCACGACCTCCTGATTTGCAGGCAGAGATGCTAACCACTACGCTACTGAGGAACTTGACTAATTGTGAGGAAAGTCTTACTAAATAAGCATGACTAAACCAAGAAACCCATTTCAAGTTCAACGGATTAGACCTGGACCTTTGTGTATACATGTCTCAATTTAATCAATAAATTTCCAAGTCTCTCCAATTTCAATATCTAGATCTAGATCTAGAATCTAGATCTTGAGTCTAGATCTAGACTCTAGATCTAGTTTTCAACACTCGCCCAGTACGAACGTTGATCGCGTCGGGATGAACGGACAAGGGAGGAAGACGGAGAAAGGTTCGTATCAGGGGAGATGACTTGCAAATACAGAATTTATGTTGACGCATAAAAAAAATCCTAGGGGAAATTTTATCCGTCAGTATCGACGGATAAACACTTCGAGTTCGATGCCAAAATGCGTAGGCTACTTAGTAGGTCATTATTAGATCTAGATCTAGACTCTAGATCTACCATTAGATCTGGGCTTAGAATCCATCACCGACTTTCAGTTTATTTACTTCTCTTGTTAGTAGCCTACTGCTAGCTAAATCTAGATCTAGATCTAGAATCTAGATCTAGGTAATACTGAGTAAACTAGCCTAGATCTAGTGATCACAACCAGATTCTACTTGCCCTGCCTGCCTTATGGCCTTCTGGACCTAGATCTAGATAAAAAATGCTATCAATCTATCCTCCTCTTTCGCAAAATTCTGTCACCATTCCAAAAGCCAAACATCGTTCACTTACCGCGCTGTTCAACGATTCTGCGATGTAAACACGAAAGCTGAGCAAGCAGTAGTTCTTTCCAATAACCACAACTTTCAAGATAGATACAAGAGAGTTTCGAGGTGATTTGTGTTTCAGTCATCTCCGCACGTGTGTTGAGGCCTGTATTTTCAGAGGATCTCTGCCCTTAGCATTTACACCAATTTATCACGCGCAGCGTGTCACTTTCATCATGAATTGCTAGGGTAAAGCTCTGGTTTTGTAGTGACTCCATGTTATCACCAGTTTCAAGTAAATAAAAGAATGAAGTACACTAGATATGATTTTTTCATATTTTCTTAGCGTTCACGGCCGGGAAAGATAAAATTGACACAGAAATGTATTATCTTCTGGTTCAAATTTCTCAGTCATTATAAAGCATTAGGTAAATTTTATTTTTAAAAATTCAATGATATCTATCTACAAGGCTACCCAATGGCAATGGCAAACATTTAAGGAACAAATGAACAAACAAACAAAAACCAAAAACTGCTGTCATAAACAAGATACCAGAAACTAAATAAAAAATACAGACCTCTGGTTTTGCTGAGTCTGGTATGTTTTCCGTAGGCACTACTAAATTCTTCTTGCACATATGGCTAATCACTGGGGGACTCTGGAACTTCATATGTTTTCGCATTAATTTTCATTGACATGATAAGATGTAAAAAATATTATTAAAAAAGAGAAAATTTTGTAGGGTTTGTACCAAGACTTGAAGCAAAGTCAAAATGTGGCAAAAAGAAAGGCTATATGTTGCACAGCCTCACGCGTAAGAAATGATACAGAAACGATACAATAAAACAGAAAGGAAAACAAAAGACAAGTAAAAAAATTAAGCTTCTGGTCAACTCTCTTCATCAAGAGGAAAAAATGTTACGGTATAGAAAATTAAACAAATTGGATGCTTAACATCTGCAAGTTTCAGACTTGGATTCTCAGAAGGCAGCCGTCTGTCAATGAAATGGTAGCTTGAAGTCTTTCGATCCTTTTCCTTTGCGTTTCATTGTAGGCCCTAAAATTTCTGTATTGTATTCATACACGAGGCTTTGCAACCATAGATATAACTACACGAATGTGGTATATCTATGTTTGCAACATCAACTTTTTCTTTTTGCATTTTGACCAAGAAATAAACTTGAAACCTTGCTGCCCTATTTTGCTCTCACTTATGACCACTTTTGTTTCCAAGCCTATTCTCATATAGATCTAGGAATTATTTAATAATTTTATGCTGAATTTGTCCAAATGACAATTTTTAAGTGTGTGATATAAATTACCAAACATCCCCGTTTTTACTGATATATAACATATGTTATAAAATCATTCTTTATTTAACCCCCCACCCTCCACGCCGCCATCTGGTGATAAATGATTTCTGTGGACATTTCTGCCTTATCATTAACCTCTCGGTGTCTATATGAAACTGTATTTTCTTTTCAAATGAATGTTGCAGTCAATGCAGTATAGAAAGAAAAATTAGTTACCTTCCTTCTGTTCCTTCCACAGTGCTCGATCAAGGCTATCGTTTCCACCCATGCCAAAAAAAGGTACTAGCAGATAAATCACTTCTAGAGCCCCAAAAAACAAAACAAACAAACCAAAAGCTGTCTAGCACATCAACATCCACCTCATGGACATTCACATTATGGCCCTGAATTTCTACGAGTGGGAACTGCTGGGGTCCGTTCAAAATGCCAGATCTTGTATTGCTTTCAATATCACTTTACCCGTTTAATCTTTAAAAAAAAAAAAACCGTCGACGGAATTGATCTAATGGGGATACATATGTAATGTAGGCCTAACGCTTTAAATAAGAAGGAAAACCTCTTGCATTAATTATCTTTTTAATCAAGGATCAGACATTCAGCCGCTGAATGTAGGCCTATGTATATGTACACAAACAGAAAGAGGGGGAAGAGAGAGAGAGAGAGAGAGAGAGCAAATAAAAGGAACATAATCACGTCCAAATCAACAACAACAACAAATAAAAGCGAATAAAGCAAAACATGCAAATAACTGGAGCAGAAAACACCCGAAATATTCATTTCAGGATAGATCTCTTACCGAAGAGAGAGAAAGGAAATTTTCTGATAACATAAATTTTTTTTTAAAATCATTTATGTGTTTAATATTATTTTGATTTACATTTTTAATTCTAACTAGCAACTACCCCGTTCAATGAATAGGAATAAATAAAGGAAGTAATCTGGAGCAAATTAGCAGTATTCTCAGTATCTTCAGGACAAAACGATATCATTATAATTACTGGTTTGACCTGGCAGAAGCAGCAACAACAAAAATCGCAAAATAAAAAGGTGAATTACGTTTTCCTTTCAATCTACCAATAAACATGGATTTGTGTGATTTGTACATTCATGGCCATGGCTGTATATGGTTCCAGCAAAGAACTGGGTGGGAATTGTGTCAGAGAGGTTGTAGCTGACGGTGTCAAAACGCCTATCCGTTACATGGCGTCTGACCACATCTTCTCTTTTTCCCTTTGGGGGGGGGGGGGTCTCTTAATTGTTCTTACCAAAGGACTAAATAAGTGAGGGGGGAAAAAGCGATTTACCTTCGAGCATTGTGACTGTATTACTATTATAATGGAAAGCAAGTCCAAATGGCAGTCAATGTGCTACACATACAAGTTCACACCCTTTTCACATTAAATACATCTTCCATTCCTCCATTTGCATAATTGTAGCTCTAGGTCAAAATAGTTTAGTTTTGAATTGAAAAAGCAAACAGACTTGCAAACAAGCAGACAGACAAACGGACAGATAAACAGATTTTTAAAAAATGTCCGAAACTGTTTAGGATTATAGAAACGTCTCAGTGGCAAATTCAAATTTGAAGGCTCTAGATCTGCGTTATTATGAGTAGGTTGGAACATGAACATTAATATTTTATATAGGCTGCTGTTGTAAGTAATTGTGTAAACCGACAGAGCATATCCACTGAGACAATTAACAGTAGTGCATCGTATAAAGTAACTAGATCTATAGTCTGTTAAGGCAAAATTCAGTGGATCATGTTGGGTTTACAGTATTTGTTGTTAGTGAATTTTTTGATAGCTTATTTGTAGAAAGATATATTTCATGTAGTTCATGGTTTAAGACATTGGAATAGTTTGCAAGGCATTTGAAAGATTGCAGTAATTGTGTTATAGTGAATAAGGGCGTGTCACTCGCGAGTGAAATGAAAAAAAACAACAACTGAAATGTTGTATCCTTGAATATTGTGTCTCTGAAAGTGAGAGTATAAGCTGGACTGGTGGAGATATAGTTTGGCTCAGCCCAAAGTATACCCAGGGGTATAAACTCGCTTAGCCCAGAATATACCTTGAAGCATACAATAGGCTAGGCTTCTTTAAGCCTTGGTGTAGTCTGGCGGTGGTATAATCTGGCCTGCTACACTGGGGTTAAAGTGGCTTAGTCTATTTTGTACCCCAGGTATATTCGGGGCTAGGCCAGTTTATACCCCGGGGTATCCATTGGGCTAAGGCAAACTATATCCCACCAGTCCAGATTATACTCCCACATTCACTGATTCAGTATTGGCAAAATATTCAAGGATACAACATTAAGTTTTTAAAATTTTATTTCACCCGCAAATGACATAGATCTCTACCCTTATTCACTACAACACAACTGCAATCTTTCTATACTTTCTATCTTTATGTATGCGCAATTTGTGGACATACAGTGGTAGAAGGAATGGTGTCACGAGTGGAGTGAGCGGAATTCAGAGATTACGGGGGCATGGAAGTGAGGGAATGACTCACGGGATAGTGAGGCTGCTCACCTATATTGACTTCTGTTAGTTAACATTAAAGCGTGCATGTTGTGAGTGGTGGGGGTCTGAATGAGGCGAGAGCGCTGTATTACTATCACTGCAAGTTAGAACGTCCTAAAGAGCGGACGCAAGAGAAAGCCCCAGAGGGCGAACATAAGGGGAGCAGTCGGAAGACTAGTGAGAGAGTTTTTTCCAGTGATGACTGGTAGGTGAAACGATGATTGATAATAGTTATGATTGATGTATTATATTCGTCTATGACCATGATGTAAATAAGTATATGTGAGGAATGTGGAAGTCCTTGATACTGTAGCAATGTGCGCCATGAGCGATAGATGAAAGTTGAGTTCATGGATTTGTAGCGAGAGTGAGTATTGTGTACTACGGTGGAGGTGTGTTACCGTAAGATGTTTGGTGAGTGAAAGGTGGACTATTGGGTGTACGCTTCATGAGTTGTAATGAGGGTGAAGTGATTAGAAATGGTATGGTATTATACCAATGTAATGTTATTCTTGTAGGTGTCGGGGACGGGCCGAAGAGCCGCGTCGGTGAGCACAGGGGATAGGCCAGCATAGGGCCGAAGGCCACACATAGGCCAGGAGTGACGCTGTCGTGTAGGACAGTCGCAGCACATGAGTCGTGGCAGTCTGGCCACAGACAGGGATGTATATATGCTTGTAATGTGCTATTAAGATGTACTACTGTGACATGGATGTATTACTGTGTGAATTGAAGTATTAACGTGTTATGGCCACGTGAAGTGTATAGGAGGCTAAGGTGTATTGCCATAGGGAGGCGCTATTGAGAGACTGTGGAGTGAAAGAATATTAGTGTGTCATTAAGACCGGGAGAGGCTGAGGCCGAGGTGTCTTTGGAAGTAATTACCGGGCTGTGGACCCGAGGAAGTGTGCTTACGGGAGAAGGCCGTGGACGGCAGTTTAATTAAGTGATCTAACGTATGTCATTGCATTGTTATCTTTATATTTATGTTTAATAAATGTGTGAGTCTGATGGGTTGTTCTGTTAAGTGTTATACATGTTCGTTCGTGATTGTTGTCCTGTTATACTTATTACATCTCCCAGTCTGGGAATTGTGACAAATGGTTCGCCTCGGTATTTTGTGTCTCGGGTAGCCTTATGATGATGGAAGAAATAAGAATAAAATATGTGAAATATTAAAATAATAACTAAAATAAATTAAATACATTCAAAGATTATACGAACGCAGATCTATTAGATTTAAAAAAAAAAAGATATAATCTTTTTTTTTTTTTAAAGTTGTGGCGGGAGTAATTCACTGTGGTGCAATTCTGACCCTTTTTTTGCTCGACGCTACAGCCTAAACGACGGTTTCATGGTTTCAACAATTATAAAGTTAATTTTCCAAAGTGTCAACTAATCCAGGCAAATGGCATTTGTATCGACCGATTGTGTTGATTCAAGTTTGAGGTATTTTTAAATAAAAAGCAGTAAAAATGTAAACTACAATGATCTTTGTTTTGGTTCCCTGCACCACGCACTTGATAATATAACGGGTGCTTGTGTCAGGCCGTATATACTACTATGCTAAAGACAGCAGTGTATTTTATATTAATTACTTAGTGCTTGAGATGTGTTACTGTTAGTACAGTCTCACACGGGTGGGCCCCAGAGTTGTTATAATTATGTATCCGATTATTTCGCTACTATTAACACGTTCCAGTGAGTTCTAGGAGACGATGAATCAACACGTTTCATTGAGTTCCACATTATTACAATGAGTCCCACTATAATGTATTATGTTACAATGAGTTCGTAGGATGTGTGAAGGACAGGACCAAGGGGGTTCTCCCTGTATACATGTAGTGTCATGCACCTGCAACTGTAGTGATACGGAAATTTTAAAAATCGTTCTTCCTCTCAGTTACTTAATTATATATAATATTAAGTGTCATTGTTGACCAATGCAGATTTGTCACTTGAAAATTGAATAAACCCAGGTTGTATTGGCCAGTGTTGACGATTAAACTATCATCAGGCTTTATTGGTCGTCGATTAACACCCCCACCCCCAGGCTTTACTGGTCAGTGTTGACGATTAAACTATCCTCAGGCTCTATTGGTCAGTGTTGACGAAGGGAGTCCAGACTATTGCTGCATCCTCAATGCCTACTGACAAACCCTTCTTAAAACAAAATGGAAAAAAAAAAAGAAAGCTCATTAACCACCATTATACTCAGTAATGTGAGCCAGTCACGTGATAATCGTTGCTGAAAATGGCCTACTAAAAAGCGTGAAGTCTCTTTCTTGGACACTTCAAGCGAGAGAGCGGCAGCCTTATAAGTCAAGGTCAAAGAATTTTTCTGTTTCCTAGATTATTTGGGTACAGTCTAATATTTGTGCAATACAATTGTTTTTTTTTAATTTTATAGTATACAGATCCGTTTGCTCTCTCAAAGGATGGGTAATTTGTCACTCTTCTTTGGTCCCTGTCAGCACGAAGCGACCCTGCAAAGAAAAAGGAAATAATCAGTCTGCCTTCGGGTATGACAGTGGCTTAAATTCTGTACATTTCGTCACCCTGTCACTATTACTCAAGGCTCACAGGATTTTAGTATCGACGAGGCTATAAAACATTATTGTTTTAACACCGCCGTGTTCTATAATTTCTATTTTCCATTTATAAAGATAGAAAGGGGAATTCCTTACGTCACTTCCGGTTATGGCGAAAGTCTTTGTTGACTGTGAAATTAGGTGATTAAAAAACAGACTACTTCGAGCCTACACCTTTTTCATGTAACAGTTCAGGAAGGTGAAGGTATATAGGGTCTCTGTAAACAATTTATAGGTAATCTATTCTTTATTTGTTGTAAACGATCTCAAGTATCACAGGTGAAAGAAATGAAGCACCTTCTTTGATGTTGATGTTGGCGACGCATTATTAGCAGTAAATAGCAGATCACAACTTCGTACCTGACTGAGTAGCTCAGCTGACTCATTCCTTTATCATAACGTGTTCGTAAGACAAGAAAAATTACCCCTGGTTTGTGGAAAAAGAGTTCTGTTCACCCAGACGACTTTGAACTTTCACAATTTTTTACAGATTTTGCGGTTGAGTAAGGGAAGGGGTAGCCTCTATGGTTCGCCGTTCGGGATAAGATTAGGCTTCAGGTTGGGCATGAGGATAGAGGGATGGAATTTAGGCTTAGGATTAGGGGAGGAGTTCCATTTGAGTTACAGTGTAATCTTAATAGCTTGACATCAGTGAGACCAGCTGAATTGCGCCAAGTAAAGAGAAAATCGAAAACAGATTGGTGGAAGAGAACAAAAAACATGAGCAGGATAGATCAAATATCATTATGGGAAACGTATCCAATAAGTAATGCAATTATGTCCCTTGTTTCCTTTTGTTATTGGCATACATTCACCCATTCCTCCAATACCATTGTGTGAAGCAGCTGCATGATGACCGTTTGCCTATATTGGCAAGGTGCTGTAGCTATACATCAAATGCGCAGTGTTTTACATTTCCTTTTTAAACATGACCTGTTTCTTCAGAAAAAGTGATGATAGCGATAGACACAGTACGACAGTTAACTGAGAGATTTAGGCTAAGGCCTAGTATCAATGGTGTGCACTAATGTTTTTGTGAAAAGTAAAAAAAAAAAGAAGGTTAGGTCATACAGTCTGTAGTACTCTATACGGGAGGTCCTCCGCCCGCCCGCGCCAGTCAAGAAAACACACTAAAGAGGGGACTTTTGAGCGGGCTTATCAAAAGGTTGGGTTTAGTATTTGTATGGGACAAAGAAATAAGAAAGAAAGAACGAAAGCGCGGGTTAGGGGAGGTCTTCATCATATTATGTTTGTTAACTTTTTGGTAAGTGGCGCGGACGGGGGGAAGACCTTCCCTCTATACTTTTACTGCTTTGAGCTTATATGCATCGCACTCCACTCTTGCGTTATTGAAGCCAAGGGTCATCGTCTATGTCCACCTACCCCCTTTCCTATCTCTCCCCACCGGCACTGCAAAAAGAAATAAAAAGAGGTCTTATATGCCGGGAGTTGTGTGGTCAACTTCAGCAACACAGTCGTAGATCTAGTGCACCTGCTGTGCTCTGGTCAGGGAGAAATGTGTCGATATAAGAGGAAAGAATGGAATAACACGTCGACTTACGGGGAAATATTTAGTAGCATTAAAGTTTAAAGAAAGAACAGGTTGGGACTCATTCCTTAAAAATTGTGTCGAGTTACCCAGAATGTCAACAAAAGCCATGTTGAGATTTAAGTGGATTGGACTGTGCATGAAAGGGATACTACAAGGACATGACTTTAGGAGCAGGGGGCAGCATCTTGTAAGTGGGTGATTTTATAGTACAAACGGGGCTTAGGGATGAACACTCAGAATATGAAAAAGGACAATCCGTGCTTGCTAAAGTCCTGTAACTTGTATGGTACTCCTCTCAGGATGAGTCAATGACTGGGTGATCAGGGCATGTGGAACCTCTTTTTGATGAGATTCTCTACTATTGCTTATTACAGATTTCACAGTACTAAGTGATTCCTTTCTAAATTACAACTTATACAAGCACACCAACTGTCATGTCAGGGGACATAAATCGCCAGATGAGCCATGTATCAGAAGCTTCATCAATGGGCAGTGATGGCAACTCAGATGAAGACATTGACGAGGACATTGATAATTACTACATTGATACAACAGATGATTTGGATCTAGACTGTCCCAATAAAACTGATGATCCTGAATACTTTGAGTACGACCCTCTCCAGGTGATGGATGCAGAGAAGATGCTCAATGAGGAAATAGAAGCCTTATGTATGAAATTAAAGGTACAATGTCAAAGTGATTTTCAGTGTCAGTGTAACGAGTGTTAGATGTATAATATTTTTGATTGATCATGATTCAGTGGAGATGCAAGTTCCAAATTAAATAAAAACTTAACAGATTTATAATATCAAATGTGTGAGCGCATAGGAAAACCCGTCGGATCTCGCACAGGCTAGAAATGAGCTAGGGCCTTCTAAAGTCGATTTTCGACTATCTGGTCAAAATTGAGATTTTGACGGGATCAGTAATTTCATTCATTTATCTTTCATCTGATATAAGTTTTAATATTAAAATTGTGTTTTAAACACCTTTCAAACGATTTTAGTAAGGCACCCATCGCTGACACGCCTTTTCGGGAACGGCGACCTCTGGGGAACACATTTGCGTTTCCAGTTCGCGTCTTTCAGACTACACCTCCAAGCGCTCCGTTTCAACACACCATAGCACATTACACACCAAATGAAAGGTCATTCTCTGTACTTTCCAACAGAAGGCAGTGCACAGACGTTATCTAAGATTAAAATCGCCGCGCATCCTGTTTACGAAGGTAAAGAGTAGAATTAACGGAAAGAATTAGATCTAATCCTCTTTTGAACGTAATTTTACGCCCCAGAATAATAAATCATGACCGCCTTCCACTTCAGAATGATAAAAGCAACATTTTTGTTTTTATTAAAGATGTTTTTGATGTGAAATATTAAAAATAACTTCAAATTTTACCCTTGACCCGATGCGTCAGTTCCCGATTAAGCGTTCGCTTCGCAAAACGGCAGCCTCCATGAGTTCATCGTATGCCGAGATTGCAAAGCTTCTGAACTTAAACCAGACGGATTCAGATGCCTTGCCGAACTCATCAATTGATGACTATTTTGTTTCCGACCATCCCACCGGCAATGATTCAAGCAGTGATAGAGAGGAATCAGCGAATGATGATGGGAAGTAGCATTGCTTTTGAAACGGATACAACACAATCGTACTGACTATAAACTAGATCTAGATCTAGATCTAGTCTACCCTCACTCGCTCAAAGATGAACAATGAAGAATGAAGCTCTAGGCCACATATATCTTTTAGCCATGTTAACAGACCAGAATTTGATTCGTGATTCACATCACTTTATACGGAGACCTTGAATCTCATCCAACCAATTAGAAATAGGCCAAAGCCAGGGCTCTTGTTGGGGGGCAACTTCAAACGCGATTTTCTCAGAAACTTCAACCCCCAAGGTAGGGTTACATTTTTGCTCATAGCTCTGGAACTAATGAAGCTATTGACCTCAAATAAAGTGCAAAATGTTCAGAAATAAATGTAGAATAAATTTCCACCAATAACTCATTTTTCATATATTATTATGGGCAGATGTGACGGGTTTTCCCATGCACCCACACAAATTAGCTTTGTCTGATCTAATTACTGACTTCTATCATTTGTATGTTGTCAAAGTGGAAGAAATCCAAAACTGAAGATCTTTGGTTCAGGTTATCAGTCTGACTTGAGTAGGTAACAATAGAATGGTATGTGAGGTGTGTGTCTGCTTCTGGTTCAGAACTTTACTTGCCATCGAACTAACCTGTGAACCGTCATCTGGGATTACAATTTCAAGAACGTTTGTGAGGTGGCTTGAAAAAACATGGCACTTGCTGATGGATCAACAAAGTGACCTGGGGTCAAAATTGAATTCCTGGCATGAATGGCATCTTAAACCATTTCTAAACATTGTCTGGAAAGCATTTAATGATTTACGCATCCAAACTATAGAGTAAAAAATATTTTTGAAGAAATATTTTCTAACCCCTGTCAAATTTCATTTTTCCATTATTTTTGCAAATGTCGACTGCAATCAGGTGGTTCTTTGTGTCATGGGTAATTCATTTAAGCCTAGCTTGTTGTCTATGATTGTTTTCGTCATTATTTGCTGTTTCTCTTGATACATAGTGCTTATGAATTCTGATCATCCCCTCCAAGTCAAAAGATGTGCTGCAGAAATGCATAACAATCACAATCATTTAAGTCCCCACCTTGCCACCACTAGAGCAATGCATTATTTCCAATGAATTAAATAACATTTCATTGATCTCAGACTTTGAAAGTAAACATATAAATTATGATTCCTCAAATTGAATTTAGTCACGTGTGTGATATTTTAAAATTTAAATTGCATTTTTTTTTTTCCAGAAATGATTGTTGCAGCTATTACAAGTGTTATCTCAAAATTGAAAATTTTTCTGGGTGCCAGATTCCTCAGGCTGCCTCTTATTGATAGACACTTAAATAACAACTTGCTATTACCTTTTGTGTTTACTAACCATGAGGTATAATATAGAAGCTCTTCAGTTGGTGAAGTTCTACAGGTCGTGTTTAGAACAGTATTGTGTCTGCAAAATGCTATGATGATATTGACCTAGTTTTTACTTCATTGCTGCTCTTTTAAATACTTGTTTGGTCTCACCCAATGGTAGGTATTAACTGCACCTCTGACCACCATCCCATCTCAGATTACATTTTATTACTCTGGTTTTTGTCAAATATTCATAATTTACAGTAAATAGTTAAATTAATTAAATATTCATGTCTTTTTTTTTATTTTTGCAGCATTTGGGATGGTTTAAATTTAAGTAAATTATGGCAACATGTTTATTTTTTATGTATTAAATGGCAGAAAATAAAATGGTGTGATCTGAATTTAATTCTTATGGCCGGACAGTGATCAGAAACTTGTGCGTAGGCAATGTTTTCTGCAGGCTTCATGGCTCATATAAATTCACAGATGTTGTATCTTTGTCCACAGGTCCACCCATCTATGGCTAAAATGTTATTGCATCGTCACAATTGGAATAAAGAGGAAATTATAGAAAAGTGAGTATCAAAGTATCATTGGTTGCAATGTGTAAGAATGAAACATTGGCACAAAAGTTCATTTTGCATGGCTGAATATTCAGTCAGTGTGATGGAAGAAGGTGATACTTGTTCAGTTTCAGTAGTTGGGGTGATTGCTAGAAATTATCCAAGCCGTTTTTGACAGGTCTATTTTAAAGCCATGAAAATTGTATTGTGATTGATTAAAGTGTGTATTAAAGTGGAGAACGCTTAAACTGAAAATTGCTAAAATGAAAATATCGGTAAACAAAAGGAAAATAGGAATCCCCGATTTTTTTTCTCTTTTATCTTTGTTAACAAACTAGCATAAAACCGAAAAGAAAATTATTGGATTCAACGGCCAGTCCACTGTGCACAGCGCCGAATTCCATTCAAAACCGAGTGACTTAGTTCGGTCCCAGGCCACCCATAAAATCGCACACTGACCGCACCTAATTGGCGTTACACCGAAGTCACGCACTGTGGGTTACGGCATCGGTTACAAGCGCGCCGCTAAAGATGACATTGACATATTTATGGCTTAATTAATTCCAATTTCTTCTCCCCAAACACCAACAATGCCGCTGAAATACAAAAGTACAACTTCTCTTCTCTCAGTCTGTGAAAATCGGATGTCAGTGCGATGTCCAGTTGTCATGATATTTTATGTTGAAATGTGCCCGAATTCAACAAAATTGGATTTTTTAAGTGGTGTATTTCTTGCTTAATTGCTTTAAAACGGCTCTATCGATTGTCACAAAATTTGGGTCTATGTACTAAAGACCTGTTTCCGTTTCAGACCTGTAAATTTCTTCATTGTCGGCGCTCTCTTTGCTGGAGAATATCAGTTTATATTCTATTGCTGGCTATTTTTTCTGCTGGTGAATTTCATTCTATACTGACCGCACTATGGATCATACACGTGAAAGACACATTTCTTCACTTGACGAACTTTGCAGAATTTGTGGAATGAAAAATATGACAAAAAAACAGAAACAACTCAAAAGGAAGCCAAAGACTTGTGAATCTGTGACGAGTGACATATTGTTAATCATATGGGATTGACATCAGTGGCGATTCAAATGACAAACATTCAAAGTTTATCTGTCATAAGTGCTCTTTAAGGATAACCGACGCAAAAAAAAGCTTAAACCCCATTTTAGTAAAGAAAGCGCGAGAGCAGCAAGCTGAGGCGGACTGATTTGGTGTCCGTTTGATATTCTTAAAACAGTCAACCAGTGTAGCGTATGTCAACACCGTTTCAGTTTGTCTGAAGGTTGTTTGAAAAGTTCAGCACCTAGGCCCCAAAACAAATCCAGCGAATCGCCTAGCACCAGTCACGGTCTTGACACCAATTCAGTCAATAACACTACCCACACAATCCCACTCACTAATGAACCAGCGGCCAGCGCCATTACATCACATTCATCTGACACTGCACAAGACAACACAACAGACATACTATCTTGCAACCGTTCAGGAATGCAAGGCGTTGAAGAAGAAACTACAGTTTTCACTATACCTTTAGCAACATCAGCTCCTCATAGAAAGCCAAATCAAAACATGAAGGACAGTGCCACTTCTCCTATCTTCAAGGAAACAGAAAAAATTAGCCAAGATAGCACAACATCACCCATTTTCAAAGCCTCTGTGACTGTAGATGAGACAGACACGTTCACACATTCACTCTGCCAACCATTGGATGCACCTCTCAGTAAGAGAGAGGACGATGTCAGCACACATTTATTTAAAAGAAAACTTTTCACAAACAAAAACCCTCAGAACATATGGGGGGCCCAGCCAATTGCTGTACAAAGGTTGGTCATTCCTAGAAAGATTTGGTCAGAAGCAGCAAGCCCAACAAAGAGAAAAAGAGCAGGTTTATTGGAAGAAACCAGAGCAAGAGTTGCCAGGCCATCAACATTTGCAGGAGACACCCAGTTTGCCACAGAATTGAAACAGTTGCTAGCTGAGAGGAGACAGTACATCTGTGGGAAAGCCGGCATTCACAGCAAACTTAAACTTACACCACAGCAAATGTTGGTAGTCAAAGAGACAGCAGGATTTAGTGGTAGGCAAGGAAGGCATTATGGAAAAGCATTAAAACAAGTCCGGGTACAGTTAGCAAATGAGCATTCTGTTAGAGCACTGTCAAGAGAATTAGTAGCAGATTTTGTAGAAGTAGAGTACAGAACATTTTTAGATGATGACCAAGGTAATGAACAGGATGTGCCGTATCTACAGATAAGCAAATTGTCGCCATTCGTCCATATTCTTTTAGATGAATATGCTGAGAATGACCTCCATACGTGGCATGACAACATTCCAGAGGAGGAAGTGTGGATCAAGATTGGAGGAGACCATGGCAAAAACTCATTCAAAGTCAAACTTCAAATTGCCAATACAATCAAAACCAAATGCTCAACAAAACACAGCGGTCATTGCTATTTCTGCTGTTAGGGATAAACACAGAAATATTGTTAGGTTTTGGGCAGATGGCCTGGGAGATGACATTGCATCACTAACAACACAGACATGGAGAGGAGAGAAATTTACGATCTTCATTAATGGAGATTATGATTATCTTTGCAAGATGTACGGCTTGTCAGGCCCACAAGGGACATATCCATGTTTGTGGTGTTTGATATCAAAAACAAAGAATTACATTCTTCCTGCAACATGTCAACGAAGAGACCTGCACATGTTACAAACAGACTATGCTGCATTCATGACACAACAAGACGGAAACAAAAAAGGAGCTGCTCAACATCACAACAGCATCCATGAACCTTTACTCACAACAGAACTGGACCATGTCACACCTTCATACCTACACATATTACTAGGCATTGTTCTCAAACACCATAAACTATTAGAGATGGAAGTCCATAAACTTGATGTAACCATTGCATCTCTGGCGTACGACAAGCTCACAAAACTTGGCGCTTCGCTTAGGGAATACGGAAGAAATTACCAGAAGGCACAAAGACTAAAAGACCAGATACGCCACGCAAGAACTTGTGTCATCATGAGCGACAGTGAGGAAGATGAAAGAAAGTACAACAAAGAAGTGAAAAGCCTTCGGAATACACTGTCCCAGATCGATCATGAGGATCTGTCCCCCCGTTCTGGACCTGTGGCCTCAAGTCTTGATAACATACTGACTAAACATCACATTACACCACAGGCTTATCATAGCCGATCATTCGTTGGCAATCACTGTCACAAATACCTCAACCCAGACGTTTCAGGCATCTCACACAGACAATTATAGAACAGACACAACTCTACACACGTGATCCATTCACCGTTGATGAAGCACACACCGTTGCAACTATTTTTGATTCACTCAACCACGCATATAGTCAAATTCACAATGCTGTTGCACATAGTGCACACATTACGGAAGCATCGACTCCTGCAATTCAGACAGCAATAAACACATACATGACACTGTACAGGAGGCATTTTCCAAATAAAGTAATTCCAAAACAACACATATTAGAACATCACTGCATATCATTTATAAAACAACATGGTTTTGGCCTGGCACTGCTGGGAGAGCAAGGGACAGAAAGTAGCCACCAGTCATTAGCAAAGCTAGAGACACGTGCACAAGGAATGACCGACAGACTGGAGAATCTCGAGCACGTTTTGGACTCACACCTACTCCAAATTGCACCATCGTTGGGCATCGACGACGACCAGTCCTAGCACAACTTGAAAAAATGCTGCCTACACTCATTATTGTACATATATGACAATACTTAAATCATGCTGTATTGTATTCTTTGAAGGACAGTGTATACATGACATGTTTAATTATATTATATAACAACCGACTTGTGCCGACCAGGATGTAAAGTTTGACACTACTGAGTACAGATGTAAAATAAATCTTCTGTAGATGGATTACTATTCTACCGACAACGATGTCTTTTTGTAAAAGTACACCAATGCATGTCTTGTCCTCCGTTTGATGTAATTGTTTGTGTATTGTGTCGAGCACTTTTTTCGTTCAATGTAACTTTAAAATGAATAGTTATTAATAATAATAATAATAAATGGCATTTATATAGCGCCTAACCCTGTTTGACAGGCTCTAAGTGCTTTACAGAACTTATTTATTACAGAAACAACATGTCGACCACAGAGCAGAATGGAGCTGCCTGCGAAGCGCTCAACACACTGCACTGCTTCTTTCTCTCTCCCTTTCTCGCTCACTATCTCAAAGCAAATTGTAACGCTGCCTGTTAGGCGCAGTTCACAACTCACAACAGTTCACAGCTCACAGCAGTTCACAACTCACATCAGTTCACAACACACAACTCAAATAATATTTGAATATTTATTAATAACAATATATATTTAATAATAAATGATAATAAATTTTTGTTGTTGCTGGTGGGGGAGGGGGGATGATATGGATACATTTTAATCTATAAATTTCAATTTTCAATTTTGCCCGGGCAAAATTACATCGTCTTCAGTAATTATGTACAGTCTTTCTGTACTTGTCATTACAAAACTACAAAAGCTATCTTCTTCTACTTTTCACACGGCAAAATTAAATGCTTTTCGTCTTATATGCGCGAAGACTATTGTTCTGACGGCCCTGGTTACAATGCAAGGCAGTACCAATTTGAAATAATTCGCCCGCGCAGAATGCTGCCAACCGCAGGTGTAGTGACCCGTCGCTGACCCCGGTCGCGATCACCAGGTAGGGCGCTCTGTGGTCAAACTAAGCGACCGGGTTTTTGGCGCTGTATGTGATTTGCCATAGGTCGAGTCAAGTTACTGTATCACCCCCCACCTCCCCATCAGAAACTATGCTAGTGACCGTGGACAGCGTATTTCATGGCATCGTGTGCAGTAACGAGATCAGCAGGATGGTGGTTCTGTACTGTCCATCCACACTCAAGACTCTCTGTTCTGAGAGTTAGTCCACATTCTCCTGCATATCCATGCTTCGAGTGTACCTGGGCCTGAACAGTCACCCGTCCTCATTCTCAGTCAAAAAGCACAGAGCAAGTGAGGACGTGTTGACTCTGTTTTGCCCATGCACTTACATTTGTCCTCTTTGACAGCAATTTGGGCCTCCCATCGCTAAACCAAAACTCTTTCTAAACAGAAAACAAATCGGTGGTCCTGCCGACTTCGGTTTAACCGTTGTCTACTGTATTACTTAAATAAATCTGTTATTTATTTGATATTGGTGTCTTTCAAAACTCACCTAGATTTGTTTACACATTATATTTCTATCACTATAATTCAACAAGAGATGAAATTTATGGACAATGGTAAGAATTTAAAACCGAATGAATGAGTTGGCTCTTGTTTAAAGGTAGGCAAGGTCTTTTTATCCTTGGCTTTAAAATTTCTACTGCATGTTCAAAGATGTTCAAACACGTTCAAGTTGTTTTTATTTTGAAATGTTGTTGTGGGAAATAACTTGGACAGTCCCAAAATGTTGTACAAGATAAAATTAAGTACTTTGTAATCATTTTGTTTTACAGTTATCAGCGTGATCCAACAGGGTTTTTGATAGAGAGCCATCTAGCCAGTCGCAGAAAGCATGTAAGTGGTTGTTGCCCCGCATGGATCTGTGTGTCTAACAGATGTAGAAATGCCACTGTTCCAGAAAATGGTAACTGTAAACTCAGTGATTACTGTGGTCATGTTTGATGATGGGATGTAGAAGGGCAGCAAAAGGACAGATGATGAAGAGGAAAACTGTGTCAGCTGTTTTGTCATAAAAGGCATGAAAAGTTGGTGTCAGATCAACCATTAAGTGATAGATCTCAGTTACAATGCCTAGTTGGTAAAGGTCACAAATGCCCAGGCCTTATGGAGGTTACAGGTGGCGCAGGGCTCCCACTCTTCCACGGAAACGCAGAAATCCGTGGTGGAAGAGATCTGCGGTAATTTTTCCCTTGTCCATTTATGACTATTATTTAAGTATTTTGTTGTGTATTTCTGTGTGTAGGTGTAATGTATGGTCCATTATATCAAATTTATGCGCAGAATATGGTCAGTCATTTAAAACTTACGCTCCGCATAGGCGCTGCGCATAGATTTCAGATGTTTTTTTCTCAGTTGAGTGGGAGCCTTAGTGGTGGTCAACTCTTATCCATACAGAACCTGAGAATGACCACGAGACTGGACAGGTGTACAATATGAGAGGCATGACATGAGGAAAAAAACGAAAAAAAAACCCCCACTTATGATTGTTTTGAGCTTGTATTTTACTGACTGGAATCAATTTTTTCCATTTCCAGGATAATTTGTTTGGGACACGCCCAATGTGTTCAGTTTGCTGTAGTGAGTACAGTCGAGACAGATTCCTGGGTGTGGCCTGTGGTCACATGTTCTGTAGAGACTGCTGGGACATGCACTTTCAGACACAAATTCAGGACGGCATCACAACAGGTGAGTTTTCTGTCCTTGTCCTTAGTCAGTCTTGTCCAGGGGATTTGTGAGAAATAATGCAAGTTCTCTCTGCAACTATACTCTCAGTACATGCTAGAGTCGAGATGTTTGTGAGAAAGTGAAGTGCAGCTTTTCTACTTTCAAACCTATAGTTTGCAGCTTTTTTTTGCTCCAATGTATATTATATTATGTGCAGTGACATGTGTTTTGCAGTGTAAGTGACAAAAAATGGAATCAAATAAAAAAAACAAAAAACTATATTTATGTTCCTGCATTTTCATATGGCTCAGTCACAGTGATATGCCACATAAAGTCACGAAGATTTGTGTCAAAATTTTTGGTGCATTTCCTTGTTGGTATGGCCCAGTTTGTATATGGGTTAGTTGGTTTAAAGGAGGCAAAAAGATTTAGAAAATGACCCTAGACCTGGTGCCAAAAACCCAGTGTAACTGAGCACAATAAAAAGCTGATGAAGAAGGCCATTGAATGTAAGCCAAATGTAAATATTGAAGAATTAGGTCAGATTGTAGCAACCAGTGTCCAAACCAGGCTTGTCCATGTATGGTGTTTATTTGATCAGCAGTGATGTAAGCATTTTATTGGTAGAATGCTCTGTGTAAGACTTGTGTAGTAGTTCACATGTAAAGTCATTTACAACACTCATTCTATGACCAGTTACATTGGGTGTTCTGTATTTCAGGTATTGAATGCATGGCCAAGGAGTGCCCAGTGCTAGTGACAGAGGATTTTGTGTGTGAAATTCTCACCCAACCTAAACTACGAGACAAGTATTCCAAGTTCTCTTTCAATGATCTCATCAAGGTGAGGACAGGAGGAATCATGATTTGTCTATTGTGTAACTGAATGGCTGTCTTTTTGTGAAGGAAGAAGTGAGTTAAGCCATTTTATCCTTGGGTAGAGAGGCAGCAGTTGAATGCAGTGTTAATTTGTAACTTTCAGCATAGTTTTATTGTGCTGTTTGGTGAGAACCAGAATGGTATCCGGGAGGTGGAAACAGGACAAAGTAGGGGATTGCTGGGTTCGGGCGAAGTACGGTGTGACCTTGTGTCACTTAGGCGCTACGCTAGCCGCGAAGGCCATTCCGGGTCACCCCGAAACGTCGCTGGCTAACAGGGCTCTGGTGAAATCCTGGCAGCAGGGGATGGATGAGGACGGAAGGCGACCGAAGGATCTTTGGGCACGGCTTTTGTCTCTCGTGGTTGCGGGCAGAGGATTCCGTTTTTGGAACAATGGCCGGGACCAATGCACAGTATGTGCACTGCGCTTTCAGAAAGCAATGGCAGACCACTGGAAGAATTTCTTGCCAAAAACTACAATGAAATGTCACACAAAAGGAAAGAAAGTTATAGTTCTGTGTCATCTGAGTCCCCCAGGGAGGGTCGGGACTCAAAAACGACTGGGGAGGGAGAATCCACAACTGCAGAAGGCACCCGTGATGACAATACTGGCGTATCTGACGGTGAGTGCAAGAAACAGAGGTGTAGATACTCCTATTCAAAGAAAAGAAAAAGCAAAAGTGTCATCAACATCGGCACCTGGAATGTTAGGACCATGAAACAAATGGGAAAACTTACACTCCTGTTAGAGGAGCTGAAGGAACTCAGCATGAACATCACTGGACTGAGTGAAGTACGATGGGACAAACAGGGCCTATTCAGGACAGAAGATCACACCATCGTATACAGCGGAAACAAACGCGGCATGAATGGTGTTGCAATTATACTGGACAGACGCTTACGAGACAACATTAGCAGCCATGACGCTATAAGTGATAGAATTGTCACTGTGAAACTTGACACCCAACCCGTGCCCCTGAACATCATACAAGTATACGCCCCCACATCTGCGAGCACAGAAGAAGAAATAGAGCTGTTCTATAATGACCTACAATCAGTAACAGACAAAATCCCAAGCAGAGAAATATGCATAATCATGGGAGATTTCAATGCCAAAGTGGGAGAAGGTGAGGATCTGGAATGTGGGATAGGACCCTATGGATTAGGAGAACGAAACGACCGAGGAGACATGTTAGCATCTTTCTGCCATGCAAATGAAATTAGCATCACGAACACTCTCTTTAAACACCCGATGCGAAGAAGATACACATGGATAAACCCTGGAGGCAATCTCCGAAACCAGATTGATTACATCCTGATTGACAAAAACTGGAAAACAACTGTGCTCAACTCAAAGACAAGGCCAGGGGCAGACTGTGACACTGACCACATTTTAATGACAGCAAAGCTGAGATTGAAAGCCTATAGGAAGAGCAAGAAAAAACCCACCACCAGATTTGACACGGACAAACTGAAAGACCCTGAAATCAGCAATGCTTTTC
The DNA here is from genome assembly GCA_963931925.1 of Onchidella celtica. NCBI lineage: Eukaryota > Metazoa > Mollusca > Gastropoda > Systellommatophora > Onchidiidae > Onchidella > Onchidella celtica. The sequence continues at coordinate 64,163,836 of OZ007572.1, forward strand.
AGATCGAAACAGAAAACCGTTTCTCAGCATTACTCAAGGAGTGGTCAGCTGAAGAAAGACACCCAGATACACTGTGGAAAGACATGAAAAGAATTTGGAGTGAAACAGCTGAATCGAAACTCTGGAAAAGAACGAGGAAAACTCCCAAACCATACATCAGTGAAGAAGTGATAGAGCTTGCAAAAAGAAAGAGCAAAGCCAGAAAACTTAGTAAACAAGATGAATATCATGCACTGAAGAAGGAAATCCAAACAAAGATCAGAAGAGACAAGAATGCATGGTTAGAAAGAGAGTGTGCAAACATAACAGAATGTAATACACAAAAAAAGTCAAAAGAAATGTTTGAACAAATAAGAAAAGTAAAAAAGAGGGATTTCCAACCACAGAACTTGAGTCTGAACAACAAAGAAGGCACAACACTGACAAACACAAAAGATGTGCTCTCAAGATGGCACGAATACGGCAAGATGCTGTTTGCGGACAACATCAGACCAGACCCGAGGGACCTCCAACAACCAGACTCACAACAGATAGATAAAGAACCAGAACCTCTCTTGGAGGAAGTACAGGCTGCAATAAAACAAATAAAGAATGGAAAATCCCCTGGATTAGACAACATACCATGTGAACTCCTGAAACATACCAGCGAATCAGGAATAAAAGCACTCCACCAAATGATCTGCAAAATTTGGCAGACAAATGAATGGCCAACAGACTGGAAGCTGCAAGAATTCGTCATGCTATACAAAAGCGGCAATGTCAAAGACTGTGGAAATTATAGAACTATTGCCCTCATCAGTCACACCAGCAAAATCCTGCTCATCATCATACTCAACAGAATGAAATCTAAGGTAGAAGAGGAACTATCAGAATGTCAAGCTGGTTACAGGACCAACAGAGGAACCGCTGACATGCTCTTCATACTACAAATAATGATTGAACAGATAAGAAGCAATGGAAACAAAGCCTTCATCACGTTCATAGACTACAGCAAAGCGTTCGACAGCGTTAGGCACCATCACCTGTTCGATATAATGATTAAGATGGGATTCCCGAAACACCTTGTGACCCTCATCGCTGCACTATACCACGAACAAAAGGCAACGATTAGATGGAACAATGAGAACTGTCCATATTTCAACATTGAGAAAGGAGTCAGACAGGGTTGCATACTTTCACCTCATCTTTTCAATATTTATACTGAGCAGATCATGAGAAACGCAGACATAGAAGATATGGGAATAAAGATCGGAGGCCGAAACATCACAAACCTTCGCTACGCTGATGACACAGCTCTTATGTCAGATAACATCACCAGCATGAAAAGAGTGTTGCACAGAGTGGATGAAGCGGGCAAGACAGCAGGCCTACACCTAAATGCTAAGAAAACGAAAGTTATGCATACTGGAACAGGGCACCATGAACACCAGGAGATACTAGTAAACAAAACAGCACTAGAAAAAGTGACTGATTCCAAATACCTAGGATCACATAAATCGCAAGATGGAAGCTGCTCAAAGGACATAAAAACAAGGATAGGAATGGCAAAACACAAAATGGTTCAACTAAACAACATTTGGAAGGATAGAGGCACACCAACGGACCTCAAAGTGAACATACTTAAGTGCTTGATCTGGCCAGTCCTACTATATGGTTGTGAAGCCTGGACACTCAAAAAGGCAGACATAACAAGATTGGAGGCAGCTGAAATGTGGCTTTACAGAAGGCTACTCAGAATAAGTTGGACAGAAAGGAGAACAAATACAAGCATCTTAGAACAGCTTGGCACCACCAGAAGAATAACACCTGAAATAAATAAAAGAAGACTTGCATACATCGGCCACGCGGCCCGAAACAAAAGCACGGCCCTTATGATATCAATCCTTCAAGGAAAGACAGAAACAAAGAGAAAACAAGGAAGACCACCCATTACATATCACGATAACATCAAGAAAGTCAGCCAGCTGGAAATAAGTGAACTAACTAGGAAAGCTAAGGACAGGATTGGGTGGAGGAGATTTTGTCGTGACATCCACTGTAGCAGCTAACATCGATGACGATGAAGCCGACAGGTGACAGGTGAGGTGACAGTCACATTAGCGACAAGGTGTGTGTGTTTGGGAGCTGTCCATTCCCTTGTATTTCATGCAGAATATTTATGATTGTTTCTTGTCCAGGGATGTAAGTTTGCCCAACTTTTGTTGGTTTTCCTTTTTTTTTCTTCTTTCTTTGAGCCTTAAGTTATGAGAAAAAAAATGTACGACACTAACAGAGATAAATGAATATTGAGTCTAGATCTGATACTTGCCTGAAGCATCACTTTTTACTGATTATTCCACGTATGTTCGCTCCACAATATGTTGAACTTGTTCATAGCAGTCGGGTTGCACAACAGTTATGCTTTGAGCTAGTTTCTGTGTGGGATTTTCCTCCTTTCCTACTGAAAGGCGACTTATATCCCTGCATTTTAGAGAAATAGATTTAGTTTTATTGACATTTTGTCATGAGATTCTGGAAACTGAATGTGATTTAAGTTTTTGATTTCTCCTTTCACAGTCCCACCCGAAGCTGCGATTCTGTCCTGGTGTGGATTGTTCTGTCATCATCAAAGCTAAAGAACTTAAAGCTAAAAAAGTGGATTGTCAATCTTGCAAGGCCACATTCTGGTAAACAAATGTTTCAAACTTCAACTCAACAGAAAATGCATGGGGTAAAGTTAGCCAGAAAAATCTGGCAGCTGAAATTTTAAGTGCAATCTTCATGTCTTGCCGATAAGTTGTTTCATCTGCTGGTTTCTTACAGTATTGAAATACAGTAATTACAGAGCCTGGACAGCCACTAAAATCTGAGAACATGAAGTTTCGACCTAAATTCAAAAAAAAATAAAAAAAATCTAGTTTTTGGTTTGTACATTTGTGTGTTGTATGTTTAATTCACTTGAGACTGTTCAGGCAACAGTTGCTTGACAGTCCGGTAATCGCTATGGACAGTTCACGCACCCCCTAAGTGATGAAAGGAAAGTATTCCTACCAGCTATACAAGTTACGCAAGGTTTGCATGAACCATCTCTTACGCTTGCTGGGCCATTTATTTCATTTTGTTTCAAGTTTGGCGGAAGAAGTTTGGTAACTTTTGTAAATATGGCCTGACAAGGGCAGTCACCCCAATAATTGAAAATAGTACTTGTGCACCTAAAAGGAACGTACGACGATGTCGTCAAACAGAAGAGAGTGAAGACGAATATTTTCGAAGTTTTTGATGACAACTTTAGTAGTGATTTTGACTATGCTCTCAGTGATGATCAAGACCCAGTGTATTTTTCCGAAAACTCAAAAGTACGCCATTTTCAAAAAATCATAAAAACAAAACCATTAGAGATGGAATAGCATGTATATTTTACACACTCTCATACTGATTGTATTCAACGGACATCACAATTGGTCCATTTGTTTCCTTATTATGAATTTTCAAAGTACCCCCCAAAAAACGCCAGTCTGGAGCATAAGTACACCTGAAAATACTTCAGTCTCAAGTGAGTTAAATTTATGTTGAGCATGAAGAGTGCAGGATTTTTGTTTCTGTGGACAAGCTGCCTTCTGAAAAGGTGATTTGGTTTCACTTTCACTCATGATAACATGTGGACATCTGATCTTTCTATCATTCTTACACTGAACACAATACATTTGTTCAAGCAAAATTGTCCAGCTGTCCTTGGAGTTTACAGAAATATGTGAGGCAGCCCGGGAAAACCAGTCATGATGCAAAAATTTCACAATTGGGAGTTATTTGCACCATCATGTAGCAGAGGTTTTGCAGAGCAGTTTGCTTTTTCAAAGTTGTGACATTTTAACAGTAGAAAATAGGCAGATCTTACAAAATAGGAAAATCACAGCTAAAATTAACACATTTATTTTCATACATTTTGAGGTGTTTTTCTCACCAGGAAAGCAAATAATGCCATTATTTGAGTTTATAACCATCACAGAACTCAAATATTGAGTAGAGGTCAATATTGCAAGCAATCTGGGACTTTTTTTGCATAAAGTGAAGTCAAAGCAGATGGTTTGCTGATCTAGATCTGTCTCCCTGTCAGCCATCTTGTTGATAGCAACAGCAATTTTTTGCAGATATTTTAATTAAAATAAAATTTTTCTGCACTTAGATTATATCAAAAGGAAGTTTTATTGCACAAAGATAGGTTACTTTGTCAGCTAAAAGATTTAAATGTAGAATTGCAATTAAAATCAATTGGAAAAACCCATGCTTTAAGGTTGGCTTTTTCTAGCAGATGATGTTCTTTTGTTAATGAAGATGCACAACTCTTACAAAATACTACAGAACCAATGTATTCATGGGCACTAGACATGAATGAAAAGCTGTGGATTTCCCCTTTCCATTCGTACATGATGTGATAAGGTGGGAGTCATGACGACATGTCTGCTCTAGTTATAACTGGGGCTGCGATTAAAGAAGTATACAAATACAAAAATACAAAACATGGGTGCACATCCAAAAGAGGACAAAGTTGTTGACCTGTGATAACAGTAAAATTACATAATATGAACATATTTGGTCCGCTACATTTAAAATGCAAAATTAAAGTATTCAGAAGCTTTATTTCATGCTACAACATACACACAAGATGTAGGAATGGATGTAGAATGAGGTTCTGACCTTGGCTAAATTTAGACCCAGGGATACCCAGATGACCTTTGGAAATTGATTACTCAGTACTAAGATTTTGGCAACCTGACAGGTTTTCTCAGGCTGCCTCACATATGTTTTCCTCAGCAACTTGATTGGCATGATTTATATTGCACAGGCATGGATCAGTCAAACATTAAATCAACATTGAAGTTTGTACTCATACACACATGAACATGTCCAAAATTGAAAGAGATTCTAAATGTGGACAAATGGGCACATTGTCAGTCACACATACATCTTCTTCTTCTTCTGTTTCACTGCATGACTCAGAGCAATTAAAAAATTATGATTCGGCATCTCATCATTTGGGTGGAAATATTGAAAAAAAATCAACACTTTGGCCAAGCTGAATTTCAAAGGCGTCTTCTGGAACTTCATTTAATTTGAAAAATGTTTGTGTCAATTTTGAAAACTTTAAGTGTTGGAGTGTTGGAGAAAGCATGTTTTTATTGTGACTTTTCTGGCAAGTCCAGGATTGCAAACATTTAAATGAGGAAATGTTTTGGACAGTTGTGTAATGAAGTCCAGGGAGTTGAGATGAGTATGTGAAAATATTTATCTTTGTCGTTTGAAGTACAAAATCTTCTCTTGCATTTCAGCAGAGTTCATGAAAGAGAGTTGTATTTTCCGATCATGTCCAAAGAACAGACGGCAGATTTTCTTACTGTAAAAGTTTTTCTCCAATATTGAGTTTCCCCTACTGGAGTTATATTGAGTTTCCCCCTACTGGAATTGTGTAATGATGAAATGCAAGGGAGAAAACCTGAGATGTGAAAACTGAGATCAGTTTTGCTTTGGATAATGTTAGTAACTTTTCAGTAATGTTTACCTCAACTTTTGGGGTTCAGTCACAGCGCGATTTGACATTCAGACTTGAAGGAATCTAATTTACTGAACTAAAAAATAAAATTATGAAATGAAAATCAAATAAAAGATAACTGTGTCCAGTAGCTCTTTGATTATTTTGCTCCTTCAGCTTTAAATGTGGCATTGCCTATCATGCCCCGACTGAATGTGATGTGATCAAACGCTGGCTTACAAAGTGTGAGGATGATTCAGAGACTGCCAACTACATCAGTGCCCATACTAAAGATGTAAGTTTGACCTGCTTTCTTATCCACTGATTTCATGCAAGTCTCCCTTCAGCATTTAGTCTTTCTCTCTTTCTGTCTCTCTGTCTGTCTGTCTGCCTGTCTCTCTCTTTTTCTCCCCCCCCCCCCCACCCCCCCCCAAAGAAAGAAAGAAGACAATGAAAGGAGATATAAGAAAGCAACAATAAGACTTCAGGGAGACATGTTCTTATTTAATTCATATTTCTGCACTCCAATAGGCTTCACCAACTTTACCAAAAATTCCCAAATCCTGTGACCTTAACCTTGCTCTTAAGTGAGACAAACATTGCATTTCGTACTAGTCAGTTGATATGAGTAGTCTGAGCTTTACTCATGGCCAGTTGTTTGCCTCACCTTCTCCACTCACCACTCTATTTGATGGCTGACCTACATTCAACTAGCTGGGTTTTCCCCAAAATCTTGTTTTCTACTATTGTTCAACATTGGTCAGTTGTGCCATGGAAGTTGAAATATTGGATCTAGACTTTTATGTCAGCATCTGGTCTATTTTTTAATACATTTTTTAATGAGTTTTTATTTATTTTTATTGAATAGAAGTCTTTTGAAAGAATTCTTTAGAAGGGAAAACTTACAAATGCTTACACTCTGCTAGTTCTTAGTACCACTAAATAATCTGTGGGAAAAATGCTTTAGTCTGGACTAGAACTAGGATGTGAAAAGATTGCAGATGTTTTGCTGGCAGTATGGTTAGAGAACTATATGGAAAGACCAGTTTTCCTTCGTGAAGTATTTTATGTCATTTCAGTCCTCCTATGATTTCCTGTGTGTGCAATTACAGCATTGTTTCATGTGTCATTTTCCTGTCTAGTGTCCCAAGTGCCATGTGTGTATTGAGAAGAATGGAGGATGCAACCATATGGTAAGGACTTGAAATTTTCCTATCATCTCTGCTACTTACATACAGTTATGCCAACAGAGCTTTCTTACTTGGCACAAATGTCTTCTAAAATGACAACAAGGAGTTGAACATCTTGAATTTTACCATCAGTTGTGGGGTTTGAAAAAAACATTTTTGTCCCATGAGGTATTTTTAATACATTGCAATCTTAATATGTCGACATCAGTGGGACCGTCTGACTTGCATCGAGTAAAGAGAAAGACGAAATAGCAGATTAGTGGTGGAAGTGAGGGAAAAAAAAAGGGGGGGGGGGAGGGGGAGACAAACATCACCAACATGGGAAAAGTGTCCAATAAATAATGCAATTATGTCACTTGTTCTTTTAATTATCGGCATGCGTCACCCGTTCCTGCAATATCATTGTTGTGTGGAGCAGATTCGTGGCAAAGATTTGCCGATATCGGCGAGATGCTGTAGCGATTCATCAAATGTGCAGCATTTTACTATTTCTTTTTAACTTCGATCTGGCTATTTCTTGAGAAGAAGTGATGATACTGATACGCATACAGTACAGCAGTTAACCAAGAGATCTAGGTCAAAGCCTAGTATCAACAGGGCATGAATGTTTCGTGAAAATAAAACAAAATTACTCAGTCTGTAATACTCTGTACTTTTACAACTGTGCGCTTATGCATGGCACTTCACACTTCCGTTACTGAAGCCAAGGGTCATCCTCTTTGTCCAACCCCCACCCCTCCATGCCAGCACCACAAAAAGAAATAAAGAGGTCTTATATATGCTGGGAGTTGCTGGCATTTTCGGTAGCACAGTAGTAGATCTAGTGCACTTGGTGTGCTCTAGTCGGGGAGAAATGTGTCGATATAAGAGGAAAGGCTGGAATAACACATTGACTTACGGGGAAATATTGAGTAGCATTAAAGAAGGAACAGGTTGGGATTTAAAAATTGTGTCGAATTACCCAGAATGTCGACAAAAGCCATGTCGAGATAAGTGGATTGGACTGTAGTTTGCTGAGAAATGGACAGACTTGTAAGACAAATCTTGAGATTGAAACATATGGTTATGTAACACTAGTAGGTTTGAAGTACTGAGTCTACTACAAAACTGGATGTCACAGATCAAGTAGCACTTGTTTAGTAAGTTTAAGCTGCAGCTGCAGTCAAGTCAGTAAAGGTTAAACTTGTGAAGAATCAGGTCAGACATGTGTCAGATGGCGATGGATGTTGACATTTGTGCTGACTGTGACTTGCCTATCTGTTTCAGCAATGTCCTGAGTGCAAGTATGACTTCTGTTGGATGTGTCTAGGAGGTGAGCAACAACCTGCTTGTGCTTTTCATTGTCACAAATTTGTTTTTGCCTGATCTTTCTGTGGTGTCTTTTTTTCCCCCATCTTGATGGTTCTGCCTTAGGATGAGAAAGCAGATGTTTGTACGGTTTGTTCCATAGATCCTGGTCACCCCCAGATGTAATTGTGTTCATGTCACAGTTTGCACTGAAGATTCAGGATCCTGAAAGTGAAACAGTCATATTATTCCTTGTGTCATTGTGATGAATTAAGCTCTAGTTTGGCCTTTGAACCATGTTTGTAAGTTCTACAAATTGCACTATTGACTAGTGTTTGAGCAGTATGAAATCTGGATGATTGTGCTCAGACTCTCTAATGTAGTGTCACTCACACTTTACATCTGTAACATAGACAGAAAAGTTGTTGTTTCATAGCACACGGAGTTGAGTCTTTTCTGCATCAGTTTTGACTCAGTCTTAAATTCCTGTGTGAATGAGCCAGACAGAATTGTCGCCGTCTCACCACCAGCTGCTGGTACAGTCCCATTGGACTCCAGACTCCACAGTTCTCACTAAAACCAAGGCAGGACAGACTTGACTTAGTGTGTTATGTCCCTTAGAGTGCTGTTGTTGTGGATAGCATGGACTGGATTCATTCGTAACCTTTGCTCAAATTTTCTTTGTCCTAGACTGGAAATCCCATGGGAGTGAATATTATGAATGTAGCAGATACAAAGAGAATCCCAACATTGCCAACGAATCTGTCCATGTGCAAGCTCGAGAAGCCTTAAAGAAATACCTCTTTTATTATGAACGGGTAAGTCAAGTTGACATCAAATTATGGTTGGGCAGGTAGACTTTACTCCAGGAAGATGAGCCTTGAACTTTTATGTTTTCAGCATTGTCTTAAGTAATCCTTAGCTCCTCCTGCCATTCTGAAATATATATATATCTATCTCTCTCTCTCTCTCTCGCTCTCTCTCTCTTTCTCTCTATCTCTGTCTGTCTGTCTTCCTTCCTTCCTTCCTTCCTTCCTTCCTTCCTTCCTTCCTCCCTCCCTCCCTCCCTCCCTCCCTTCCTTCCTTCCTTCCTTCCTTCCTTCCTTCCTTCCTTCCTTCCTTCCTTCCTTCCTTCCTTCCTTTAAAACAAATAAGAAATGGCAATGCTGAACACCTGACTTGAACTTGGGTTCCTCATAGTTGCATGTCATAGGTGATGTGTGTTGTGATGGGTTTTGTTGAAGTTTCATAGTTGATAGAAAGCACTTCTCTACTAGTGATGGCAGCAAGAACCTGAAGATTTTTTACTTCATTTGCCAGTGGGAAAACCATGCCAAGAGTTTACAATTGGAAGAGACGACCACATCAAAAATCACAGCCAGAACTCAGGAGAAAGTGATGAACAACCAAGGAACTTGGATTGATTGGCAGTACCTGCTGCGGGCAGCTGCTCTGCTCAAGAAGGTGGGCTCATCTGTCTTGTATGGTACTGACACATGGAGCACTGCCCAGTCTGTACACATCAGTGTTTCTGTGTCAGATGTACAAATTTCACAATCACATTGATGTTTGTCCACTTCATCATCCACATACTTGCATTTGTCAGTTAGACATGATGAAACTATAGCCAATGTTACAATGTTTCTAAGATCAAAGGAAGATAATACATGTATTAACATCAAAGTGAAAGTGTGGCAGTTTCTAAGTTTGGAAGAATTCTGTGTGCTGGTGCCATGAAGAGTCAAGAGATGATCTGTGAGAAGTATAGACAATATTGAGTTCTACACTTGCAGTTATCTCTAAAGTGGGCAATGGGCAGCTCAAGCTGCTGCAATGTGGGACACTGAAAACTGAAACTTGTGCTAAGATTTACAGACCAAGAGTTTTAATCATTGATTACTTGTTTTCCTTACATCTTGGCTTTGAGAGTCTGTGACCTAAAATGCATGCAATGAGGATGGGGGGGAGGGGGGGGGGGGCATAAAACAGATGTGAGGTGTGCAGAGATTCAGATTGGAAGTTTAATGATAATAATGACATATATAGTTGTTTAGTGGTGAGAGAATCTTTATCTCTACACTGGCTATGACTTCTGCTCAAAGGTATTTTCATTCCCTCTGTATCCCATTGCAACATCAATGATAATTTTCTATTTCAGTGCCGATACACTTTACAGTACACATACCCTTATGCCTATTACATGGACAAAGGTTCCAGGAAAGATTTGGTAAGATTTACATTTTTTGCTCTTTGAGGTCTTGAGTGTTGAAATGTGGAAAGATGTCTTGTGGCAGCTGATGATCAGTTGTTTACAGTCAAGATTATCACAAATTTACATGATGCCAAAATTGTAGTGATAGTTTTTATTTCAAGGTATTTTTATTTCCAAATACACGTAGTGTGAAATGTTAGTTTTGTTTCTCTCCCTTGGGAACATAATTTATGGTAAGATTGTGTGAGAGATTCTGTTTATGGTAAGATTGTGTGAGAGATTCTGTTTATGGTAAGATTGTGTGAGAAATTCTGTTTATGGTAAGATTGTGTGAGAGATTCTGTTTATGGTAAGATTGTGTGAGAGATTCTGTTTATGGTAAGATTGTGTGAGAGATTCTGTTTATGGTAAGATTGTGTGAGAGATTCTGTTTATGGTAAGATTGTGTGAGAGATTCTGTTTATGGCAAGGTTGTGTGAGAGATTCTGTTTATGGTAAGATTGTATGAGAGATTCTGTTCTCATTTCCAGTTTGAGTACCAACAGGCGCAGTTGGAAGCCGAAGTGGAAAATTTATCATGGAAAGTAGAACGAGCTGAAATTACAGATCGAGGGGTAAGAAACAAGTTGGTGTTTGTAGTTGGTGCTGGTTCATAGTTGGTTTTAATGATTTACCACCATTTCTGTCTAGATTTATGCATAAGCCACAACCTTGCTGTCAGCAGCAAAGGAAAAATAATCCTCCACACTCAGTCAGCAGAACTCTGGCCATACCTTGTAATGTACTAACATAATACTTGGACTTGCTACTGCTGCTTGTTACAATTGACCCCAAAACTGCATTTTCTTGTCTATATTTTTGTGATCAGCAATGGATAGACAATCTGGTATAACATTGGAATTTTCATTGTGGATGCCTGGACAATATTAGGCTAGACTATGGGCAGACACATTGAACATATCATGAGTGAAGACTGGGCAGACAGTAGACACATTGAACATTGAACATATCATGAGTGAAGACTGGGCAGACAGTAGACACATTGAACATTGAACATATCATGAGTGAAGACTGGGCAGACAGTAGACACATTGAACATTGAACATATCAAGAGTGAAGACTGAAGTTTGGAGTGAAAATGTGTACTCGGCTGTTTACAAAGTGAAAAGATCATGAATGTACAATTTTAACTCTTTGGAGACAGGAATTTTGGATGTTACCCATATAGAGAGAAGAAGATTCACAGGACAAAAACCAATAATGTGTTTAGAAGAGCAGGAAGATCTGCCATTGACATGTACAGATCCGTAGAGGTTATGAACCAAGCATTCTGATTAGCTACAAGACCATGACATGACTAATCAGAATTGCTTTCCAATTGGCCAATAATCAGCCCATTCCTTTTTCACTAAACTACAGAAAAATGACTTGATTCATTTTGTGTTTTCCACAGGAATTAGAAAATCAAATGGATGTGGCAGAAAAAAGACGACAAACTCTACTCAAGGATTTTCTAGAAGTATAGTTGTTTAGCTGAATCCAATGCACACACCTAGATGTTTAGTTTTGTCTCCGGTTTTTGTACGACCAGGTCAAGAATATTTATGGTGCAACAACCCAGACTGAGTGGCTTGCCAGCACTGGTCAGAGTTTGTGTTTCAGTACATGATACAGCTCAGAATATTTGAAACATGTGTTGTTTCATTTATAAACCCATTTGTCAATTTTTATATTTCAATATGGATTTTTTCATGCGCTAAGTCTAGGTATGCACTAGTGTAGGTGTGCACTGTGCACTGGCCATTTGTGATCTGTGGACTAGTTGGCTGGTCAGGAAATTGAGTTTGAGGGAGGACCAACTAGTGGACGATGCATCAAGTCTGTCATGGAAACTCTGGGTCCTGACTTCATCATTCAACTGGTCGTATGATCAAAATCCACTGCTGTGCACACCCTGGCTAAATCATTAAGGGAAAATTTTGATCAATAAATCATTAAATGAGGTGTTATAGGATACTTTTTCAAATTTCAGTGAAACATTGAATATTTTCTGACTTGAGATGTGGCCAATCCCGCCTGCCTCGCCATTCAATCACAACAGTAAAGTTAAACTATGCTGAGATAATTTACTGTATGTCCCATGGAAACCCCATGTCAAGTCCTACAGTCTCCAGCAATGAGTGATTTCATTGCATTGTTGCACCTGAGTGGCAGAACTTGCAAACAAAACAGTGATTACGATGAATAGTCACATGGTGAATATTTCTCTGTTTTATTCTGTCTGTATATAGAGCAATCGTCATTTGCATTTAAGATAAATTTAGATTGAGAATTTCAGGGAAACTTTGTGACTTAATGTTGTTTTATAAGATGTAATATGACCTGGCTGATGATTCAGCCAGGTACTTTTGTTTGTTCTCAGCACCAACTGTTAGTAGTGGCCAACATGTGAGATCCAGGCTAGCACCAGCAGTCACAAACACATTGAGGAATGAGAATGAATTGAAGTGGTCATGGCTCTACATTCAGTTTTTTGTTTGTTGACATTGGTTTAGAGACAGCAGTGTATACACACAACAACACAGGGTTATTCCTGATGTTCTCCTGGGACAACTGACAGCTACAATAGCTTAGGAGTATTTTCTACTTGTGTAGGTGGCTAGGTGAGCAATACTTGTGCAGGACTGCCTGGCATGTGACATTGTCTGAGGAGGACATGAGAGAACTGACCAGAATGTTCTCTTCAGTCTTTCTCGTCAGCATTGCTCTGGTGTTGGTACAGGGCCAGAACACAGTGCCAGTGACCAGCAGACTAAAACTTATGGAAGTGATAGTACTGATAGTTCCAGTTAACAGTATTTGAAAGAGCAGTTGGTCTGTCACACACTGGTGTATCTACAATTTTTACATTTTACAGGAGTGTGTTTCAAACTTTTGCCCCCCCCCCCCCCCCCCCTCCCCCCCTCCCATTGGTATTCTTAGATGTGGCAAAAAGGTTTCTGCTTGTAGTTATAACTTCAAACTGTGAAAGATATCGTTAGGCCTCTTTGTGAGAATAGAGATCTCATCATGAGCAGTGATAAGGCAGCCCTAACTCAAAACCAGCAAAATGATGGATATGCCAGTGTGTGAAATAGATGACAATATATGATGTGTTGAGCTGTGGGCAGTGTCAGGTGTGTGAGGTGTGTCAGGGACAGGGCATGGCAGGGCTGCAGGCAAGTGTTTCCTTACACCAGCTGGCTGGCAGGTTGGCCTTCCTTTTGTCACAGGATAGAGAAAACTTATTTATGCATTGTTATGTCATCTCTTTTTAAGAGCTGCATGTCTGTCATTCAGTTATTGCAGTTGGACATTGTAAAGTAAGAAAGGCCTTGTGTCTCCATACAGAGCAGTTTTAACCCAGAATGCCCAACGCAGTTTTAACCAAATGGCAGTGATTTTTTGTGGCAGTGCTGTGGATAGATACGAGTCCCTTTTTTCTGACTTTGATGGAATTTTTAACTGCAGGTTAAATGCCCCATCGTCCCATCATAGTTTATTGTGAAAAAGATATAGTAAAATGTAATTCCTACCACCTGCACGTGAATGCTTTTTCTAGAAAAATCTGTGTCAGTCTGAACGGGGCAACATAAGGGACTCAATAGCTTTGCAGGAACATTGTAGTTCCTGAGTGAAATGCATGCTAGAATCATTCTGCGAAAGATAGACCAATTTCTGAAGATGTAAATGGGCCCTACATTGGCTAAATGAAAAGAAAATGGACAGTAAGCACAAAGTCAAGGAATTTCAAAGGTGAGGCTGGAAAATGTGTTTTTTCTAAAGTAATTTAAGAATGGTCAGGGGATATCTTGCCCTAATTAGGTCGGCCTGGGTTCAAGGTTCCCTGACATGTGCCATAAGTTCCCTGAGCCATGGAACATCAGACAGAAACACTAGACAGTTTATGAAGGTGATGATAATCATCAGTCATGGGTGGACTGTGTACTGTTAGTGGTCATGGCAGATTCAATCATACTTGACCAGTTTAGTTAGAAATTTGGGGGGGGGAGGGGAGATTCTTAACCTTTTTTTGTAACAGATGTTTATGCTATAGCATTAGTGGATTGAGATAAAACTGAATGTGCATTCTTTATGAGAAATCTTGAAGTCATAGAAATTGAAGTATGACATTCCTGAAGTATGAAGAAAATAGAAGTTTAGTCACACAGTGGACAATTCAAGCAGCTTTTTTGCAAACAGAATTTTGTGTTCTGTGTTAACACTAAAAAGCACCAGCTGCAGGTCATAGAGTTCATCAAGAATAACAACTCCTCCACTAAAGTCGGGCAAAATTGGCCTCTAAATTGAAATGGTCAGAAAAAATTTGTGCATGTTCTGCCTGTGACCTTCTGACCAGGCAACCATCACTCCCTTACCACATGCATTCAGTTTGCATTAGGCTGAGTTGGTTTTGGTAAGCAAAGAGAGGAAATGGCTTGTACATTCAACTTTATTTCTTTTGTTCCATATGATTTTGACAGTCTCCATTGTGAGTACAGTGGAATCTGCTTAAACTGAAGGCAGATAACTAGAAATTTCTCTTTATCCGAAAGATTTCCATGGTCCCGCCGCAATTCTTCTATGTGTCTTATATGTTTACGTCTCTTTATACGTAAAGAAAATGGAAAAGAAAACTTTTATTAGTTTTAACCCAAGAAATTCTCACTCAGCCTCGCTCCACTGTCTCCAAAGTTCAATGCCATTGATGTGAAGTAAACAATTTCGTCCTGTTCATTTCATATACTACACTGCGGGGGAAGGAGGGGGGATAATATAGTGTCTTTGAAGTAGCCAATGAGGACCCCAGACAGAAATGTGTCACTGCTGCCAATGGCATTTTTTTTTTTTTTTCAACCAGCCATTCGGCGGGCCATTACGAACATGGTAGGGGTGTCACATTGACTGCACTACATTCACTGATAGTACTTGTCCAGTAATTCAAACACATTACATGTGTTACCACCCACAGTTTGTCTGTGCTTTTAGGCTTCAACTGTACATCATGGCGATCCTATTCACAGACACTCGAGGGCGTGCACACACATACAAAATGGAGATTGGTTCTTGGATACAGTTCAGGAAGGAGAGTAATGAAGTAAAATTACAAGATGGCTTATCACTTCCTTTGAAGAGACTAGAAATAATGATTTTAATAACAATTACTATTTTATCCAAAATACTGTTACGTGTAATACGAAATATAACTCTTGATCCCCTGGGAATTTGGGTTTGTTCCACTGTAGAACTGTTTACTCCAAAGCTGAATTTGTTAAAAAAAACAACACATCTTTAGTTTCCCATTTATCACGTCCTTTATTGTGTATCATTGTAAGGAACTGCAGTTGTG
Organism: Onchidella celtica; assembly: GCA_963931925.1. Taxonomy (NCBI): domain Eukaryota; kingdom Metazoa; phylum Mollusca; class Gastropoda; order Systellommatophora; family Onchidiidae; genus Onchidella; species Onchidella celtica. The sequence continues at coordinate 64,179,420 of OZ007572.1, forward strand.
GTGTTGTCTGCTCTTGGATTTACAGATAAGAATTGGTGACTGTGCAGTTTGCTGATGTTTGTTGCTCAGTCGTCATTAAATCTCAGTGGGACAAAGAATCAATCATAGCATTTCACTGTGAGAACTTATTATGAACCTGTAATCACAGTTTTGGCTGATGAGCTGTTGAAACTTATAGTGTGCTAGAGGTACTGTAAGTGTTGATTCAGCTTGTCATCACATAAACACCCATCAGCTTTCAGATTTTATTTTGAATTTATACTGAACCATTTTATATTGTACTCAGATCTTGTCAAACCTTCAATAGTTCACAACGTTTCATTCCAGAAGTATAACTCCCTGTGCATTGAATGTGAGGTTGAAGGAATATTTTTGTATATATTATGAGTCTGAACTTTCCTGAAAATGCTTAAAATATACTGACTGTTGTTTTTATGGTGAGTCATTTTGTTGTTGAGGCAAAAAACCTGTGTGTGTGAATGATTAATGTTAGAGCAGAAGGCAAACAGTCCAGTACTCAGCGCTGTAAATACAACTGAAGACATTAGCCCAGGCTGGCCTGAACAGCTTGATCATTAAGACAGTCCATGTAGGGTCAGGTTGCCCTGATTGCTTCCTGCCAAGTGCTATGAGGAGGTGCCAGTACCTTTTATTCTAACTTTGGAATAATCTGTACCTGCAGTTTGGATCCCACATCATCCCATTATGATGTATTTTTATGGAAAGCCAGAATACTTGAACTGTCCTCACTGCTGGCTCTCACAACTGTTTCATCAAAAGCCAATGTCACCCTGGTTATGGTCTCATGGCTATGATTACCTTACAGTCACCGTTTAGGTTACAGGTACGGTATAAAAGGAGAAAAATTTTATGCAAAATAGACTATTGATCTGAACAGGCCCTGTCTTGGCAGAATAATACAGAAATGGACAATAAACTAAAATAGCAACCCATGAGTGTCAAAAACGTTTCCTACAAACCAGTGTATGTGTCAACCTGGGTCACTGTTGTGAAAAGGTTGGAAATGACCAAAATGTAAAACTTAAAATCTCTAGTCCCAACTTTAGTGCTCTTTTATCCAGACTTTGGTGACTAAAGATGTGAATCTTTGGGGGGATGCTGGGATACACAGTAGGGGAGGGGGGGGGGATGCTGGGATACACAGTAGAGGGGGGGGGGGTGCTGGGATACACAGTAGGGGGGATGCTGGGATACACAGGGAAGGGATGCTGGGATACACAGTGGGGGGGGGGGGAGTGTGCTGGGATACACAGTAGGGGGGATGCTGGGATACACAGTGGGGGGATGCTGGGATACACAGTAGGGGGGATGCTGGGATACACAGTGGGGGGGATGCTGGGATACAGTGGGGGGGGGGGTGCTGGGCTACACAGTGGGGGTGGGGGTGCTGGGATACACAGTAGGGGAGGGATGCTGGGATACACAGTAGGGGGGGTGCTGGGATACAGTGGGGAGGGGGATGCTGGGATACACAGTGGGGAGGGGGATGCTGGGATACACAGTGGGGAGGGGGATGCTGGGATACACAGTGGGGAGGGGGATGCTGGGATACACAGTGGGGAGGGGGATGCTGGGATACACAGTAGGGGGGATGCTGGGATACACAGTGGGGAGGGGGATGCTGGGATACACAGTGGGGAGGGGGATGCTGGGATACACAGGCTCAGGCCAGTCTGATTGTTTTCAACTCATTTGTATCCTGAAAGGAGGAGGAAGTTTCCATAAATGTTGCATGTTGGCCAAAGTGATGGAAATCCTCCTGAAATTTCCTTACTGTTAAGGTTTTTGCCCCATTGTAAAAACTATCTTTTGTTATGTTGTGCCAGGTATGTACTGTATGTGTTGCAGTTGGCGGAGACACTTTATGTCAACTGTGAACACTATGTTTTATGTGTTGTCCAATGTATGCATGTGTTGCTGTTGGCAGGGACATATAATGTGGGGTAGTAAACACTGTGTTTTGTGTGCTGTCCAATATGTGTGACTATTAGGGCTGAGTGGTAGTGATGCATTGTGTCAAAAGTTCAAGAAATGTTTCAGACAGTGCTCCAGCAATTCCCTTCCCTTTAACTAGTGTAAGTGAATAAATCCTGGTCTGTATTTTATGTCAGTACAAGTAAAAGAAACTAAATCCTTCACTGCTCAGATCTGATGTACAGGATTTATTTGACTGAGTGACATTTCAGAAAGGCTGGATTTCCTTTGGTTATTTATTTGTTCTGTGGCTGTTGACCAGAGCAACAGACTACATGTATGTGTGTTTGTGATAAGGACTTGAGTACTGCATGAAGTCTGAATAGATGATGACATTGTACAAGTATAAATATGAGTACTGGTGAAGCTCTGTCACTCACAGATGTAGGACTGGTGGATATTTACTTTTCTTTGAGCGTTTGGCAAAATAAGTTTTTTAGAGTATGAGACATGGCGAGTGTGAGAAGGTGGAAATATGTCATTGTGCAGCCTCACTGTCTAATGAAAATGTCTAGAGTTCACATTCATAAAAGATGGTTTTATACACAAAGCTGTTTCTGTACCTGGACAAGCATTGCAATCTTAGTCCTGCATAACAACAGATAGATGTAGCTATACTCTTTGTAAGTTTAGGTCTATAGTCTGTCCAGTCCAAGCACAAACATTCAGAGGGAAATTTGCACACAGAGGATTTGAAATAAGTTGAAGAGTGCCAAGCTCCATGTCATATTGTAGACATTTATTGTGTGAAGATGTTGCAAATGTAAGATTGTGTATGTCAGCTGTGTGCACTTCAGCAAATGTAGGATTGTGTATGTCAGCTGTGTGCACTTCAGCAAATGTAGGATTGTGTATGTCAGCTGTGTGCATTCAACAAATGTAGGATTGTGTACGTCAGCTGTGTGCACTTCAGCAAATGTAGGATTGTGTACGTCAGCTGTGTGCACTTCAGCAGATGTAGGATTGTGTATGTCAGCTGTGTGCACTTCAGCAAATGTAGGATTGTCTATGTCAGCTGTGTGCACTTCAGCAATTGTAGGATTGTGTACGTCAGCTGTGTGCACTTCAGCAAATGTAGGATTGTGTTTGTCAGCTGTGTGCACTTCAGCATCCTTAAGTATCATCAGGGCTGCAAGACAAAACTAACAAAATTGTTTTTACCCAATGTTCCATTTTTGTGAAAGCCAGTGAATGAACAGCTCTGAATGAACACTTGATTATATTATACATGTCATTGCTGTAAATCTTTTAAATGTAGCAGTTTTTCATTTGTGAATGTATTTGAGTTGTGGAATATTTCAAAATAATGAAGAAAATAAAGAATGAAAATAAAATAATTCACATTTTCATTTATTTATTCGTACTTGTTCGTCTTCTCAGATCACATGAAACTAACATGTGAATACAATCATCATGTATCCACAAACAAAATTTATTCTCAAGATTTAAGATAACAAGTTGTAATCATCACATGACAAAACAATGTTCAGGTATCTCTTCATCTACCACATTCTCATTCAGCCTTCAACATTTTTCACGTTGCATAAATAAAATAAAATTTTACACGATACAAAAATAGGTCAGCAAAGAATAAACCCACTCAAGTATATATATTTGTACATGTGTGAGAGAGATAGTAAATAGTACGACTCCAGATAGACACAAACCATATTCTAGGTCCTCAAACCATGTGAATAATGGATAAACTGACACCTCTCTCAGCATGTCCTCCCACATCGTAGGCCTACATCATAACATGTAGGCCTACTTGTATTTAGACTGGCCCCAATTTTTTGCATGACAGCCGGTGGAGAATGGGATGAACCATTAGTGCTAACATTTACCATAGTGCCATCAGACAGTGGAATAAATGTTCCATGAACAGAAATTAATATAATATACAATGTACATACACTCTGCCCTAGGGCTCAGAGAATTCATATGAGGGAAAAATTGAATGATAGAGGATGGGATGGCAATGATGCAAGGATGAAGGAGATAATACAACAAAAAAGAGCATCTTTCATTCTAGTTTTATCAGTGAAAAAAGCAGCATGACTCCATGAGAATTTTATATTCCAAGAGCAAGAAAGTCACACAGAGATGGGGATGTTTGGTTAAAGAAAAAAGTTGGGGTCTATAGAGTGTCAAAAAGGATTCACACCCTCTAATACTGCCTGAACTAGAAATCTTTCACATACTGAAATGAAATCTCACATTTGAGAAGACACGAAGCACACTTGAATCTTCCAGCACTGACCTGACAAAAGCTATGTCTGACAACCTTATTCTCTAACTCTCCACTGACTGTCTCATCTACAGGCAATTGCACCCACAATATTCACAGTACCTACTAGGGCAGAGAGACAAATCCACCATACCCACTAGACTCTGTCAAAATGGGGCAAAAAGAAAAGGTTGTATGTCCACTAGACTCTGGTTTTTCCAAACGTAAACAAGTTTTGAAATGTATTTGTATCACACTTTTCTATATTTCTGTACAATTCATTCATTCACTTTCTCCTTCACTAGAATCTGAATAATCACCCAAAAGCCCCAATCCTGTACTAACAACTGGTTTTTCATCTGCCTCTGCCTTGGCAACGGAAGATATTTTATTGTATCCATCCAAGCTGTTCACTCTGTCTGTAGCAGCACTGCTGTCCTGTATTTCCTGTTTGACTTCAGAGCCAAGTGATGACTGTTTGGGCGTAGCTTGTTTCCTCTTCACTAGCCCTGCCAGAGAGGTTTGAGTGGAGAAAGAGCCAACACTGCGTTGCCACGATTCTTTCTGTTTTAAGGTTGGTTCCGAGGGTTTGTCCTGTGGGAAGATAAAAAGATGTCAAATAAGCTGCATCTTTATTTAAAATATGCTGCAGCCATTCAGGTTAAACAGAAAAAAAAATGTCAAAACCATGTAATAATACATTACATTACTGAGGGACAACTTTTAATGTTTACTGCAAGCAGGAATCAAACTGGTGAAAACTTCATATTCAACTCTAGGTGAAAAAATATCCAGGTGAGATTTTCACTTGCATTGTATTTACATTTTTTCCTGGTTTTCACCTAGGTAGAAATTCTTCCACTGATAGCATGCGCCCTTGCTTTACAGCTGTATTAACTATGTAGAGCACACTATGGTCAACAAGGTCCAGCCAACCATATAAGTGACCAATGGTTTTGGCCTGCACAGCCCATTGATTAACCACAGCCCTACAACGGTGAACAGGCTTGCTTGCCTATGGTTGCATCCTGTGCAGGAAATGCAAAAAGAAGTCTCAATTTGCAAACTTCACCCTGAAGAAAACTGCTATGGATTCTATAAAGCCACATCTGCCCACATATTTTCCTCACACTTGGATAAGGATGTTCAAAAGACATTGCCACACAAATCTCTGAAACAATCTGAGGGCATGGTATGCAACTATGAAACTATCTGCAAGATGTGAAAGATGATGGTGAGATTAGTTTTCCAGAAAATGACATTACATCAGATCTAAAGCTTGTCCAATGAAGTTTTGTGTTCCAGATCCCACAACTCGTTAGTGCTCTGTGCAATCTTTATCTTATCCTTGACCACAGGTGCCAACTGAGTCATTTTTTTAAAAACTGAACTTTTTGTGTGTCACCTTTGTAGACAGGAGTGTAACTAGGGGGATATGGGGGCATGGCCCCCAGGAACATTTTGTAATATAAGGCTTGAAATACTACATTTCCAACCATCTTGTTTACATTTCAACACTACTTTCAACAGAATTTTTTGTTCATACTAAATCATTATTTAAAAGGCATGATAACTGATGAACGTAGCAAGTCAGTTGTTGTTGTTGTTTCAACAGGGGAGACAATCAAAATTTTGAAATGCTATTTTAAATCAGCTTCATCTTACTTCCAATTCTTGGATTCCGTGCATGAGGGATCTTATATTATGCATAAGGCATCTTTCTCATCCAACCAAGTCCAGTTGAATTTGTTCTTCACAGATTTGTCTATTTCTTTGATGTTCACTCGCCCATCGCGTTCAACATAATCAATAAAGTGCCCATCCATGTCTGGCTTTTGTTAATAATCACCGCTGATTGTTTGCGTATCGTCAGCCAAATCGAACTGAAGCATACCTTCGGTACATACAAGTAGACTAAACCTTAAGCATGCGGCGCCAAGTGGAGGTTATTGGACAAGTGTGCGTGAGCAGTCCTACCATTATACAGGTCCTTGGGTTCTGGCGAAAGAGTTCGTGTTTCTTCCGTAAAATAAGTTATCCGTATTCTGTCGTCCGCTCCGGTGATTCTGTTCCGTAAACGACGGCCAGGTATTTTACTGAGGCTTTATGGACTTTTTTTTTTTTTTTTTTTTACTGAATTCCGTAATTTTACGGAAAACTGCCACCTCGGCTTGACACTAATAACAAGTTCAAGGCAGTGCAGACTGATCAAATTCATGAATCAAGAAGCCAACACTATAAAAGTACTTTCACAAATGCAAAAACAAAATCTATCCAAAGACCTTGTCTGGATAAGTATCAAGCCAGATAATCTGCAGTCTTGCTTCAGACCTCATATGTGCATGAGCATTACACCCTTCTTTCTTGGCAAGGAAACAACACAAATTTGAACACCCGTCCCACAGTTTCCTTGGTGCATTAGTGCGCTACCCACCCCATCCCTGGCAGGGAAAGAACAGCTGATTGACTTACAGCCAAAACATCAGTGGGATTGAGTGACTTGATCTGTTCTTGTCGAGCTTTCTTGGCCTGACTGGATGTTGTGTCATCATCACTATCCTCATCCTGAATGCGTCTGACAGTCGTGCCAGCAGGTTTTTGCTGTAAAATTTCTCTGAAAAATGAGCAGATGCTGTATAGTCAGTATTTATGGTTTTCCTCCCAAAAACAAAATAATCAGATGCAGAACTTATCTTAGTTCTTACTATAATGGAGCTAGAGGGGAAACGTGTAATCACCTAAAACTTCGTGACTGCGCGATAAAAAATTATGAAATTTTGTGTCCTGCCTCAACTTTTGACGATCAATGACGTGGACACATCCATTTTGGACAAAGGTCAGTCTTTATTATTATTTAATTACGATTAATTGAGCCACAAAAAGGAGACCCATTTTCATTGAGTACCGGTAGAATCAAAAAGTGTGATAGAAAATTTCACTCTTTGCCTAATTCGCCCACTCTTCGTTCTTCGCCTTTCGTAAAACTTTCTCCTTAAACTGTCGGTCGAAAATCAACTGTAAACATCACATCCATGTATTTTGTAAGGATCCATTATGTGAAATAAGTTTTATTAATTTGCATCCAATCCAAGGTCTGTTACTAACCTGACCTAGCTTTAGATCTAGAGTTGGGCTCAAGCAGCCTTGATGTTGTGCAGCGCACAACTGATATGATTGTTGAACTAAATATAAAATGTATTCAGGTTATTTCAAGAAGTTACTGTGGCAATATCTTTCAAATACTGCAACAGCTATGTCAAGGCACTTCAGCTTGGGGAAAATATGAGCACATCTGGCATTAGCGAGAGAGGGAGGGAAACAGAGATGGATGAAAGGGAGGCGATGGAGGAAAAAATAGAGTAACAGGAAAGGGAGAGAAAGAGATGGGGATGGAAAAAAAGAAATTGGTTTTGGGGGGTAGGGGTAGGTCAGGAGAGGGAAGGAGGGTGGAGTCAGGTTTAAGCCTTGGCAAGACATCATCTAGACCTGCCCAGATTATGTCAAATTATATCCATAGAACTGTTTGTAGAATGGGCCATTTGGCTAGTAACAGTAAATCATCACCAGTGTAACAGATTTCCATTTACCAACATGTACTCATTGAATGTTTTTAAAACAGAGTTTTTAGTTTCTACATGTGTAACTTCTCACTCGCTATCCTACTGATCAAAGGAATTTCCATCATTTTTTAAATTTGGTAAATCATTAGAACTGTTACATCAGCAATCCCCACCCCCACACCTACAGGAATGTTGGATGAATGGAATCCACAAGCTGAGTGTACTCAGAGGTAAAAGTTACTCACTGCACTAATTTGTCTTCCTCCTCCTCTTGCAGTTTCAGCAGCTGTTCCTCGTACTCCATATGTTGTTTGAGCATGTTCTGGTGATCCATCCTGGCATGGCGTGCATTCATTTCCCTCAACTCTTCCAACTGATCTAGCTGTTCCATTTCATTTCTGCTGGCTTTGGTTCTGTTTTCCAACACCTGTACAAAGTTGAAAGGTCAACTGTTGGAGCTCAGGATAATTAGACTGCAGTACTCAAAACTTTTATCCAACTTGGGCGATTTGCCAGACATGATCAAAAAAATTGTTAAGTCAATTCAAACTGGTCTTCAGGGTTGCCAGTATTTGCCAGTGATGCCAACTGAAGGCCACTTTTCAGGGATGCCCAACTGTGGGCCGAAACGTGTTTGCAGCTGACCATGAGGCATAACCCCCCCCCCCCCCTCCCAAAGTTAATACAAATAAAGTAACTGCATAAAAATTAGCAATAATTCTGTAAAATGAAAATCTATACCTTGTCGGCTGTTTTCATTATTTTAGCTTGTGAAAATTATGAATACACGCACCCTCAGGTACAGTATGTTTCAACATTGTTTACACATGTACATGAACCGGGATGAGTTCTTTTGTTTCTCGGGGGCCTCAGCATAATGCTGTTGGCCCCCTGTTCTTGATTTTCTCTCTCTTTGGTCTTTCTTGTTTGTTGTTCTTTCTTTCTTGTTGTCTTCGTTCTTCGTGGTTACATTTATTTATTAAGTTTTGGGATACGCCAAGGTAAGGGCAAGGCAAGTCAAGAAAAAAAAGGGAAGGCAGAAAAGCAGTTCTGGGAAATTGTCCCTTTCAGGAGTTTGATCCCTTTATTTCCAATGAGACATGTCACTAATTGACTGTTTTCCTCTAGAGCCCCAGTTAAAACAAGTAATAAGATATTAAGACCTAGCAGGGCTCTAGAGTTTTTGAATTTTGATCTTTAGTTCTTGGTGCCGCCAGGGAGCCTGGCAGCACCAAGACTAGTCCCGCAGCAGAGCATAATTTCAGGGATCTTATTAAAAACTCTGCGTTGGGTGGTCCCGGGTGCAATAGGCATCCGAGGCCATTGTTTCTGCCTGTATGGCTGGGTCGGCAGAAAGAGTCTGTCGGCCCTGGCAGATAAAAGGATAACTGTTCTAAAATAAATTTATATTACAAAACAATGTGTTTGTATATTAATATATTTATTTATTTAAGATTTTATTATTAAAATATTGTAGTTACGTATATACTTATTTGTTTTATATTTATGGCTGGCGAGACTTCTGTCAGTCCGTGCGCGGTCGAAACGGCGTCACCCAGCCTCCGGCCCCCACCGGTGGCCGACCTCAGCACGCTATTCCGCGATGGGATTTTGAGTGGTGCCATTGCTACCATGATCTGCCAGGTCAGAGGTGCCAGCTTTGCTACAGTCAACGTATAGATTTATTTTGTTGACAAGGGCCCTTTTTTCTTTTTTAAAACTATTGTCTACAAGAGACAAGACACCGGTCAATGTAAATAGTTTATTCCTTTCAATAAATAACCTTTTAAGTTTATTCCTTTCTATTACATTTTTCTTACAGTTAAAAAGGATGTGCTCTGTCGTCATGGGCACGTCGCAGAGATTACAATTAAAGTTGCCCCTTAGTCTATAAGTTTCTATTCTTAAGGTATTTAAGTCTAGCTCGCCGGGAGTGCTAAAATCCATGACAAATGTTTCCCAGTTCTGATATATCTGCTTTATAATATTTACTTTTTGATTTAGGTATTCTTCAAATTCAGTTTTCCAAATTTCATTTACATGTTTTTTAATTAGACTATAGATGTCACTTTTATCTAGTTTAATATTTAAAATTTCTATTTTTGTTGTGGCACTCTTAGCCAGGAGGTCGGCCCGTTCATTCCCGGTGACCCCCACGTGGCCCGGTATCCATAGCAGGACCACGTCTGTACCGCATCTGAAAATCCTATCTACAAGTGTGATAATGCTGTGTATCATGTTGTGTTTGCTGTTAGACTGGCTTTCTGTCTGTATTGTCTTTATGGCTGATAGTGAGTCTGTAAGAATGGTCACCCGTCGGTCCATGATCCGGCGGGCGTCCAATTCTATAAGTGTTTGTTGTATTGCGTGTAGCTCTGCGGTGAGTATACTCGTGTTGTCTGTGATTCTGATTGACCTATCTAAGTCTGTGTCTGTGCTGTAGATGCCCAATCCCACACGCCCATCCTCTGTCTTCGACCCATCCGTGTAAATCTTCTCTGTGTGTTTGTAGTATCTTTCTATGTGTTCGTACACCCTGGCTTTCATAATGGTAGGTGTATCTAGTTTTTTACTGATTTCATCTGCCAGGGCGGTGTCTAAGGTGAGTCCCGCGAGCCCCCAGGTTGGTGGAAGTGGGAGTTGGCAGTCCAGCTGGAGATCACCGCCCCCGAGTTTGTGGGATAGTTCTATCATGTTATGGATTAAACTTTTACTTCTTAATGTGTCTGGTCGCGGCTTTCGTTTAAGTTGGATTTCAGTTTCATAGTTTTGAATGATGTTGTTTATAGGGTTGCCTGGATTTAATTTTGTTCTGGCCCAGTATTTCAGAATGCTTTTAGTTCTTTCCAAATGTAAAGGGGGTATTTTAAGAGCCGCATTTAATTTTAATTGACTGGGTCCACTGTATATTTGTGAAAGGTTTTTAAGGGCTGAGTACTGTATAGAATCCAGGCTGTCTAAGCTAGTTTTGTTTCCTGTGCGATAGAGCTCCTCCCCGTATGAAAATCTAGCCCTAATATAGTTGTTATAGAGGAGAAGCCTAGTTTTGAATGGGGCGGCGTATCTCCAGCCGGAAATCCTTTTCATTACATTTAGGGCCCCCAGACTCTTTCTGGCTCTGTCACCGATCTGCTCCCTATATGTTAAATTTCAATCCAAAATGACCCCCAGAAATTTTGCCGATGACGTGGAATGTACAGGGGTGCCTTGAATTTGAACTTTTCCATTCTTTTTTGAGTTATAAAAGACTAATTGTGTTTTCGAGGCGTTTGCTTTTAATCCCAAATATCCTAGCTGTTCAATAATATTATTTGCCTCGTTTTCTAAAACTTTTGGTAATGAGCTGCGTGTTACTTTGCCCAATTTACCTTTACTAAAGATAGCTATATCATCGGCATATTGCAGTATTTCAGTTTCAGAATGTAATTTTACGTTTTGGATATGGTTTACTGCAATATTGAACAAGATCGGTGACAGAATTCCTCCCTGGGGGGTCCCGTGGGGCTGCACATGTGTTTCCGAAAATGTGTGTCCTATTCTAACTTGGAAGGTTCTGTGTGTTAGATAGTTTAAAATGTAATTATACATCCTTCCCTTAATTCCGAATAAATTTAGGTTTTGTAAAATCCCTTCCCTCTTAATCATATCAAATGCAGATTTCATGTCTAAGTATATGACTCCTACTGTGCTACGTCTACTTCCCCTAGCCGCTTTAATATAATGTTCTAAGTAGGCTACATTATCTAGTGCTTGTCTGTGCCTACGAAAACCTGCCTGTTTATTTGAAATGATTCCCTCCCCTTCAATGAAAGATTGTAACCGATTTTTGACAATGGCTTCTAATGTTTTACCTATATGTGATGTTAATGAGATGGGTCGGTATGATGCCGGGTCATGCGGATCCTTGTTTGGTTTTGGGATGGGCACTACATGTGCATGTTTGTATGTTAGGGGTATCTGTCCAGTTTCCCAGATGCGGTTAAAGAACTCCAGGAGCGCGACCTTAAATATTTCAGAGGTGTTTTTGAGGGCAGTGTAGGTGATCCCATCCCCCCCCCCCCCCCGGGCGGAGTCTCCCCTTTTCCCACTTAGCGCTCCCTGGAGTTCTCTCATGGTCAGCGGGTCATCGTAGGGATCATCGGTTGGGTCAAATTTCTTGTATAATAATGTGTTAATTCCGAAATCTGATTCCTCCCCCTGGCTAAGTTGTTGGTAAAATGAGGCCAACTTATTTGTTTTCTCTTTATTTGAAAGGTATATAATAGCGTCATTTTCTTTAAGGGGGGGGCAACTTTTAAAAATGAGTAATTCCCGTCCATTTAAAAAATCTTTTTCCATACTTCGCTCTGCGGCGTGTCCATTCTGAGGTTTGCACAACAGAGTACATGAACAGAGTAGGCTATTATTTTATACCCTAGATAATGCTACCAGTACTATGTACAGATGTATCTTCTGGATGATGGGAACTTCTGTTTCCATCACTCCTGTACTCCACCATATGGCACAACAGAAACTACAAGAGCCGCTCACCTTCATAGGATTCAGCTCATCCTCCTCTTTCTCTTTTCTCTCTTTCTCTGCCATCTGATGGGCCAATTTTTCAGCTTCAAACAGCCGCGTGGCTCCAGCTTCCAGAGCATAATCAGTGTTGGCCAAGTCTGTCTGAGTAAGGGAAATACAGAAATTAAAAAGTGGACGACACACACCAAAAAACTGAAATGATACTAACAATATAATAAAAATAATAATACATAGCATTTTATAGCCCTCTGTCCTGTAAACAACCAGGCTCAAAGCACTTTATGACATTTAATATTATTCATATCTGTATCGAATTCTCAATCATACACATTAATTTATTGAGTAAATAAGAAAGAAAAACAAAATCATTCAATGTAGAACATCACATGGCTCTACAGCCTTCAGCTGATGTTGAAAAGCCATAAAAATTTCAATCTCTCAACTGCTGAAGAAAATAATTCCAAATCTGAGGCCTCTGAGACAGAAAAGATATTTCACCCATGGTCTTCAGGGACATTATTGGAATTTCAAACTTTTAGCATCTACTGATGATCTGAAATGTGAGGGCCAAAATTATACACAATGACATTTTTACAAAATAAATGATTTAATTTTATTTGGCCATCATAAACACAATTTTACGAATTGTCCAATGTTCTCCAGACTATCAATTTCACTGACCAAAATTCCACTCACTCCTCTCACTACAGCTCAAGTTGAGCTCATTCACTCCACACTTTCACCAGACTTCATCCCTAAAACACCTTACCTTAAAAGCTATCTCTGCCACACAACGAGGACATTTGATGTAAAATCTGAATATGCGTAGACCCAAGTAATCCTCATTATCCACATTTTCTTTGCGTGAGTTGAACTTTTTGCCTTTGTAAATATATTCTCCACAGGTGTTACATCTGAAAATATGATGATTATAAATTGAAAGTTTCTGTGAGAAAGAGATTTTGTTAAACTCTGGACAGCACCAGGCCAGACTGTGACTAGGTTCCATTCATTCAAGTCAATAAAAAAAAAAATGGACAGATTATTTCATTGTGGAGCAATTTCTTTCCCTTTCTTGGCTGAACTCAGACTAAATCACAGTTTGAAAAATTATGAAATTAATTTTCTCAAGTGTCAACTAATCTAACCCTATCGTATGTGTCTTGATCTATTGTCTTTATTCAAGTTTCAGGCAAACTTTTAAACATGTTGTGATCATTAAACAGTAAACAACAGATAATATATGTGTGTGTGTGTGTGTGTGCCCTTTTTCTGGCTCCACATTAAACTTTATTCACTGACAGGTCATATTTTCCACACAAAAAATAAAAGGCAACAAAAAAACAGTCATAAACTCTCTGTTCTTGCCATAGTCATACTCACCTCATGTTGAAAGGAGCCATAATACGTATGCTGAAGGTCCGATTTTTGGGTTGCTTCAACTTTGGAATCTTTGATGGGTCAAATTCCGGAGGATAGTATTTCTGCAAGAAACCAACAATAAAATCACATCATTATTCATAATCTGCTCCAATTGTTCATGCCTTGACGTGGAGGAGTGGCTTGCGTGTCCCAGTGATCCCAGGAGCTAAGCCAGCGGAGGCCTCGTGCCCCTGATAGCTTTAAGCAAGCTGGACAGGTCATGGGGGAAGGACCAGACAAGATTGAACAGACCGGCCCTCCAGGTTCGGGGGTTGGGCGTAGGGCTAACAACCCTACCCTGAAATCCTTGTTGGGGTGACCTTACTTGGAGAAACAAAAATCGTTACGGAAACAGCAACATGGAAAAACCAACGTTCTGGATGTGATGGACCTTCTGAGTACCTCGCGACTCGTATGAATGCAAGTAGTGAAAGCCGAAAGGAAACTGCTAGCAGGATGAAGGAGGAACTGAACACCGCCAAAACCAAGACCAGGATTGGATACTGGAATGTTAGAACAATGTATGAATCGGGTAAGTTAGCACAAGTAACATCAGAGATGAGGCGCTACAACCTACACATCCTGGGTGTAAGTGAGAGCAGATGGACTGGATCTGGAAGGATCAAAACATCCACTGGAGAAACCGTTCTCTACTCTGGAAGAGAGGATGACCAACATCATGAAGGAGTAGCCATCATCCTAAAGAAAGGACTGGACAAATGCTTGTTGGAGTGGAAACCAGTCAATAGCAGACTGATGAGGATGAGGATGAAAGGACGACACACAAACATCACTGTCATCCAATGTTATGCACCAACCAACGAAAACGACAACACAGACAAAGACGACTTTTATGAACAACTCCAGGGGGAAATGGACATGACGCCACGTCATGATCTCATCATTGTCATGGGAGACCTCAATGCTAAGGTAGGTAAAGATGATATAAATTATGAAAGAGTAATGGGAAAACATGGAACTGGAACAAGGAATGACAATGGAGAAAGGCTTGTGGATTTTTGTGCCTTGAACAACTTAGTCATCGGAGGGACCCTTTTCACACACAGAAAAATTCACAAACTCACATGGAATTCTCCAAATGGAAGAGACAAGAACCAAATAGACCATTTGATGATCAACGGTATGTGGAGACGATCCCTTCTAGATGTGAAAGTGAAAAGAGGAGCTGACGTAGCCAGCGACCACCATCTAGTGGCAGCACTTATCAAAATTAAACTGAACAAGACCGGAATCAAGACATCAAAGCAAAGACACCTTAATATTCAGAAACTGAGAGATGCAAGTGTTAGAAATGCCTTCAACATACAAGTCAAGAACCGATTCCAGGCTCTACGAGAGTCTGATAAGAACAACCCTAAAGAAAGAGGAATCGATTCAGAGTGGAAAAGAGTAACTACAGTGTACACAGAGAGCAGTGTAGCCTGCCTTGGATTTAATGAGAAAGGGAAAAGCAAGGAGTGGATCCAACAAAGAACATGGGATGTGATTGAGGAGAGGAAAGTCATGAAAAAGAAACTCCTACAAGTGAAATCGGAAAGGCTGAAAGAGAGGTACCAACATAGCTACACAGAGTTAAATAAGAAAGTGAAGAGACTAGTAAAGAAAGATAAACGAGAAGCCATGGAACAGCTAGCGGCAGATGCGGAGGAGGCAGCAGCAAGAGGAGAACAGGGTAAGCTCCACAAGATCACTAAGCGCATTTGTGGCAAGTACGGTGGAAGACCAAGTGTTCCAATCAAAGACAAGAATGGGAAACTACTGACTACAGAACGAGAACAGGATACACGCTGGACAGAGCACTTTCAGGAATTACTAAACCGGCCACCACCTGAAGATAGAATAATAATACAAGATGCTGCTGAAGACCTTGACATCAACATAGATCCACCAAAGAAAGAAGAGATAGTGGCAGCAATAAAGAGCCTAAAAAACAGCAAAGCCCCAGGAAAAGACAACTTGACTGCAGAACTGTTCAAAGCAGATCCGGATCAGTCAGCCACCATCCTTCAGCCACTGTTCACAGCTATCTGGGAAGCAGAAGCAGTACCAAAGAGCTGGAATGAAGGCAGAATAGTGAAAATACCCAAGAAAGGAGCACTCAGCGATTGCAACAACTGGCGTGGTATCACTCTCCTTTCTATACCCAGCAAAATCTTTGCCAAGATCATTGTGCAACGTATGTCAGATGCTGTGGACAAGACACTGAGAAAGGAACAGGCCGGATTCCGAAAGGGGAAAGGATGCATTGACCAGATCTTCACACTCCGAAACATCATAGAACAGTGTTCAGAATGGCAAAGGCAGCTCTATGTGAACTTCGTTGACTTTGAAAAGGCCTTCGACAGCATCCACAGAGAGAGTATATGGCGCATTCTTCGGCACTATGGGATTCCCAGCAAGCTTGTTGAACTCATCAAAAGCTTTTACAAGAACTTCAGTTGCAGTGTCGGAAACAGTGATGCATCCTTTGAAGTGAAAACTGGTGTACGGCAAGGATGTGTGACGTCAACAATTTTGTTTAACCTCGTAATCGACTGGATTATGCGGAAAACTACAGAGGATGCACCAAGAGGCATCAGATGGACACTCTTCGACAACCTAGAGGATTTGGACTTTGCGGATGACCTTGCGCTATTGTCACATAGTCACCAACACATGCAAGATAAGACGCAGAGACTACATAATTTTGGATGCAAAGTAGGCCTTCGGATTAGCCAGAAGAAGACAGAGATTATGACCCTAAAATGTAGACACTCCAGCACCAGTGCAAGTAGATGACAAGAACCTCACCACGACGGACAAATTTAAATACCTTGGTAGCATTATCAGACCAGAGGGTGGCACAAAGGAGGACATCCAAAGTAGGCTGGGAAATGCAAGGGCTGTCTTTCAAAGTATGAGCAACATCTGGAAATCGACACAATACGGCATCAACACCAAGATCAGACTGTACCAAAGCTGTGTCCTATCCACACTCCTGTATGGATCAGAGTGTTGGCGAATGACAGAAGGTGACCTCGCCAAGTTGTCTTCCTTCCACACCACATGTCTTCGTAGGATTCTCCGCATCTTTTGGCCAAACAAGATTTCTAATCAGGAACTACTAAGGCGATGCAAGCAAGAAGAAATTGCCAACATCATCACGAAGAGACGATGGAGATGGCTTGGACACGTGCTGCGAAAGGAAGCAAATTCTATAACCAAAACAGCACTTCAGTGGACACCGGAGGGACGGCGCAAGCGAGGCAGACCCAAGGCAACCTGGCGGAGAACAATCGAGGCAGAGATGAAATCCTTCAATCACTCATGGGGAACTCTCGCAAAGATGGCCCAGGACAGACAGGGCTGGAGATCCTTTGTTGCTGCCCTAAGCACCAGTGGGTGCAACAGGAAATAGTAGTAGTAATTATTCATAATCTTGCTCAATTGCAGCAAACAAAAGGTGTACTTGACATCTTCCCCTATACAAAAAATAACACCAGGATGCTTAAATCAGACTGGACTTGATTTTAATAAACTCATTAATAATATTCCACATCTCCAGCACATTCATTCAATTGCCATTGTATACAAAACATAGAGAGAGAAGCTGGACTACATTACTAGTATGTGAGGAGTGCGCACAAAATAGTAGGCTGATGAAATTTAAATAAAATTTAAGGCCTAGATCTAGGCCTATTTCTAATTATCTTCTTGAGACAATACACCATATTAATTATTACTCTCTCAGAACACGAAATATGTGCCGAATGAAAGCTCTGTATAATATGGTACTCCCTCCATCTTTTTATTAGGATAATAGTAATCAATCTGTTTAATTATTTTTTTCTATACCAGCAGACAAACCCCTAGCTTTAACTGCCGATAATATTTGCGGATAATGACAGCCTTACAACAAACTAGATCTAGATAGATCTAGACAGATCTAGGGCTAGTCTTTAGAAATTAACTCTTTCCATGCCAATCCCCGATATATCGTTGATTTGGCCGACCACGTTTGAACCAACCCACGATCTATCATTGATATCAATTCCGGGGTTTGTTTAGTCTCACACGACTCTGCCCAATTTTATTGCTTGTACTTCACATTCCTATCTAGATATATCTAGATCTACATCTATCAGAGTCAGACATTTCTTTTTTATGTGTGTTTTTCAGCTTCTTCATCCATTTCCCTTCAATTTGATATAGACTCTATAACATGCTTAGGTTTCAATGATTTGAGGTAGACTAGTAAAATTCTCAATTTTCTGATTCACCCTTGCTTTGGATTGATTTTTCGTGAGCAGAAAACCCTTGGCATGGAAAGAGTTAAATCTGGACTTGAGTGTTGAATATAATATTAGAGATCTATTTATTGCCATTCGTCAGTGGGAGCTAGGGGCAAGACTACAGGCTCTATTAGTATTTATTTGGTCTCACAGTTATTTTTAATGAACTGTCAGCGATTTGGGCCAAGTTAGACCTGAATTTAAGTGTATTGAAATTGAAAGTTACTACTTACTCACTCCAAGTGTAGATCTAGAACTTAACTCATACTAGATCTAGATCTAGACTCTAGATCTAGATCTAGATATACTTACATTCAATACTTTTCTTTCCGACATGGTGACAATGAAAAGTGATTATTTGTTGAATGCTTTTCCTTGACAGTGATCAAACGTCGCCTGGTCGTGTTCGATTTCTTTTTTTAGCGTGTACACAGGAAGTTAGAGGAAACCCTTGAACAAAATGAACGGATGGAAACATCGTGCTTAATTAATCGTCCAGAACTTGATTCGTTCTTTTAGTAATGATCTTGACTCTTGGAGAACAAACCCCAAATCCCCGCCAGTGTTTCCAAATTTTTCTTCATTTGATTCCAACTTGAGGCCTAAACTATTTGACCATTAAGCGGAAAACACAATTAAGTGATTTTTAAAAAAAAAGGGGGGGGGGGGTGGAATTACATGAGAGAGACGGTACTTGTCATGTACATGTACTATATTTTATTAGCACAAAAATGCTCTATCAAAGGCCAGTCCAAACGTGGCCAGTGAATTATAGCCTGATACCGGTGTAGCAGGCCAGTTTATACCCCGGGGAATACTTTGGGCTAGGCCAGACTATACCCCCCCCCCGCCCAGTCCAGATTATACCCCCTACTTTAAAAAAAAAAAAAACAAGTCAAGACCACAGTTTATTTCAACTTCAGTTTGAATTGTTCATTATCACAATATCACTGTCATCAGGTACCATATTGAAGCATACATTCTTGACCGTTGTAAATTATGATGCATTAAAGAGAAAATAAACATGCGGTAAAAAACATATACAAAAGGTTTGAAAATCCATTCAAATTGATATGATTAGACTTTAACACTAATTTTACTTTCTTGTGTCCGTTGGTATTATTATTGTTTCTTTTTTTTATTTTTTTTATAATTAGTTGTCCATGAGATAAACATGTATTGTATTCTTTTTGTTTGGCACCACTGACATATACTTAGTGGCAAGGTATGAACTAATTATAAGACTCATAAGTGTAAAGTTATCTGAATTTTATTTTAATTTTTGAAAATCAGAAATGTGCTTGATATGTCAGAACAATTAGATCTACATATAAAGTTACAATAATGCAGAGAGAAAAGGCCAGGAAAGAACACACAGAGAAAACAACAACAATATTTTAATAACCCAACTACTGACAGATGGCGCAATTCCATCATCCAGCAGACATTAAATACTTCACACAAAACTAATACACACTAAAAATTTTTCACATCACGAACATAACCTGTCCTGATCCACTTGAGACGTTACAGAATGCTAACCAGTAATATACAGAAATAACATACAGTCGTCCTTGAGTAATAAAAATAAGAACTCGAAATCATCTTATTTACTCTTGAAAATAAAGAGAATATAATCAATATCAGAATCATCATCATCATCTTGGAATATTATTAAGATAAGAGGGAATGTAAAAATGACCTACACATCATTCTAGAAATTGGGGGACAAGGTAGTCTAGAGGCAAGGTGCTCGCCTCTCATGCCAAGGGTCCCGGGTTCAAAACCCGGCCAGTGCAGGCATGTTGGAAATTGGGATTTTTCTCATATTTTCAAGTCCCTGATCCTATTGGGGCGTAGGATCGAGTACCTAGTCTTCTCGGATAAGGACGAAAAATTCGGAGGGCCCGTGTGCACGTTGCGCACGTTAAAGATACTTTGGCAGTTGGAAATCGTAAAAAGCAGGCCGAACAAGCCGCTGCCCGGGCAAAATTGAAATTAATAGATTAAAATTTATCCATATCATCCCCCCACCAGCAACAACAAAATTTATTATTCATTATTAAATAAATATCATTATTAATAAATATTCAAATATTATTTGAGTTGTGCGTTGTGAACTGCTGTGAGTTGTAAACTGCATTACAATTTGCTCTGAGATAGAGAGAGGTAGAGAGAGTGAGCGAGACAGGGAGAGAGAAAGAAGCATATATATATATATAGTGTGTTGAACGCTTCGCAGGCGTTCCATTCTCTGTGGTTGACATGTTGTTTCTGTAAAGCGCATAGAGCATTTTAAATGGATATGCGCTATATAAATGCCATCTATTATTATCTAGCAAGTGACAAACCCTTATTCACTATAACATGTAAGTTCAATCTTTCAAATGCCTTGCAAACTAATCAGAGTCTTAAACCATAAGGTACATGAAATGTATATCTTTCTACAAATAAGCTATCAAAGAATAATATTCACTAACAAGAAATTCTGTTACTGCAACATGATCCGTCGAATTTTGCCTTAACATGCTATCCTATAGATCTTACTTTTTACAATGCACTACTTTTGTCTCTGTCGGTCTACTCAACTGTCAAGGCTTTCACTAAAGCTTTCTGTCCAGTTCTACATGAATAGTTGAAAAGATTTAATACATTTCATATACATGTACATGATATAACCGATTACTGGAACAGACCTACATCACCGACTACTGGAACAGACCTACTATCAAAAGGGGGAAACAACTACGGTTGACTGTTATTACAGACAGGGGGAGAGAACAAAAGATGGCGACCTACTGATTAGAAGCTACTAGCAAATATACAACTAGCCACAGGCGAAACACATACAGGTATGACATAGATTCACCAAATGGCGACGAGGATGGGATAAAGACAAACCCTACAAAGCATGAGATGAATCCAGAAGCCAGATGATCCGGAAAGACTAAATATACAGACTTGATTGTAACCAGACCAGATCTATTGTTGTTCGTGATAGACATCTAGAGTTTTAGACAGGAAGCTAGAGGATGTGTCAACAATCGGCTTAGATCTAGACCTGTGAGAGTGAAAACTTTGTGTAGCCTAAATCCAGAGTCTAACCCTTAAGTCATAAGCTTGTATCTAGAGCTTTGCTAGACCTGATCAAGATAGATCCAGATTTTCGATAGCAGACATGGCAGAGGCCACTAGCAACAAGCACCTTAGACAGCAACCATTCGTTACGCCAGAAAACCCACTGCACACAGCGAGGGCATGGGACGATTGGATAGAGGGTTTAGAAAGACAGTTCAGATATTTTAAAATAGAAGGGGACGACAAGGAGGATGCGATCCTTATCTATGGAGGACCAGAGATAGACTATCGAAAAGCCTTCCAACACTAGATGAGACACAGGATGACGGCTACACGAGAATCAAAGAGAAATTGAACAATCATTTCAAGCCGAAGCAAAATAATCATCACGCCCGGTTTCAATTCCTGAAGATGACCCAAAAACCTGGGGACTCTATAAACTCATTCTCTGCACGGTTGAGAGAAAAGGCAAAAGAATGCTTATTTGGAGACACAGAAGATGAGAGAATCTTGGAGCACTTGATTCAGTCGATATCAAATAAGCGCCTGATAAAAAAAGCAATCATTAAGAAAATGGCTCTCACACAGTTTCTAGCAGAAGCAGCCCAAGATGAGGAGACTACACTTCAGTTAAATGACATGGATAGACCCATGATAGCCAGAGTGGAAAAAGCCCAGAAACCCATAGCATTCACAGATACCAAATCTAGAGAATCGAGATTTGGATCTAGGTTGGGGCCAAAACAGAGCTATAAGTCTAGACCTACATTAGAGCCTACCAAAAGTGAAAGGGGACAGGCATGCAACTATTGTGGACGTCAGGGGTACCACAGACCTGGTCAAGAATGCCCAGCCTATGGAAAAAAGTGCAACAAGTGTCACAAACTCAACCATTTTGCTGTCGTTTGCAAGTCGTCAGCAGTCAAGAAGGCAGAACAGTATGAAGATGGAGAGGAACCACTAGAAGAAAGTGAAGAAGAAGATGATGAATTCTTCGCAGTCAAGCACGTTAAGAGGGCATTGGCAGAGAAGGCCATCAAGAAGACGTCGACAAGCAAGACTTTGGGGGTGCAAATTATGGACGTTGAGGCACAGTGTGAACCTGATACGGGTGCGGAAGTAAACATAATGGACAAATATCAGTTCAGGGCACTTCAGAACAGATCGAAGTCGAATCTACAACTACAGAAAACCACAATTAAGCTGAAGACGTTGTCCAGTTCCCTACCAGTAAAGGGGAAGTTCACGGCTACTGTCAGAAACAAGACGCGTGGTACAGAGGCTACATTCATCGTGATCGACGAGAGAACACGGTCCCCACCACTTTTAAGCAAGACGACCCTCGAACAACTAGGGATGCTTGAGTTGAGAGCAGATGGCTCGCTTAAAGAACAGAGTGAAAAGAGGATCAAGGTAGCACATACAGATACGTCCATAACAGAAAGATACAAGAAGATCTTTCAAGGAGTTGGCAAAATTAAGGGAACCCAGGCAAAGCTATGCATGAAGCCGTACACCACACCCGTTGCACAGAAACCCCGTAATGTGCCGTACTACCTCCAGAAGCCCCTAAAGGAGTGGCTAGATAAGAGTTTGCAAGATGACCTTGTGGAAAAATTACCAGACAACGAACCCATCACATGGTGCTCACCTCTAGTGGTACAGTTGAAACCCAGATTCAAAGCAACAGACAGAGACAGTATCGAGCCCCAGATGATTAGAGCGAGCGTGGACTTGCGGATTCCCAACCAGTACATGGAAAGATTGAAGATCACACCGGCACCAATAGTGGAGGACTTCACCCACAGGTTCCATGACTGTGTCATTTTCTCAAAACTTGACATGAATCAGGGGATACAACCAGTTGGAAATGGACAAGGAATCAAGGGCGATAACAACATTTAGTACGCCATGGGGAAACGTCAGGCCAAAAAGACTTGTCTTCGGGGCAAAAGCATCACAAGACATCTTTGATGAGGCGGTATTCAAGATCTTCGGGGATATCCCATATTGTATGACCCAGCGAGATTGTCACGAGTGGAGTGAGCGGAATTCAGAGATTACGGGGGCATGGAAGTGGGGGAATGACTCACGGGATAGTGAGGCTGCTCACCTATATTGACTTCTGTTAGTTAACGTTAAAGCGTGCATGTTGTGAGTGGTGGGGGGTCTGAATGAGGCGAGAGCGCTGTATTACTATCACTGCACACTAAGACGTCCAAGGAAGCGGACGCGGGAGAAAGCCCCATAGGGCGAACATAAGGAGAGCAGTCGGAAGACTTGGGAGTAGTGTTTTTTCCAGTGATGACTGGTAGGTGGAACGATGATTAATAATTATGATTGATGTATTATATTCGTCTATTAGCATGATGTAAGTAAGTATATGTGAGGAATGTGGAAGTCCTTGATACTGTATATAGCAATGTGCGCCATGAGCGATAGATGTAAGTTAAGTTCATGGATTTGTAGCACGAGTGAGTATTGTGTACTACGGTGGAGGTGTGTTACCGTAAGATGTTTGGTGAGTGAAATGTGAACTATTGTGTGTACGCTTCATGAGTTGTAAGGAGGGGTGAAGTGAATAGAAGTGGTATGGTATTGTACCAATGTAATGTTATTCTTGTAGGTGTCGGGGACGGGCCGAAGCGCTGCCTACGGTGAGCACAGGGGATAGGCCAGCATAGGGCCGAAGGCCACACATAGGCCAGGGGGACGCTGTCGTGTAGGACAGTCGCAGCACATGAGTCGTGGCAGTCAGGCCACCGACAGGGACGTATATATGATCGTGAATGTGTTGTTGAAATGCTAATGTGCTATTGCGACCCCACAGTTTTTCTGTGGTTTTTATGATATTGAAATGCTAATGTGCTATTGCCATGTTGATGTGCTATTGAAATGCTAATGTGCTATTGCCATGTTGATGTGCTATTGAAATGCTAATGTGTTATGGCAATAGGAAGGGGCTATTGAGAGACTGCGGTGCCATTGAAATATTAATGTGCTATTAAGACATGGAGAGGAGAAGCTGAGACCGAAGTGTCTTTAGGAAGTAACTACCGGGTTGTGGACCCGAGGAAGTGTGCGTAAGGGAGAAGGCCGTTGTACGGCAGTTGAATTGAATAATATAATGTCTGTATTTGCGCTATTATCTTTATGTTTATGTATAATAAATGTGTGAGTCTGATGGGTTGTTCTGTTAAGTGTTAAACTTGTTCGTTCGTGATTGTTGTCTTGTTATAATTATTACATCTCCCAGTCTGGGATTTGTGACAGAGATGACATCCTTATTGGAGGGAGTACTGAAGAAAAGCACAATGAGACACTAGAGAAGGTACTGCAGAGGGCAGAGCAACATGGGGTCACTTTCAACAAGGATAAGTGCGAATTTGGACGCAACGAGATCGAATTTTTTGGATTCAAATTCACAAAAAGCGGGATAAAACCCACAGAAGACAAAGTAAGAGCCATTCACGAATGCCCAGCACCAGAATCAAAAGAAGCAGTCAGAAGTTTCCTAGGGATGACAGGATACGTATCGAAATTCATCCCTCAATACTCAGACTTAGCAGCACCCCTCCAGGATTTGACTCGGAAAGACGTCACATTCAGATGGGAGAAAAAGGAAGATGAAGCATTTCAGAAACTGAAGCAAAGCATCACAAGCAACAGTATAATCGCTTTCTTCGACCCTAAGAGGCCAATAATTCTACGCTGTGAAGCCAGTTTCCATGAGGGATTATCAGCAGGACTCTTTCAGGAGACACGAGAAGGTGTGAGACCGGTGCACTTCATTAGTCGAACCATGACTGACACAGAGAAAAGATACAGCCAGACGGAAAAAGACGCTTTGGCAGTAGCATGGGCTAAAAACAGGTTGAGGATTTATCTATTGGGAGCCCCTAAGTTCAAAATCATCACATCACACAAGCCCCTGATATCAATCTTTGGCAAAGCAACAGCCAAGTTGCCACCACGGATGGAAAGGTGGGTGATGAGCCTGCAAGACGTAGAATATGAGATGGTCTACGAGCCAGGAAAAAATGAATTGGACCCACTTGACTATCTATCCAGACACCCGCTGCACGAAACAAGAGAGGGATCAAGAATGTGAGTATGATGCGGAAGCAACCATAAAGGCTATCATAAACTCCAGTGCTGTGGTGATGGACAGAATCAGAGAGGAGACTTTGAAAGATAGCCAACTCAAAAAAAGTGAAGGAGAGGATCATGAAAGCTGACTGGGAAAAGCACAGAACAGATCCAGACATTCAACCTTTTATCTCCATACAGCAGGAGCTATACGTGGCAGATAGCTTAGTGTTCAGATTGTCACAGATAGTAATCCCAAGATCGCTACAGAGAAAAGTAATTATGGCAGCACACAGCCAGGGTCACTTGGGTATGAGCAAACTGAAAAGCATGACGAGGGAAAGGTACTGGTTCCCCAACATGAACCAACTGATTGAAACAATTACTGGGGAATGCTTCGAATGTCAGGTCACTACAAAACAATCTAAACCGGAACCAGTTAAAATCATGACAGTACCAAAAGAGCCATGGGGCACGCTATCTCTAGATTTTGGGGGACCATATGCAGACGGACACTACAATCTAGTGGTGGTTGACGAGGACCAGATACGTAGAAGTTGAACGAGTATATTCAACAGCAGCAAAACCAACAATTAAGAAGCTCATCAAAGTAATGGCCACCCATGGAACTCCTAAAAACATAGAATCAGACAATGGACCACCTTTCCAATCAATCGAATTCAAAGAGTTCACAAGGGAGTTCGGGATTGAACACCACAGAGTGACCCCGGCACACCCACGGGCAAACGGGGAAGCGGAAAGTTTTATGCGGCTTTTAAACAAAACAGAGCAGATAGCAAAACTAACGGGAGAGGACTCGGACATTGCTATACAAAAGATGTTGATTGGCTATCGATCTACACCTCACCCAGCGACAAAAATCAGTCCATACAAAGCCCTTATGAACAGAGAGGTCAGAACAAAGATGGACCATGAAAACAAGATAGCCGAAGACATTGTCAAAGCACGTGACAGCTGCGACATGATTGAAGAAAGAGATGAAGAATACAAGATTAGAATGAAAAAATATGCTGACAGAGGCTCTATGGAAAGACATTTTATCATCGGGGATTATGTCTTGGTCAAACAACCAAAGCAGAATAAACTGTCAACGGCATACGAGACATCATTCTATGTTATCGTCGACATCAATGGTTCCAGTGTGAGGGCTCGCAGACTTTATGATAACAAAGAAATACATAGGGATGCCAGTCATTTTAAGCTGGTGAACATGATTGTCGAGAAAACAGTGAGAGAAGAGACAGCACCACGAGAGGCTTCTCCAGACTGGGATAAGGACGGAATCATCCTCCAAGAAACTAGTCCTTCAAATAAAATGAATATCTCTTTAGTAATGTTTTTACTACTGTCATTGTCGGGTGACGTAGAGCTCATCCCTGGACCCCAGACCAGATTCCCCCCTTGCCCCGTTTGCCTTAAAAAATGTACCTGAAAAACGAGGGCCATTGCATGTGATAGTTGTGACTGCTGGTACCACATCGACTGTATGGGAATAAACTCAGTAATGTATGAAGCACTGGGCAACAGCAGTGCCGCATGGGAATGTGTCCAGTGTGGCATGCCAAATTTTAGTTCCAGCTTGTTCACTGATTTTCAATTAAACTTAGATCTAGATAGAAGTAGATCAAGATCCCACAATAGTTTTGATATCTTACAACATTTGGATATGAATATGAATAAAAGTAACACTGAAATACCAATTTTTGAACGAAAATGTTCGTCAACTCCACACCCCAAATCCAAGAAAAAAGAGCCAGCCAAAGACAAAACTATGTTTAGAACCCAGGTTATAAATTTTCAGAGCATTTGGAACAAGAAAGAAGAACTGAGCTCATTCTTGAATGAAACTAAATCTGATGTAATCATCGGAACAGAAACGTGGCTAAATGAAAATATAAAAACCAGTGAAATTTCAATCAGCGATGATTACGAAATCTACAGAAACGATAGGAAGAAGAGAAGGGGAGGTGGGGTCTTGATAGCAGTGAAGAAAAATTTAGTCAGTGAAAAAATACCCAGTAGGGAAGCAGGAGAAACTGTCTTCTGTAAGATTAGCGTGAAGGGTAAACCTCCTCTCGTCGTGGGTGCAGTCTATCGACCCCCTAGTAGTGACCTGGAAACTAGTAAGAACATCTGTGATGAACTTCTCAGTGCCTACCAAAAGAACAAAAATACCATCTGGATAAGAGGAGACTTCAATTTACCTGACATAAACTGGGAAGAAGGAAATGTGAAGAATTGCCAAAATTTAAAAGAAATAAATGACTTATTTTTAGATAGCATTGCGGACATGGGCCTAGAGCAAGCAGTAAAAGAAACCACTCGAGGAGATGCACTGTTAGACCTATTCTTTACTAATTTCCCTAACCTTACAAGAGAGCTCAAAATTCTCCCTGGCCTAGGGGACCATGACATAGTTCAAATCGATTCAGAACTGAAACCCTTTATAAAAAGACCTATTAGGCGACAGATTTACCTATGGAATCAGACAGACGAAAATATACTGAAAAGAGAGGCAGCAACTTTTGGCAGTTTTTTCATGAAATACCACTCTTCAAAAACGGACGTAAACAAACTTTGGGACTGTATCAAGTTAAACCTGAATACGATCATGGAAAATGTTACAACAAAAATGTCATCCACGAAAATTCATCAACCCTGGATAAATACTTTAACGAAACGATTAGTCCGGAAAAAATATAAATGGAAAAAAATGAAACAGTGCAACTCCGAACGAGTAAAAAAAAAATATCTAGAAATCAAAAGATTGACCCAGAAAGAATGCCGGAAAGCTCATAATAATTATGTCCATGATGTCACGAGTGGAGTGAGTGCAATTAAGGGGATTGCTACAGAGCGGGTGTAGAGTAAGAAGGGCTCACAGTAGACAGCAAGTTAAGCGTGCTGTTGTGAGTAGTGGGGGGGTCGGAATGAGGCGAAAGCGCGGTATTACTATCACTGCAAGTTAGAAGGTCCGACGGAGCGGACCTGTGAATAAGAGCCCATCGGGCGGACATAAAGGGAGCAGTCGAGAAGACTAGTGGAAGAGTCTTTCCAGTAATGACTGGTATGTAGAACGTTGATTGATTATTATGATTGATGTATTATATTATATTCGTCTATTACCATGATGTGAATAAGTATACGTGAGGAATGTGGAAGTCCTTGATATTGGATATAGCAATGTGCGCCACGAGCGATAGATGAAAGTGAGTTCATGGATTTGTAGCGCGAGTGAGTAGTGTGTACTCCGATGGAGGTGTGTTACCGTAAGATGTGTGGTGAGTGAAAGGTGAACTAGTGTGTGTACGCTTCATGGATTGTAAGGAGAGGTGGAGTGAATAGAAATGGTAGGGTATTATACCAATGTAATGTTATTCTTGTAGGTGTCGAGGACGGGCCGAAGAGCCACCTCGATGAGCACAAGTGATAGGCCAGCATAGGGCCGGAGGCCATACATAGGCCAGAAGTGAGGCTGTCAGTGCAGGACAGTAGAAGCACATAAAGTCGTGGCAGTCAGGCCACGGACAGGGACGTAGATATGAGAGTGAATGAGATACTATATTATTGCCATGATGGTGGGCAAGTGAACTGATAAGTTGTATGGCAATAGGAAGGTGATGTTGAGAGACTGCGGTGCCAGTGAACCATTAATGTACTATTAAGACCCTGAGGGGAGAGGCTGAGGCCGAAGTGCCTTTAGGAGTGACTACCGGATTGTGGATCCGAGGGAGAGTGTGTGTGAGAATAAGGCCGTTGTACGGCAGTCATTTCAATAATATAATGTATGTAATTGCGCTATTATATGTATAATTATGGTTAATAAATGTGTGAGTCTGATGGATTGTTCTGTTAAGTGTTAACTTGTTTGTTCGTGATTGTTGTCCTGTCATAACTTATTACATCTCCCAGTCTGGGATTTGTGACACTGGGGGCTCGTCCGTTGTGACACTGGGGGCTCGTCCTGTTTACCTGTGGTCATTTTGACAGTGTGTATTCGTTATATCTAGTTGTTTTTGTGTTGTGCTAGGAATTCGTGCTGTTGTCTTTGTTCGTGGGATGAATGGAAATTTCATGATGGTATGATTTATGTATGTTTATGAATAATAATATGTATTGATGCATGTATTTTGATGAGTATGTATTAATGTGTACTTAAATTTCTGCAGAGTGTGTGTGCCAGCCTGTAGAGGTCAAGCAGCCAGAGCTCCGAGGAAGGGGAGAAATTGAAATCTAGGGTCAAAGTTAAGTAAAAGTCAAAAATTTTGTACCCTGGATTAAGGGCTGTCTTTTCTTCTGTCTTTTTCCGCTGTTTTTCTGTTTTTGTCGTAATTGATTGTACGGGCGGTGGCGCGGGTTTGCTGTGGTGAGCGTAGTTTATCCTCTTCGGGAGGTGGGCTAATCTAGGAACTTCGTTCATCACAGTGAACAGTTCTATAGGGACCTGTATTTTTGTTTAGATTGTAGCGTTCTATCTTCCTCGTTGTTTTAGGAAGACGTTTCTCTTGTCCCTCTCTTCCCTATTTGTAGATACGTTCTTTTTTTTCAGACTCTGTTCTTGTTGTACCGTGTAGTGTAATCGGCGTAGTAGGTTGCATTTTTTTTTTCCATTATAGTTTTTTTTGTAGAAGCTTTGTCCTAGTCTGGTTCGTTGTCCTTGACGTACTTGTGGTCCTTCTACTATATTTCTTCATTCTTGTGGTTTCTATTTTCTTTTATAATTAATAGTGCATACATTTTATAGATATAGAATTAGTTTTGCTGTAAAGGTAAATTTCTGAATTGTATTCTGAACTGGGTATTGTTATATCTGGTGTGATCTCAGGTCTCTGGTCGTATCGTTAGTGATCATACCGACAGGTTGGTCGTCTTATAATAGATACCATAACCATAAATCTGTGAAATGGCGGAACTCCAACAACTAATGAAGTTGGGTAAGGAACTTGGCCTGGAGGGAGAGGAGCTACGCGGCTGGATTAAAGAACAGCAGGCGGATTTGCGCGATGAGCGTGCTAAGGATAGAGAGCGAGAAAAAGAGGCTCAAGAGCGACAGAGAGAAGAGGAAAGAGAGGCTAAGGATAAGGAACAGGAAAGGGAGTTTAAGCAACAGGAAAGAGAGGCTAAGACTCAGGAACAGGAAAGGGAGTTTAAGTTAAAGGAGTTAGAGGCTCAGCAGCAGGAGAGGGAGTTAAAGTTAAAGGAGATAGAGGCGCAAGTGAAGATCGCCGAGTTGGAAATCAAAAAGAATGCGCCAACAGAAACAGTTGAGCGGCAGGTACACAATAAAGGTGGCGTTAGGATTAAGCTCCCTACGTTCGACGACCGGAAGGACGACATAGACGCCTTCCTTTACAGGTTCGAGCTGAACGCACAATTGCAATGGGGGGAAAATAAGGAATTATGGGCCACGTACCTGGCATCGCTATTGCAGGGGCGAGCGTTAACATACTTTAAAGAGCTACAGCGCGAAGACGTGCAAGATTACGATAAGCTGAAGGCTTTGCTGCTTCGCCGATTTGCGCGTACCGAGGAATATTTCCGGGAGCAGTTTAGGCGAGCACGTGCAGACACCAGGGAGGACTTTGCTGCCTTCGTCGCGAGACTAACGGAGTATTTCGCGAACTGGGTAGACTTGGCGCATGTGGGCGCGGATTAAGCTAAACTGAAAGACTTAATGATCCGTGACCAGCTGTACGCGTCGTGCCACAAAGATCTGGTGGCTTTCCTGAAAGAGAACGAACCCGCGACGGTGCAGGAGGCGTCTAAGTTGGCGGAGGCATACCGTACGGCGCATCCGTCCAAACCAGTCGCCAGGGCGTACGTCCAAGATGCTGGGTACGTCGCCGTTGTCGAGGGGTCGCCGGCAGGACTTAGGGACAGGTCGCGTCAGCGTGGTGCCTATAGCGGGCAAGCCCAGGGGCAGCGTAGGGGCTATCACCAATCACCGGCATATGGATCCGGTAAGTTTGACCGAGCAGGAGGGCTAGGTCGCGGTAATGGCCGGGGGCGAGTTGTGACCTTTGCCGATGACCGACGGCATAGGGACTCTAGTTCCGGTCGCGATGGGTCACGGGGACCCAGGGCTAGTACAGCACAGGGAGCGGAGTGTTGGACTTGCGGACGCGTGGGTCACTTTTCACGCGAGTGTAGGGCCGCGAAGTGTTGGAACTGCGGAAGAGCAGATCACATCAGCGTGAACTGCCCTGCAGGTAGGTGTAACAGTTGATGCAAATTTCAGCACGTTATGATGGGGAGAGTCAGATGAACTGATCGTCTACCCCTTAAAAAACGAAACTGTCTCGAACTGTTGTAGAAATAAATAACAGGATCCGATGAACAATTAATACTAACTTTAATAACTGTAAACACGAGCTGATATCCACAAGTTACTTACACCTAGCAGGGAAGGCACTACACTTCTACTACAACTGGATGTACACACCTACGATTTGCACCCTACGATTTTCACCCACGATTTGCACACCTACCGCTCGCCTGGCCCTCCTTATATATATTCTGTCCAGGGACGTTCAGGAAGCGGCTTTACCGCCCCATAAGCACGAGACAGACCTAGATCGTTCGGGACACATACAGGCCACCCAATCGTACACAGACACGTCACAGCATTACATCACTCAAGGTCGACCTAGCGTAATCTCGGACACTGCAGTATCTTTCAGACGCTTCTAGATTTTCTACAGTGAGACAAACAAGCCATACATCGACATCAAAGGGAAATACCGGCCTTGCTGGCGGGAGGGGGGGGGGGTCGCCGAGTGAGACGCGTCATGCAGGGGGAAGAAAAATATCGATCGTTCAACTAGTGGGACGCTACACAACTCCCCAATTTAAGTTGAACATTCTTCAACTATCTACATCATAAAGCGTCTACACTATCATACAATACTTATCATTTCCAATCTTACAATAGACATTGCTAATAACGTACTAGGTGTCTTCCCAATATCCTAAGTACAATACAACAATCATAGTATCCTTATAACACTAATACAATCTCATTACAATATCATTGCAGTACCATTACAAAACCATGGTCAACAGTAGACCTACTATTATAACCAGTACACTACCACCACTGTGGTGAAACAATGGTCAATGATACTATTAAAAATCATACCATGGTGAAACGATGGCCATCGAGTACAAAATACTTCGTGCACGAACCATAGCACATAACGTTGTACATAACAATGGTTGTCTTACATACCAAATGCATAAAGTCATAGATACAATGGCAAAAATACCAACACATATCGACCACTGATCAGGGTCAAACTTCATCATATCAGATCAAACAAATTATAACAAAGCAATACCGATACTGCCCAAGCTTAGGCCACTCGTAAATTACATCAATGCAACGTACCAAAATCTCTGCTTGCTCGCAGTTCCCATTTGGGTTACAGTCTTCAAAAATTACATTGTCCCATTGGTAACAAATAATGAAAACATCAAAATATGACTAATACATAGTGGCTCTCTGCCGGCCAATAATTCAATACTCAGTCAGATATACATTACAGTACAATACAGTCATCCCAGAAACATATCCAACAGGCAAAACTCTGGGTTACAATACATCTCACTGAACTTGTACTATTCAAAACACTCTACTTAGGAAGTCGGCGCCGACATTTTCCTTGCCCTTGACATACCTAATCCTGAATCTATATGACTGTAAAAATAGACTCCATCGTAATAGCTTTGGGCTGTCAAATCTGGCAGAATTCAAATACTCTAATGACCTATGGTCAGTCTGGAGCACAAACTCCTTACCATACAAATACAAAGTAAACTTCTTTACGGCCCAAACGATGGCTAGGCATTCTCGCTCTGAGACTGAATATTTCGTCTCACGAGGCAATAGCTTACGACTGGCATATGCCACAGGATACAACTTTCCCTCATATTCCTGCATAAGAGCAGCACCCAACCCGCGATCTGATGCATCAGTTGCTAGAACAAATTCTTTTGAAAAATCTGGCAAGCATAACACGGGTTTGGAAACAATGGTATTCTTCAAAGAAGTGTACGCTTTCTCCTGCACTTCTTCCCACTGAACTACATTGGGCTGACCCTTTCTAAGCAGATCAGACAGTGGTGCTGCAATCGCTGCAAAGTTAGGTACAAATTCTTGGTAATATCCCACCAGTCCTAAAAATGCTTTCACTTCCTTCTTAGTGGTGGGTCTGGGTGCATCTCGCACCTTACACACATTTTCTTCTAACAGACCAATCATACCCTTTCCCACTGAGTGTCCAACAAAGTCCACTTCAGACGTGCCAATCAGGCACTTGGATGGTCTTGCAGTTAATCCAGCTTGGTCCATCCTCTGCAGCAATTCTTTGAGAGCCTTCACATGCTCGTCGAATGTCTCTGTATGGATCAGCAGGTCGTCCACATACGCTGTCACATTGTTCAGTCCCTGGATCAATGGCTTCACGATCCTGTTCAGTGTAGCTCCTGAGTTCATCATCCCGAAGGGCATCCGGGTGAATTCGTAATGTTCGCCCATGGTGACGAACGCTGTCTTGGGAATGTCTTGTTCCAGGACTCGCACTTGCCAGTATCCCTTGCTCAAGTCGATCCGAGAGAATATTCTTCCTCTCGACAGACTCTGGAACACTTCCGATGGGGCTGCTGTCGGATGAGGGTCGAACACTGTGATCTTGTTCAGCCTCCTGTAGTCGATGCAGACTCGATTGGATCCATCCTTCTTCTTGACGACAACAACCGGTGAAGCATAAGCTGATGAGCTCCTGCGTATGATGCCCAACCTTTCCATGGTACTGAGCTCCTCCTTCAAGGAGTCGCGCATAGCATAGGGCACCGGATATGGTCGTTGCCGAACAGGTACCTCTGATGTCAGGTCGATGCGATGTTCGCCTAACTGGCAGCATCCGGGGAGATTGGTGAAGATGCGTTGATACTCCTTCACTACGTCGCCGAGTTGTTGACGTTGTTCCGGCGACAGCTGCGTTTCATATTGGACATCTTCGTAGCCTTCCTTCTGGTCCCAGCTCCCTAGGTCGGCAAGGTCCTCCGTCATTCCACCGTTGTCGCCTTCCAGGTCGCAGTCCTCGATGACTGTCATGCCAGCTGACTCTACAGGTTGACTCTCGTCCATCACGTCGTCCTCTGCCAGCACAGTCCCAGCACCATCACCGTCGTCGTCCATCATAGCTTCGACATCTCCAGGTGTGGTGTCGCTCCTACCGTCGTTCAT
Organism: Onchidella celtica; assembly: GCA_963931925.1. Taxonomy (NCBI): domain Eukaryota; kingdom Metazoa; phylum Mollusca; class Gastropoda; order Systellommatophora; family Onchidiidae; genus Onchidella; species Onchidella celtica. Next base: position 64,213,872 of record OZ007572.1, read on the forward strand.
CTCACACATCTCGGTCACGGCAGATGCCGGTCCCATTGCCGCCGCCGCTGCTTGCGTCGTCGCTGGTGTAGTCCTGGGGATATACCTCTTGAGAAGGTTAGCGTGCAATGTCTTCTCTTTCACACCCATCTTGACTTTGTAGTCGTTGACACCGACAACCGAGACTATCTTGTATGGTCCCTTCCACTGGACTAAGAGCTTGTTGGCGTTTGTCGGCAACAGTACTAAAACTTCGTCGCCAGGGCGGAACTTCCTCTCTCGAGCCTTCCGGTCGTAGTAGGTTTTCTGTCTGCCTTGTGCCTTTGAGAGCTCTTCCGTCGCTAACTTCCACGTGTCCTCCAGCCGCTCGCGTAGTTCCATGACGTACTGGTAACTGGTCTTTGTCTCCGGCTCCTCTACGTCCTTGGTCCATAATTTTCGCAAGATGTGCATCGGTCCTCTCACCGTTCTTCCATACAGTAACTCGAATGGGGCGAACTTTGTCGATTCTTGGGGAACTTCACGATACGCGAAGAGCAGCGGGTTAATGTATCGGTGCCACTGCTTAGGTTGCTCCGCGCACAGTCGCCTCAAGGTCTTCTTCAGTGTGCCATTAAATCGCTCCACCAGCCCGTTGCACATAGGGTGGTAGACTGTGGTGGTCGACTGTCGAATTCCCAGTAGTCTGTTCGTTTCCTTCATGACGTCCGACATGAATTGAGTCCCTTGATCAGATAAGATCTCCTCGGGCACACCCAAACGGCTGTAGATATTTACTAAGGCTTCTGCTACTGTCTCTGCGTCAATCTTCTTCAAGGGGGTAGCTTCAGGGTAACGAGTAGCGTAGTCTACGTATACCAGGATATACCGATGTCCGCCTTCACTTGGGGGGTCAATAGGTCCTACTAGGTCCACGGCCACTCTCCTAAATGGGATGTCTACCACTGGCATACTCTGCAAATGCACCTTAGGAGTCGCTCCCTTGTTCACTGTCCTCTGGCAGATGTCACATGAGCGGCAGTATCTCGCGACGTCACCTTCGATACCAGGCCAGTAAAAACTGCTCATCACCCTGTCCTTCGTCTTCTTCACGCCGAGATGTCCTCCGACGATAGAATCATGGGCAACGCTCAGTACATACTCCCTCAGTTTCTCGGGTAGTACCACTTGTCTTGCAATCGTAGCCTGTCTTATGTCCCTATAAATCCGGTACAGTACACCTCCGTGTCTCTCGAAGTGTACGGACTTGTTGCCTCTGTTGGTCGGAATTTTCTTCTGCCCCAACTTCTTGAGGTCTTCGTCTTCTTCCTGGAGTCGGATGAGTTCCTTCCTATCCACTCCCGCGTGCCGTTCTGCCCTCGGCACCCTCAGCGACGTAGACTGGTCCTTCCTCTTCTCCTGGGCCCTCGTGGTCACCGCTCCTACCATCACCTCAGTATCAGGGTCGTACGGGTCCTTCGCTCCGTCCACGTTCCCGACTACTAGGTCGCAGATGGTCTCCGGGAGACACAGTGCCGTCACTCTGCCCGTCAGGTAAGGCGTTCTCACGTCGATGATGGCTTCCTCCGCCGCTAGCAAGGAGTTATCGATCCTCTCGATGAGTTTCTTCCCACCGGTGAGCTGTCCGTCGTCCACCAGTGATCGCCGCACCACTACACCTTCACAGCCGGTATCTCTTAGGACATCTACTGCTCGATTTCCAATCAAGCCCTTCATCACTGGTAACTTCAGCTTCTCCACGGTCCTTCCGTCACTGCATCCTCCGCACGTAACAGGCACCGCTAACTGGAGCTTCCCGTCCTTCATTACCGCTTGAACGTTGATGCTGGTGTCAGCCGTCGTCGCATCCTGTCTCGACGAGTCGTCCGCCGCTATAACTACGGCCGCCGCCGCCTTGTTCGGCTTGCCTCGCCCCGTATCCTTCTGGGCTGGACACATTCTCCGAACGTGGCCTGGCTTTCCACAAAGGTAACATTTCAACTCACCTTTGTCGTTTATCTTGGTACGACACTCCGTCGCCTTATGTCCCGGCCTCTGGCACCTATGGCAGACCTGTGGGCTTCTGTCTCCGTTGGGACTCCGTCGCACTGGCCGGCTTTGCAGTCTGGCGCTCCCTCTGAGTGTCCGGTTCCTCGCTACCAGGAACGCCTCCGCTGAGTCTGCGACGTCCTGTAGCGTCTTTGGCTTCCTCTCCCTCACATGGGTCGCAAGGTCTGGTGGGCAAACATCCATGAACTGCTCTCTAACAAACAGGTCCCTCACTCCTTCGTAGGTCTTCTCCGTCTTTGATAGCTTTATCCACCTCTCTAGGTAAGTCTTGATCCTAGTAAGAAACATCCCGACATCTTCTCCATCTTCAGGCTTACCTTGTCTGAACATGAGTCTGTAACCGTCCTCTGACAGGTTATACCTCTTCTGCAAAGCTTCCTTGACTTTGTCGTAGTCCTTGGCCTCATCAATCGGCAATCGACAGAAGCACTCCAGAGCTCTCCCAGTCAGCAGGGCAGACAGTGATGTCGTCCATGTGGATCTAGGCCAGTCCGCTGTCTCGGCAAACCTCTCAAAACGAAGTAGCCAGCTATCAAGGTCGTCCTTCCCATCCTGAAATGCAGGTAGCTTGGGTCTCTTGGAACTGGCGTGGTCGCTGGTCCCCTGCGTCGACTCGCCTCCACGCTGATGGCGGATCCTCTCCATCTCCAGCTCGTGGTTCATCTTTTCTATTTCCAGCTGTCGTTGAGCCTGTCGTTCCGCCTCCTTCTCCCGAGCCTGTCGTTGAGCCTCCTTCTCTTGAGCCTCTATCTTCAGTTGCTCCATGCGCTCTTGCCTCTCTCTTTCCTCCCTTAGGCCTTCACGGATGTAGTCCTGTCTCTCCTTCCCAGTGAGCTCCAAGGCGTCTGCTTCCTGGCCAAGCCTTCCAATAGCCTCTGACATGTTGTGGATATCCTCGATGATCTTTACACACTTTACTGTACTTTAGAAACACTTCGATGGTCTGAATTGAATCTGTTCTGATCTAATCGGATCCCGGACGAGCCCCCAATATGTAACAGTTGATGCAAATTTCAGCACGTTATGATGGGGAGAGTCAGATGAACTGATCGTCTACCCCTTAAAAAACGAAACTGTCTCGAACTGTTGTAGAAATAAATAACAGGATCCGATGAACAATTAATACTAACTTTAATAACTGTAAACACGAGCTGATATCCACAAGTTACTTACACCTAGCAGGGAAGGCACTACACTTCTACTACAACTGGATGTACACACCTACGATTTGCACCCTACGATTTTCACCCACGATTTGCACACCTACCGCTCGCCTGGCCCTCCTTATATATATTCTGGCCAGGGACGTTCAGGAAGCGGCTTTACCGCCCCATAAGCACGAGACAGACCTAGATCGTTCGGGACACATACAGGCCACCCAATCGTACACAGACACGTCACAGCATTACATCACTCAAGGTCGACCTAGCGTAATCTCGGACACTGCAGTATCTTTCAGACGCTTCTAGATTTTCTACAGTGAGACAAACAAGCCATACATCGACATCAAAGGGAAATACCGGCCTTGCTGGCGAGAGGGGGGGGGGGGGGTCGCCGAGTGAGACGCGTCATGCAGGGGGAAGAAAAATATCGATCGTTCAACTAGTGGGACGCTACAGTAGGATAGCGGCGAACGTGGACAGTAGCTCCAGTCCATGTTCCCCAAATAAATTTCATCATGCGGCTGCGTGTGTTACATCGGACAACGGAGGCGGACAGTATTCTAAGTGTCCCAGTTGTGAGAAGTTATTATCTTCCGGTGTTTTACCTTGTGGGAGAAAGATCCCCGTTATAAATTCATGTCATACAGGAGGTGGTCTTAGGGTTTATCCGGGGTTTGTTGGGGACGAACCGGTCTCGGTTTTACGAGATACAGGATCTACCGTTGTGGGAGTACATAGAGACTGCATTCGGGATTCACAGCTTACAGGTGAGACTGTCCCGTGCATCCAATTTTCGGGGGCCATTGAGAAATTACCCATGGCAAGAATAATGATAGATACACCTTTCCTTAGCGGGGAAGTCGAAGCAGTCGTTGGTTGTTTTCCAGGCGCCCAGCTCATCATTGGGAATGTATCACGGGTAGTTTCCCCTTCCGATGAGAACGTGCAAGCATGGTCGCAATCAAAAGGTATTGACTTTTGCGCCGCGGTCGAAACACGTCGACGGGTAGCGGATAAAGATAAGATTAGACCTTTGGCGACGCCAGCGGTCAACCTAGATATCACGCCAGAGCGCTTGGCGAGATTACAAAGGGAGGACCCATCATTAAACCCATGTTTTGGGGAAGCGCGAACCGAGAAAACGAGGAGATATAAGAACGGGTCATCTTCTTTTTTTGTCCAGGGGGGCATTCTGTTCCGTATGTACGTCACAGTGGCTTCCGTTCAAAAGCAGGTCGTCGTGCCACGGTCGTTAATTGCTACAGTATTGCGTCTGGCCCATGATGTTCCATTAGCGGGTCACATGGGAAGTGCTAGAACCAAGGAGAGAGTTCTGAAATATTTTTATTGGCCATCGATACATAGAGATGTAGGGTTATATTGTAAGACGTGCAGTGCGTGCCAAAAGACGACGCATAAGGCTCGTACACCCCAGACTCCTCGTCAGAATATAGCAGAAGAAGCTTCGAGTATTGCTTCAAAAAGAGCAAAAGACTATAAAGATAGAGGTTCCAAACTGAGAATTTTTAAGCCAGGAGACAAGGTCCTATTGTTGTTACCTACGGACCATAATAAGTTATTGATGACATGGAAAGGCCCTTATGTTATTGAGCGAATTGTTTCGAAGGTAGATTACGCTATCCACATTGATGGATCAGTAAAGGTTTTCCACGTTGATATGCTGCAGAGGTTTCATGAGAGACCAGAGTATCTGTATTCTCATACTGGTATTGAAGGACATACCTAATGTCGTGTCATTCTTTGACGATATAGCATGCCATACGTCGACATGGTCTGATCATATTCAGACACTAACAGTAATTTTTCAACGATTACGTCATTTTGGGTTAACTGCTAAACCCGCAAAGATGGATTTGGCATGTCCAGAGATAATATTCTTAGGACATATCGTGGGTAGAGGTGTTCAGAGACCTGAAGTAACAAAAATTGACAAGTTAGTAGGGTTGCAAATCCCTAAAACAAAGAAACAAGTCAGAAGCTTAGTGGGAATTTTAAATTATTACAGAAAGTTCATTCCAAATTTTTCCTCCTTGTCATCTTCTCTTACTGACCTTACTAAGAAGGGACAACCCGATAAGGTCCAGTGGACGTCTGAATGTCAGACAGCATTTGATAATTTGGTGACAGCATTATCATCGTCACCCATTCTGATATTACCCGATTTTCGATCTAATTTTATCCTCAGAACGGATGCGTCGGACTCTGGTGTCGGCGCTTGTCTTCTACAGGAGAAGAACGAATGTCTCCATCCTGTATGTTATGTCAGTAGGAAGTTATTGCAGAGAGAAAGAAAGTATTCTGTGATAGAGCGTGAGTGTCTTGCCATTGTCTGGTCCGTCCAGAAACTAGGACGTTATCTCATGGGACGAGAATTTTGTATCCAGACAGACCACAAGCCGCTGACATTTTTGTAGAAGAATCGTTCGTCCAGCCCACGCTTATCTAGATGGGCATTGGCTTTGCAGCCGTATACCTTCGTTATTCAGCCAATTCCAGGAACCAGCAATCATATCGCCGACTGCCTTAGTCGAGCCTAGGGGAAGATTTCAGGAGCTTATACATCGGAGGACAGGAACATTGACAGGATCTGTGTGAATGAGTCGACTTTAAAATATTGACATTATAAATATGATATGAAGAATGGTTGATAGGTTGATTGGCTTTTGATTCTGTATTAGGTATTGTGTTTAGTTAGCTATTCATGATGTGACACATATATGCATATTGCAGACCATATTGATCCCCATATTTTCCCCTGATTTCGGTATTTTATATACTAGGGGAGCTGCTAGGTCATTTTTTTTAGTGTAGGTATTGCTCACGCTCACTCGTTGACAGTCATCTTGATGCGATTTGAAATTAATTGCATTAATTTTTTTGGGGTGGGGGATGATGTCACGAGTGGAGTGAGTGCAATTAAGGGGATTGCTACAGAGCGGGTGTAGAGTAAGAAGGGCTCACAGTAGACAGCAAGTTAAGCGTGCTGTTGTGAGTAGTGGGGGGGTCGGAATGAGGCGAAAGCGCGGTATTACTATCACTGCAAGTTAGAAGGTCCGACGGAGCGGACCTGTGAATAAGAGCCCATCGGGCGGACATAAAGGGAGCAGTCGAGAAGACTAGTGGAAGAGTCTTTCCAGTAATGACTGGTATGTAGAACGTTGATTGATTATTATGATTGATGTATTATATTATATTCGTCTATTACCATGATGTGAATAAGTATACGTGAGGAATGTGGAAGTCCTTGATATTGGATATAGCAATGTGCGCCACGAGCGATAGATGAAAGTGAGTTCATGGATTTGTAGCGCGAGTGAGTAGTGTGTACTCCGATGGAGGTGTGTTACCGTAAGATGTGTGGTGAGTGAAAGGTGAACTAGTGTGTGTACGCTTCATGGATTGTAAGGAGAGGTGGAGTGAATAGAAATGGTAGGGTATTATACCAATGTAATGTTATTCTTGTAGGTGTCGAGGACGGGCCGAAGAGCCACCTCGATGAGCACAAGTGATAGGCCAGCATAGGGCCGGAGGCCATACATAGGCCAGAAGTGAGGCTGTCAGTGCAGGACAGTAGAAGCACATAAAGTCGTGGCAGTCAGGCCACGGACAGGGACGTAGAAATGAGAGTGAATGAGATACTATATTATTGCCATGATGGTGGGCAAGTGAACTGATAAGTTGTATGGCAATAGGAAGGTGATGTTGAGAGACTGCGGTGCCAGTGAACCATTAATGTACTATTAAGACCCTGAGGGGAGAGGCTGAGGCCGAAGTGCCTTTAGGAGTGACTACCGGATTGTGGATCCGAGGGAGAGTGTGTGTGAGAATAAGGCCATTGTACGGCAGTCATTTCAATAATATAATGTATGTAATTGCGCCATTATATGTATAATTATGGTTAATAAATGTGTGAGTCTGATGGATTGTTCTGTTAAGTGTTAACTTGTTTGTTCGTGATTGTTGTCCTGTCATAAATTATTACATCTCCCAGTCTGGGGTTTGTGACACATGACATGATAAGTGATACAAGTGATAACAGCAAAAAACTATGGAGATATGTGAAAAGTAAAAACAAAGAAAACTTTGGAGTAGCGGCACCGAACGATGAGAGAGGACACCCACAGCAAGATGCCCAAAAAAGAGCCAATATTTTAAATACTCAATTTTGTAAGGTCTTTTCTGACCCAGGGGGTGTCTACCCGGGAGAGCTGAGTGGTGCCAAACTGCCGGATATGGATGAAATATTTGTTACAGAAAATGGAGTACTGAAACTTTTGGAAAACCTTAATGAAAATAAAGCTACAGGGCCTGATGGAATTACCGCCAAATTACTGAAACTTTGTGCCAAGGAAATTGGCCCCGTTTACACTTTGCTGTTTAGAGCTTCAATCGAACAAGGAAAAATACCGGAAGACTGGAAAAAAGCAAATGTTGTACCCATTTTTAAGAAAGGAAATAAGGCTAGTCCTGAAAATTATAGACCAGTCTCCCTGACATCAATATCTTGTAAGCTTTTAGAGCATATTTTGCACACCAGCATCATGAAGCATCTCGAGAGACACTCGGTTTTAACACATGTACAGCATGGTTTTAGAAAATACAGGTCGTGTGAGTCCCAGCTGATCACAACTTGCAACGATTTTGTTAATAACTTGAATAACAACAGGCAGACTGATACCATCTTATTAGATTTCAGTAAGGCCTTCGATAAAGTGCACCATGCTAGCCTTTTGACTAAACTAAACCATTATGGAGTTAGAAACAGTACTTTGAAGTGGATTAAGTCTTTTTTAGAAAACAGAACACAAATAGTAGTCGTTGACGGAAAGTCATCCAATCCTGCACCTGTTCTCTCGGGAGTACCTCAGGGTACTGTAATGGGCCCCTTGCTATTTTTAGTTTACATTAACGATATGCCGAGTAAGATCTCTCCAGGCACTAAATTACGACTGTTCGCCGATGACAGCCTCCTCTATAGATCAATAAATTCAAAAGAAGATACGGAAATTTTACAGAAAGATTTGGACAGTCTACAAGAATGGGAGAGGGACTGGCGTATGGAATTCCACCCCAATAAATGCCAAGTCCTGAGAATTTCAAATAAACATCGCAACATCACCTCGGACTACTTTATACATGGCGAGAAATTGAGTGAAACAGATGAGGCTAAATATTTAGGAATTACATTAGACAGAAAACTTACATGGAACCAACATATTAATAGCACATGCAACAAAGCAAACAGTACACTAGCATTTCTGAAAAGGAACATCTCTAACTGTGATGGGAAAGTAAAAGAAAAATGCTATAACACCTTCGTGAGGCCCTCCCTAGAGTATGGCTGCAGTGTCTGGGACCCCCACTGTCGAATAAACATAGACCAACTGGAAAGGGTCCAGAGGAGAGCTGCTCGCTTTGTGACAAATGATTATGCTAGAAGCAGTAGTGTCAATACAATGATGAGAGACCTGAGTGGACACCACTAGAAGAAAGAAGAGCAAAAAACAAAGTAAAACTATTTTATAAGGGCAGGGAAGGAAATACCGATATCCCACTGAACCACCTCACCAGTAACACCAGAGGCAACAGAAAGAATAACATAAAATATAACATCCCCAACTCACGGATTAACAGCCATCTTTACTCTTTTTACCCTAGTGTCATCAGGATGTGGAACAACCTCCCGGCAGAAGTCCAAAAATATCGTCTGCAACGGCTTTTGGCAATGAATTGAAGAACATAATTATCCGTTGCAGCTACCATTGTGTTTAAAGTGTGGGTCTATTTCTGTGCACAATCTAGGTACCGGGAGATATTTTTAACCAGAGATATACATATACAAAGAAATTACACAACGATATATTTTAAATGGTCTTAATATATGCTGTTTTAGCCTGTTTTAGCCTCAGAGCAGGGGCGTCGAGTCGCACATAGTGCAGTTGAGGAATCGTCAGATTATATAGACGAGTCAACTACATGGGAAGAAGAAGAAGAAGAAGAAGGAAGAAGAAAAACAACCAGCTGAATTGGGACAAGGGGAAGCAAAGAATAGCGAATCAGAGACAGACCCTATCCAGCTGGTGGAGGAGACTGCGACTGAGAGAGAAACAGCTATCCAAACAACAGAAGCAAGTATTCTCACTCCGAGGAGATCCACTAGGGTCAGAAGACCGGTGGATAAGCTCAACTTGTAATCCGGGAAGGACACCTGTAAATAGATTAACTGTAAATATGGTTGCACCCACAAGTAGTGGATAGCACAAGAACACAATTTATTATTTACGTTCAAGAAGCAATGGTTAATAATAATAATAATAATATATACATTTATATAGCGCCAGGACTAAAACATTAAAAGCTCTAGGCGCTGTACACAGTAAAAAATCATAAAAGCACATTCAAATAAACTTACACACACACAGACAAACTAGTTTTATACATCCATTGCAAGCTATAAAATTCAGTTTTTAAAAAGAAATGTTTTTAACCTGTTTTTAAATATGTTTAGAGCTGGTTCAAGGAGAACTTTTAATTGCTTCTACCACAAGTAGTGGATAGCACAAGAACACAATTTATTATTTACGTTCAAGAAGCAATGGTTCAAGGAGAACTTTTAATTGCTTCTACCACAAGTAGTGGATAGCACAAGAACACTTATTATTTACGCTCAAGAAGCAATGGTTCAATGAGAACTTTTAATTGCTTCTACCACAAGTAGTGGATAGCACAAGATGTCACAAATCCCAGACTGGGAGATGTAATAGTTTATGACAGGACGACAATCACGAACAAACAAGTTTAACACTTAACAAAACAGCCCATCAGACTCACACATTTATTAGACATAATTATACATATAATAGCGCAATTACATACATTATATTATTGAAATGACTGCCGTACAACGGCCTTATTCTCACACACACTCTCCCTCGGATCCACAATCCGGTAGTTACTCCTAAAGGCACTTCGGCCTCAGCCTCTCCCCTCAGGGTCTTAATAGCACATTAATAATTTACTGGCACCGCAGTCTCTCAATATCCCCTCCCTATTGTCATACACCTTAGCACTCCCCTAGCACCTCAGCAGGGCAATAACACATTATTATTTCCATAGCCATCAACATGGCAACAACATAGTATCAGTTCACTAGCCTATCAACATGGCAACAACATAGTATCAGTTCACTAGCCTATCAACATGGCAACAATATAGTATCTCATTCACTCTCATATCTACGTCCCTGTCCGTGGCCTGACTGCCACGACTTATGTGCCTCTACTGTCCTGCACTGACAGCCTCACTTCTGGCCTATGTGTGGCCTCCGGCCCTATGCTGGCCTATCACTTGTGCTCATCGAGGTGGCTCTTCGGCCCGTCCCCGACACCTACAAGAATAACATTACATCGGTATAATACCCTACCATTTCTATTCGCTCCACCTCTCCTTACAATCCATGAGCGTACACACACTAGTTCACCTTTCACTCACCACACATCTTACGGTAACACACTTCCATCGGAGTACACACTACTCACTCGCGCTACAAACCCATGAACTCACTTTCATCTATCGCTCGTGGCGCACATTGCTATATCCAATATCAAGGACTTCCACATTCCTCACATATACTTATTCACATCATGGTAATAGACGAATATAATATAATACATCAATCATAATAACCAATCAACGTTCTACATACCAGTCATTACTGGAACAACACTCATCCGTCTCCCGACTGCTTTCACTTATGTCCGCCCGCTGGGCTCTTATTCACAGGTCCGCTCCGTCGGGCCTTCTAACTTGCAGTGATAGTTATACAGCGCTTTCGCCTCCTTCAGACCCCCCCACTACTCACAACAGCACGCTTAACTTGCTGTCTACTGTGAGCCCTTCTTACTCTACACCCGCTCTGTAGCAATCCCCTTAATTGCACTCACTCCACTCGTGACATCATCCCCCACCCCAAAAAAATGAATGCAATTAATTTCAAATCGCATCAAGATGACTGTCAACGAGTGAGCGTGAGCAATACCTACATTAAAAAAAAATGACCTAGCAGTTCCCCTAGTATATAAAATACCGAAATCAGGGGAAAATATGGGGATCAATATGGCCTGCAATATGCATATATGTGTCACATCATGAATAGCTAACTAACCACAATACTTAATACAGAATCAAAAACCACTCAACCTATCAACCATTCTTCATATCATATTTATAATGTCAATATTTTAAAGTCGACTTATTCACACAGATCCTGTCAATGTTCCTGTCCTCAGATGTATAAGCTCCTGAAATCTTCCCCTAGGCTCGACTAAGGTAGTCGGCGATATGATTGCTGGTTCCTGGAATTGGTTGAATAACGAAGGTATACGGCTGCAAAGCCAATGCCCATCTAGACAAGCGTGGGCTGGACGAACGATTCTTCGACAAAAATGTCAGTGGTTTGTGATCTGTCTGGATACAAAATTCTCGTCCCATGAGATAACGTCCCAGTTTCTGGACGGACCAGACAATGGCAAGACACTCACGCTCTATCACAGAATACTTTCTTTCTCTCTGCAATAACTTCCTACTGACATAACATACAGGATGGAGACATTCGTTCTTCTCCTGTAGAAGACAAGCGCCGACACCAGAGTCCGACGCATCCGTTCTGAGGATAAAATTAGATCGAAAATCGGGTAATATCAGAATGGGTGACGATGATAATGCTGTCACCAAATTATCAAATGCTGTCTGACATTCAGACGTCCACTGGACCTTATCGGGTTGTCCCTTCTTAGTAAGGTCAGTAAGAGAAGATGACAAGGAGGAAAAATTTGGAATGAACTTTCTGTAATAATTTAAAATTCCCACTAAGCTTCTGACTTGTTTCTTTGTTTTAGGGATTTGCAATCCTACTAATTTGTCAATTTTTGTTACTTCAGGTCTCTGAACACCTCTACCCACGATATGTCCTGAGAATATTATCTCTGGACATGCCAAATCCATCTTTGCGGGTTTAGCAGTTAACCCAAAATGACGTAATCGTTGAAAAATTACTGTTAGTGTCTGAATATGATCAGACCATGTCGACGTATGGCATGCTATATCATCAAAGAATGACACGACATTAGGTATGTCCTTCAACACCAATCTCATTAATCGTGCAAACGTCGCTGGCGCGTTTACCAACCCAAATGGCATGACCTTAAATTGGAATAATCCAATGGGCGTTTGGAACGCCGTGTATTGTTTAGACTCCTCAGTAAGCGGGATCTCCCAATACCCTTTCGTCAAATCTATCTTGGAAAACCACGTGGACCCGGCCAATGAAGCTATTAATTCCTCCTGAAACGGGATAGGCTCCCTATCGCCTACCGTAATAGTGTTCAATCTTCGAAAATCAATACAGAACCGCACCGATCCATCAAGTTTTTTCACGAGGACGATGGGTGATGAATACGGCGATGTTGATGGTTCTATCACATCTAACTTCAACATTGACTCAACTTCCTTTATGACTCTATCTCTCGAAGAAAAAGGCAGCGGATACGGTCTAAGAAATACTGGCTTATCCGAAGTCAACTTTATTTGGTGCTGAATCACCGTAGTGCGACCCGGCAAATCCGTAACAACATCCGGGAATGACGCTAACAGGGTCTCAAGTTCCCTACTCCTTGAACTCGTAAGGTCAGGGTTAATTTTTACGTCCCTGTAACCTTGTGTCGGAGTTAACTCCGGCAATTGAATTTGCAACTCTTGCTGCGCCTCGGTGTCGCTTACGTCACAGTCCGACTGGTCTACGACCCCCGTACAAGCGATAGAGAAGACAGTCTCCTCTGGTCTTGTCTGTGCACACAGATACTGTGGTCTCTCATAAAATCTCTGTAGCATATTAACATGGAAAACCTTACTCGCTCCATCAATGTGGATAGCGTAATCTACCTTTGAAACAACTCGCTCAATAACATAAGGACCTTTCCATGTCATCAATAACTTATTATGGTCCGTAGGCAACAACAACAGAACCTTGTCTCCTGGCTTAAAAATTCTCAGTTTGGAACCTCTATCTTTATAGTCTTTTGCTCTTTTCGAAGCGATACCCGAAGCTTCTTCTGCTATAGTGCGCGCTGAAGATAGTCTTTCTCTTAAATCAACAAGGTACTGAAACACCGAAATCTGCTCATCGTCTCCCGATGATGGCGACGTCATCATGTCCCGAAGAACATCAGTTGGGCCCCTAGGACTACGACCGTACATCATTTCGAACGGCGAGAATCCCGTTGACTCCTGCCGTACCTCTCTGTACGCGAATAGCACTGCAGGGATATATCTATCCCAATCTTTAGGGCGATCAGCAGCTACCTTACGCAGCATCGACTTTAACGTCGAGTTCAATCTCTCGCACATGCCATTAGCCTGCGGATGATAAGGGGTGGTAGTGATGGGTTGTATGCTGAATAAGCGGAACAATTCCTTCATCATCTGCGACGTAAATTGCGCGCCCCTATCAGACAGAATTTGCTCTGGTATTCCTACCCTAGCGAAAATTGCAAACAACGCTTCCGCGACTGCCTCAGACGTTATGGTCCGCAGAGGAACCGCCTCTGGCCATCTCGTAGCATTACATATGACCGTTAAGAAAAATCGATTCCCCCTATCGGTCGCTGGGTGAATGGGGCCAACAAGGTCTATCGAGACCTTTTTAAACGGTTCCGAGACCGTGGGGATCTTCTGAAGAAGAGCCTGGGGTGTACGACCCTTATGCGTCGTCTTTTGGCACGCACTGCACGTCTTACAATAGACCTGCACATCTCTGTGGATCGATGGCCAGTAAAAATTTTTAAGAACCCTTTCTTTGGTTCTAGCTATCCCCATATGACCCGCTAATGGGACATCATGTGCCAAATGCAATACTGTTGCGATCAGCAACGCTGGCACAACGACCTGCTTTAAAATGGAGGACACCGTTACATACTTACGGAACAGAATGCCCGCCTGAACAATAAAGGAGGACGACCCGTTCTTATATCTCCTCGTTTTCTCGGTTCGCGCTTCCCCAAAACATGGGTTTAATGATGGGTCCTCCCTTTGTAATCTCGCCAAGCGCTCTGGCGTGATATCTAGGTTGACCGCTGGCGTCGCCAAAGGTCTAATCTTATCTTTATCCGCTACCCGTCGACGTGTTTCGACCGCGGCGCAAAAGTCAATACCTTTTGATTGCGACCATGCTTGCACGTTCTCATCGGAAGGGGAAACCACCCGTGATACATTCCCAGTGATGAGCTGGGCGCCTGGAAAACAACCAACGACTGCTTCGACTTCCCCGCTAAGGAAAGGTGTATCTATCATTATTCTTGCCATGGGTAATTTCTCAATGGCCCCCGAAAATTGGATGCACGGGACAGTCTCACCTGTAAGCTGTGAATCCCGAATGCAATCCCTATGCACTCCCACAACGGTAGATCCTGTATCTCGTAAAACCGAGACCGGTTCGTCCCCAACAAACCCCGGATAAACCCTAAGACCACCTCCTGTATGACATGAATTTATAACGGGGATCTTTCTCCCACAAGGTAAAACACCGGAAGATAATAATTTCTCACAACTGGGACACTTAGAATACTGTCCGCCTCCGTTGTCCGATGTAACACACGCAGCCGCATGATGAAATTTATTTGGGGAGCATGGACTGGAGCTACTGTCCACGTTCGCCGCTATCCTACCTGCAGGGCAGTTCACGCTGATGTGATCTGCTCTACCGCAGTTCCAACACTTCGCGGCCCTACACTCGCGCGAAAAGTGACCCACGCGTCCGCAAGTCCAACACTCCGCTCCCTGTGCTGCACTAGGCCTGGGTCCCCGTGACCCATCGCGACCGGAACTAGAGTCCCTATGCCGTCGGTTATCGGCAAAGGTTACAACTCGCCCCCGGCCATTACCGCGACCTAGCCCTCCTGCTCGGTCAAACTTACCGGATCCATATGCCGGTGATTGGTGATAGCCCCTACGCTGCCCCTGGGCTTGCCCGCTATAGGCACCACGCTGACGCGACCTGTCCCCAAGTCCTGCCGGCGACCCCTCGACAACGGCGACGTACCCAGCATCTTGGACGTACGCCCTGGCGACTGGTTTGGACGGATGCGCCGTACGGTATGCCTCCGCCAACTTAGACGCCTCCTGCACCGTCGCGGGTTCGTTCTCTTTCAGGAAAGCCACCAGATCTTTGTGGCACGACGCGTACAGCTGGTCACGGATCATTAGGTCTTTTAGTTTAGCGAAATCCGTGCCCACATGCGCCAAGTCTACCCAGTTCGCGAAATACTCAGTTAGTCTCGCGACGAAGGCAGCAAAGTCCTCCCTGGTATCTGCACGTGCTCGCCTAAACTGCTCCCGGAAATATTCCTCGGTACGCGCAAATCGGCGAAGCAGCAAAGCCTTCAGCTTATCGTAATCTTGCACGTCTTCGCGCTGTAGCTCTTTAAAGTAGGTTAACGCTCGCCCCTGCAATAGCGATGCCAGGTACGTGGCCCATAATTCCTTATTTTCCCCCCATTGCAATTGTGCGTTCAGTTCGAACCTGTAAAGGAAGGCGTCTATGTCGTCCTTCCGGTCGTCGAACGTAGGGAGCTTAATCCTAACACCACCTTTATTGTGTACCTGCCGCTCAACTGCTTCTGTTGGCGCATTCTTTTGGCTTTCCAACTCCGCGATTCTCATTCGCGTCTCTCTCTCCTGTTGGTTATCCCTAGCTTCTATCTCCCTTAACTTTATCTCCCTCTCCTGCTCCTGAGCCTTTAACTCCTTTAACTTAAACTCTCTTTCCTCTTCCTTATCCTTAGCCTCTTTTTCTCGCTCTCTATCCTTAGCACGCTCATCGCGCAAATCCGCCTGCTGTTCTTTAATCCAGCCGCGTAACTCTTCTCCCTCCAGGCCAAGTTCCTTACCCAACTTCATTAGTTGTTGGAGTTCCGCCATTTCACAGCTTTATGGTTATGGTATCTATTATAAGACGATCAACCTGTCGGTATGATCACTAACGATACGACCAGAGACCTGAGATCACACCAGCTATACCAATACCCCGTTCAGAATACAATTCAGAAATTTACCTTTACAGCAAAACTAATTCTATATCTACAAAATGTATGCACTATTAATTATAAACGAAAATAGAAACGACAAGAATGAAGAAATATAGTAGAAGGACCACAAGTACGTCAAGGACAACGAACCAGACTTATAGGACAAGCTTCTACAAAAAAAAACTATAATGGAGAAAAAAAAAAATGCAACCTACTACGCCGATTACACAACACGGTACGAACAAGAACAGAGTCTGAAAAAAAGGAACGTATCTACAGATAGGGAGGAGAGGGACAAGAGAAACGTCTTCCTAAAACAACGAGGAAGATAGAACGCTACAATCTACACAAAAATACAGGTCCCTACAGAACTGTTCACTGTGATGAACGCGGTTCCTAGATTAGCCCACCTCCCGAAGAGGACAAACTACGCTCACCACAGCAAACCCGCGCCACCGCCCGTACAATCAATTACGACAAAAACAGCAAAAACAGGGAAACAGACAGATGAAAAGACAGCCCTCAATCCAGGGTACAAAATTTCAGTTTCACTTAACTTTCAGCCTTATGAGTTTAAGTCCTCGACCTAATCGGAGCTCTGGCTACTTGTCTCCTCAGGCTGCACGCACACACACTGTCTCTCTGAAAGTTTAAGTACACATTAGTACATATTTATAGCAATACATGCATCAATACATATTCATAAACATATATAAATCATATCATCATGACATTTCCATTCATCCCACGAACAAAGACAACAGCATGAATTCCTAGCACAACAGAAAAACAACTAGATATAACGAATACACACTGTCAAAATGACCACAGGTAAACAGGACGAGCCCCCAGTGTCACAACGGACGAGCCCCCAGTGTCACAACGGACGAGCCCCCAGTGTCACAAATCCCAGACTGGGAGATGTAATAGTTTATGACAGGACGACAATCACGAACAAACAAGTTTAACACTTAACAAAACAGCCCATCAGACTCACACATTTATTAGACATAATTATACATATAATAGCGCAATTACATACATTATATTATTGAAATGACTGCCGTACAACGGCCTTATTCTCACACACACTCTCCCTCGGATCCACAATCCGGTAGTTACTCCTAAAGGCACTTCGGCCTCAGCCTCTCCCCTCAGGGTCTTAATAGCACATTAATAATTTACTGGCACCGCAGTCTCTCAATATCCCCTCCCTATTGTCATACACCTTAGCACTCCCCTAGCACCTCAGCAGGGCAATAACACATTATTATTTCCATAGCCATCAACATGGCAACAACATAGTATCAGTTCACTAGCCTATCAACATGGCAACAACATAGTATCAGTTCACTAGCCTATCAACATGGCAACAATATAGTATCTCATTCACTCTCATATCTACGTCCCTGTCCGTGGCCTGACTGCCACGACTTATGTGCCTCTACTGTCCTGCACTGACAGCCTCACTTCTGGCCTATGTGTGGCCTCCGGCCCTATGCTGGCCTATCACTTGTGCTCATCGAGGTGGCTCTTCGGCCCGTCCCCGACACCTACAAGAATAACATTACATCGGTATAATACCCTACCATTTCTATTCGCTCCACCTCTCCTTACAATCCATGAGCGTACACACACTAGTTCACCTTTCACTCACCACACATCTTACGGTAACACACTTCCATCGGAGTACACACTACTCACTCGCGCTACAAACCCATGAACTCACTTTCATCTATCGCTCGTGGCGCACATTGCTATATCCAATATCAAGGACTTCCACATTCCTCACATATACTTATTCACATCATGGTAATAGACGAATATAATATAATACATCAATCATAATAATCAATCAACGTTCTACATACCAGTCATTACTGGAACAACACTCATCCGTCTCCCGACTGCTTTCACTTATGTCCGCCCGCTGGGCTCTTATTCACAGGTCCGCTCCGTCGGGCCTTCTAACTTGCAGTGATAGTTATACAGCGCTTTCGCCTCCTTCAGACCCCCCCACTACTCACAACAGCACGCTTAACTTGCTGTCTACTGTGAGCCCTTCTTACTCTACACCCGCTCTGTAGCAATCCCCTTAATTGCACTCACTCCACTCGTGACACAAGAACAATTATTATTTACGTCCAAGAACAGTGATTCGTGAAGAACTGTAATATTATGTTGGGAAGAGTGTGACAAACAATAGAGAAATAGGAAACTGAGAAAAGGGTTGGGGAGGTTAGGACAGCGGCGAACTAGGCCTAATAGTGAAGAACAGAACATTAGAAATAGGTTGTGATACGGAGGAGGCAGCCAATTCAAACAAGGGAGGAGAATGATATAACCGATTACTGGAACAGACCTACATCACCGACTACTGGAACAGACCTATCAAAAGGGGGGAAACAACTACGGTTGACTGTTATTACAGACAGGGGGAGAGAACAAAAGATGGCGACCTACTGATTAGAAGCTACTAGCAAATATACAACTAGCCACAGGCGAAACACATACAGGTATGACATAGATTCACCAGTACATAGGTGATACACACACATATTGCTGCCGTTTCTACACTCCCTCTTATATCTTTGTATTATTCCAAGATGATGATGATGATTCTTATATTTATATTTCTCTTTATTTTCAAGAGTAAATAAGATGATTTTGTGTTCTTATTGTTATTAATGTATATTACTGGCTAGCATTCTGTAACATTTCAAGTGGATCTGGACAGGTGGAATTCATCAGGGGAAAATTTAGTGCCTATTTAGTTTTATGTGAAGTGGATGATGGACTTGCACCATCTGTCAGTGTCAGTTGGGTTACTAATTTTTATTATTTTTTTTCTATGTGTGTTGTTTTCCGGCCTTTTCTCTCTGCATGGTTGTAACAAAAAATGCAATGCATGTTTTACTCATGGCCAACCAATTATCAAAATAATAATAATAATAATGATATCAACAGACATGAGTGAAATTAATGCTGAAGTCTAATCATATCAGTTTGAATGGATACTCAGCCCTTCTGTATATCAATGCATTTTAATGTATGTTTGTTTCCTCTAAAATGTATCACGATTAACAGGAGTCATGAATGTATGTATGTACACCAATTTAAACTACGGCTGAAATAAATTGTTATTATTATTTCCTCTAAATTGTATTATGATTTATGGGTGTCAAGAATGTGTTCATGTGTGGATTAATATGATATCTGATGACAGTGATAAAGAACAGGCTGAAATAAACTGTGGACTTTAAAAAAGTAGGGGGTAAAATCTGGTCGGGGGGGGGGGGGGTATAAATCTGGTCGGGGGGGGGGTATAGTCTGGCCTAGCCCAAAGTAACCCCGGGGTATAAACTGGCCTAGCCCAGAATATACCCCGGGGTATATTCTGGGCTAGGCCAGTTTAACCCCGGGTATAGTCTGGGCGGGGGGTGTATTTTGGCCTGTTACACCGGTACCTCTTTAGTTCGGTGCCCTTCATTAGTGGAAAGACTTTAACCTTTCTCTCCCCACCCCTACCCTTTTGTTTGTCCTGTCTTGTCGTTCATCATGTCCTCTCCTCAATCTTTCCCATTTTCTATTCTCCTTTTTTTTTTTATAAATTCCACTGTCACCGGCCAGATCATGCCGTCAGTTTCTTTTAGAGTCATTCATTTCTCTCCACCCCACAGCACGTCCATCCGTTTCTCTCACCCTCCCGCATTCTCCCCTTCTTAACTTCATTCTACCCATGGGGGGGGGGGGTATTGTAGAGTGGCCAGTAAAAGTAAACGTGTTCAGTTACTAGGGACACAAATCCTATGTACTACCTACAGCATTTCTACTCATTGTATTTTGTTCTCTAAATCTTGGCCACCAATCATATTAAATCATTCCTTACGTGTAACAGATTGGTATCATGACCGTGCGTGCGTGCGTGTGGTTTGGGGGGGGGGGGGAGGCATGTGTGTGTATGTATGTTTGCATTTGTGTAAGTGCGTTTGTGTATATTGTGTGAGCTACAACATGGACTCCACTCCACAAGCACACGAGGTAACTACATGTAGGCCTACAGCATAGATCTACGCCAGTGAACGGTCTAAAGCATAGATCTACGCTACTGAACGGCCTACAGCATAGATCTACGCTACTGAACGGTCTACAGCATAGATCTACGCTACTGAACGGTCTACAGCATAGATCTACGCTACTGAACGGTCTACAGCATAGATCTACGCTACTGAACGGCCTACAGCATAGATCTACGCTACTGAACGGTCTACAGCATAGATCTACGCTACTGAACGGTCTACAGCATAGATCTACGCTACTGAACGGTCTACAGCACAGATCTACGCTACTGAACGGTCTACAGCATAGATCTACGCTACTGAACGGCCTACAGCATAGATCTACGCTACTGAACGGCCTACAGCATAGATCTACGCTACTGAACGGTCTACAGCATAGATCTACGCTACTGAACGGTCTACAGCATAGATCTACGCCACTGAACGGTCTACAGCATAGATCTACGCTACTGAACGGTTTACAGCACAGATCTACGCTACTGAACGGTCTACAGCATAGATCTACGCTACTGAACGGCCTACAGCATAGATCTACGCTACTGAACGGCCTACAGCATAGATCTACGCTACTGAACGGCCTACAGCATAGATCTACGCTACTGAACGGTCTACAGCATAGATCTACGCTACTGAACGGTCTACAGCACAGATCTACGCTACTGAACGGTCTACAGCATAGATCTGCGCTACTGAACGGTCTACAGCATAGATCTACGCTACTGAACGGCCTACAGCATAGATCTACGCTACTGAACGGTTTACAGCATAGATCTACGCTAATGAACGGTCTACAGCATAGATCTACGCTACTGAACGGTTTACAGCATAGATCTACGCTACTGAACGGCCTACAGCATAGATCTACGCTACTGAACGGTCTACAGCATAGATCTACGCTACTGAACGGTCTACAGCATAGATCTACGCTACTGAACGGTCTACAGCATAGATCTACGCTACTGAACGGCCTACAGCACAGATCTACGCTACTGAACGGTCTACAGCATAGATCTACGCTACTGAATGGCCTACATGACAGTGTGTATTAGGCCTCGCCCTGGCGGCTGCACACAAAAGGGAGAGAACCAAAATTTTAACCAAATAAATTATGGCGTTGATTATTATCACTACTGCAGGTCCAGGACATCAATTTTTGGGTTCCTCTTTGGTCGAATAGCAAGGACAATTATTAAGGAACTCCAGAATTATTCATAGGTTTTGTTGTTGTTGTTGTTGAAAAAATGTGTTGATGTCCATTTCTCTTGTTCACATCAGCTAAAGTGTGCGATAAAATTCCCCTACATGTCAGGTTTATTTGTGTTTATCTTCCGGACCGTGAATAATTTTATATGACTACTGAGGCAGTTTCTCCTCCCGACCTGCAATTGCCATAATATCACAGCTTGCGTGGGGGTGGGGGGGGGGGTGGAAGAGCGGAATACGGGTGGGGGAGGGGCAGGAGAGAGAAGAGATAAGTGGGTGGCGGGGGGGGGGGAGGAGAGAGAGACAGAAAGAGGGGAGAGAGAGATAACAAGAGACAGAGAGAGAAACAGACACAGAAAGAGAGAAAGGCAGACAGAGAGAGATAAAGAGAGACAGGCAGACAGAGAGAGACAGGGGGAGGGGGAACAGAGACAGATAGAGACAGGGGGGGGAACAGAGACAGAGAGACAGGGGGAGGGGGAACAGAGACAGACAGAGACAGGGGGAGGGGGAACAGAGACAGGGGGAGGGGGAACAGAGACAGACAGAGACAGGGGGAGGGGGAACAGAGACAGACAGAGACAGGGGGAGGGGGAACAGAGACAGACAGGGGGAGGGGGAACAGAGACAGACAGAGACAGGGGGAGGGGGAACAGAGACAGACAGAGACAGGGGGAGGGGGAACAGAGACAGACAGAGACAGGGGGAGGGGGAACAGAGACAGACAGGGGGAGGGGGAGGGGGAACAGAGACAGACAGAGACAGGGGGAGGGGGAACAGAGACAGACAGAGACAGGGGGAGGGGGAACAGAGACAGACAGAGACAGGGGGAGGGGGAACAGAGACAGACAGGGGGAGGGGGAGGGGGAACAGAGACAGACAGAGACAGGAGGAGGGGGAACAGAGACAGACAGAGAGACAGACAGATGGATAGACAGAGACAGACAGAGAGTCAGACAGAGACAGAGAGACAGACAGATAGATAGACAGAGAGACAAACAGAGAGACAGACAGATAGATAGACAGAGAGACAAACAGAGAGACAGACAGAGAGACAGACAGAGAGATAGACAGAGAGACAAACAGAGAGACAGACAGAGACAAACAGACAGACTGAGAGACAGAGAGAGACAGACAGAGAGACAGACAGAGACAGAGACATGTATGGATATGGACAGTGCATATCCGTACAACATGTTTACCAAAAGCGCGACTGGTGGAGGTTTGCTGAAACAAAACTTGGTATGGTGTTCACGAATTTAAAGTGACAACACATGGAATAGTCAGATGGACCTGGGGGCGTGAGGATCTAGTCAGTTTGTATCAATGGGCGGTAGTCAGATTGACTAATCAGACGAAAAGGGGTTGGGGTAGCCATTGGTGATCGACGTACACTCAAGTATATTATTAGCGCAGATCACACAATCTCCGAGCAGAAGTCGGATTGTTTTGCTATTAAGCCGATTCATATTTTTAAAAACTATTCAAATTCACAAGGTCAGTAATACAGTATTCCGGTGTGTGTTCTACGTCATCGAATTGTGTGCGTTGTACGGATATGCACTGTCCATATGCGTACAACATGTTGCGCTTCCTTAATACATTTAGAATCTATCTGGGAAAGGCCGGAAGGGGTGGGGGGGGGGCAGGGAGAGAAAGAGATGGGGCAGCAGGGGGAGGAAGCAAGTTTATCCCGGGCTAAGTCAGGAGATAATTGTGAGCGTCCTCCTATATAAATCTACATCGGATTGACGTAAGGATGGTGGTAGGGATCCCGCGTTATCCTTGATCTACTTTCTGTTCTGTAATGTCCAAAAGAAAGTACATGTACATGTAAGCCTATCAGTCGTATTAATTTTACAACCCAGATAGAATGACTGATCACCTTAGCCTACATTCTACAAAATAATGATAAAATGATTGGGGTGACCACTGTAGTATTGCAGTAACAGGACAGATCTGAACGTTTCACTTTCATCTATACAGAATAATTGATAGGAAAACATGCTCGACACAGTTGAATCGGGGTCAAGCAAGCAAGGTAACACTAACACAGCCACTCAGGTCATTCATGGTCTGTCTGTATGTTCAGGAGCATCGTCAGATAATTGCAGGTGAAAGATCAAACTCAGTGAGTGATATTACACACGACATGGACAACAATAGCAGGTCATTGGTCACTGGTCATTGGCCATTGGTCACTGGTCACTGGTCACCTGTCTATACACCATCGCTTGCTGCATGCATAGTGCTCTTGAACCATCTCCACACGTCTTTGGTCTTCCTTCCTCGCTGCCAATGCGCCACACATACATACACACACACATACACACACAAACACTCTGAAAAGTCCTAAGAATCTGTAATACTTCCTCCCCCCCCCCCCTACACCTATACACTCTTGCTTTCCTGAAGTACCGTAATACAGCAGTGTTGGATGCTTGACGTTCGCGAAGCTTGGGAAAAGGGGGGGGGAGGAGGGGGTGGGGGGAGGCCGGTTGTTTCCCACCAGTGGAAGACAGAAACAAAAACCGGATGGAATCAAGAAAAGCAAACTGGGCAAAAAATATTCGGTTTCCAAATTTCATCAATTGAAGTCAAAGTTTTCGCCTTTTGGATGAACGAGGTTGTTTTTTACTTCACCATTGGAATTTCAACATTCAAAAAAATTAATGTGAGACGAGAACCATGATTTTTCTAAAAGAATCATGAGTCTGTAACGGGAATCATGAAATGTGTAGCAAGATTCATCAAGAATCACGAAATTTGTACCAACAATCACGAGATTTGTACCAAGAATCAAGAGATTTGTACCAACGATCACGAGATTTGTACCAAGAATCACGAGATTTGTACCAACAATCACGAGATTTGTAACAAGCATCACGAGATTTGTACCAAGAATCAAGAGATTTGTACCAACGATCATGAGATTTGTACCAAGAATCACGAGATTTGTACCAAGAATCACGAGATTTGTAACAAGAATCACGAGATTTGTAACAAGAATCACGAGATTTGTAACACGAATTATGACATCTCAAGAATTCACCGGATGACAAAAAATTTTTACGAAGAGAACTAGCTTACATGTATCATTGTTATTCACTGGCAGAAGTCATGACGTCCAAGTTATAACCCAATATTTACGACGGCATGTTGTTTACAACATCAAAGACAACAAAACTTGAAGTTCTGACGTTATCAAATATTTGTCTGAATAGCTCTCTCTCCTGTCCTCTCTTCATACCCACGTAATCACATAGGCGTGGCCCCCGTTTTGTAAATTTTTGTTTGGTCCCGTAAAGTTCAAACTGTTTTACCGCTGACAAAAGATCTAAATGGAAGGGTTTAAAAATAACGTGACGTGAAAATAGTTTTGTGCGTCTTAACTTTTGCGTGCTATGGACAAACACCGTAGGCGCCAAATAAAGAGGAAAACAACAACAACAACAAACAAACAAACAAACAAAAAGACACATTCCGCGTAGTTCTTCCCTTTGGGTGTTGGTTCAGTTTTCAATTCTGTGAGGACCAGGACAGATCAATAGACGTACAAAATTATAGAAAGATAAAAGGAAGAGCACATGTCATTTATGCCATGTTATTGTAAAGTGAATGTTTGACAATCACTCACATTTCCACAGAATGTGTGGATTTCGCCGATATCTTTTTTTCCGTTAAATTTTTAATTTACATTTTTATTTGATCTTATTTGTAAGAGTTTAGAAAACTGAAAACTGACCCAAGATGAAGAAAAAAAACAACAACACGCGAAAGGCGTAGAGTGGCCGTTATTGTGCCGGCCCAGAGTTAACCCAAACTCAAACTCGAAACATCATATTGAGCACATTAAGGTATACGGGCTCTTTCCGTAGCACGGCAGTCATAAAACTATACGGTGCAGCAATTCCAACCTATTGCTAATATCTAGTGCACCTTCACCTTCAACATAGACCATCATTTGACAACAGCCAACCAGGCATGAAGATTTAAACACCCTAATTTTGTCTCCCTCTACACTTGCGTCTCCCAGTCACGTGCACCAGAACCGTGGTAAAATGTTTTTGTCCAAAGCATTATTTGCTGGAGAATAAAAGATTTGGCGGGTATTTGCCCAACAATAAACAAATACAAATATACCGCGCGACCGTCGACGGTTGGATCATAAAAAAAAAAATATTTAATTTATATTACGCTCCAAATTCAGGAGAAAAATGACACGCCCATCCCAAGCGTTTGTACGTTCGTTACGCATTTACGCATTCTGGAGAGCTTTCTCATCCCCCCTAGTCCCCCGACCCGCTCAATCTCAATTACCACCTTTTGGAAAC
Organism: Onchidella celtica; assembly: GCA_963931925.1. Lineage (NCBI taxonomy): Eukaryota > Metazoa > Mollusca > Gastropoda > Systellommatophora > Onchidiidae > Onchidella > Onchidella celtica. The sequence continues at coordinate 64,239,779 of OZ007572.1, forward strand.
CTGCTGACAGTGTTCAAGCTTCACAGATCACGTTTTCTGTCAAACTTTCTACACAAACATTCCCGAGATTGACGAGACGCAATAATTTATTGTTACTGGCTATACAAAGACACGACTCAGGTGACAGTAAACAGAAATACAAACATAATCGTTTTATGGATTTTATGCATGGGTGATTGAAATTCCCTTGGGCCGCTAGTGAAACAGTCTAGGATAGAGTGATAGACGGAGCTAGTTACAGTCACGCTTGCTTCTTCAACCTGATGCTGCAAAATAGTCATGGGACAAAAACTGGCGGGGGGAGGGGGGGGGGAGTGGGTGGGGAGAGAAGAGTGAAACAATGATAGACAAAATAACGTGTAACTCATGAGTAACTTCGTACAGTCATGTCTCACTGAGTCATGTCAGTTTGACCTCAGTTACAGTACTGTGGGTTGTGGGGACTGTAGAGCTTACAACTTACAGTAGTGTGGGATGTGGGGACTGTAGAGCTTACAGTAGTGTGGGATGTGGGGACTGTAGAGCTTACAGTAGTGTGGGTTGTGGGGACTACAGAGCTTACAGTAGTGTGGGATGTGGGGACTGTAGAGCTTACAATAGTGTGGGTTGTGGGGACTATAGAGCTTACAGTAGTGTGGGTTGTGGGGACTGTAGAGCTTACAGTAGTGTGGGTTGTGGGGACTACAGAGCTTACAGTAGTGTGGGTTGTGGGGACTATAGAGCTTACAGTAGTGTGGGATGTGGGGACTACAGAGCTTACAATAGTGTGGGTTGTGGGGACTATAGAGCTTACAGTAGTGTGGGTTGTGGGGACTGTAGAGCTTACAATAGTGTGGGTTGTGGGGACTATAGAGCTTACAGTAGTGTGGGTTGTGGGGACTGTAGAGCTTACAATAGTGTGGGTTGTGGGGACTATAGAGCTTACAGTAGTGTGGGTTGTGGGGACTGTAGAGCTTACAATAGTGTGGGTTGTAGGGTCTATAGAGCTTACAGTAGTGTGGGATGTGGGGACTGTAGAGCTTACAGTAGTGTGGGTTGTGGGGACTGTAGAGCTTACAGTAGTGTGGGTTGTGGGGACTATAGAGCTTACAGTAGTGTGGGTTGTGGGGAGAGCTTACAATAGTGTGGGTTGTGGGGACTATAGAGCTTACAGTAGTGTGGGATGTGGGGACTGTAGAGCTTACAATAGTGTGGGTTGTGGGGACTGTAGAGCTTACAATAGTGTGGGTTGTGGGGACTGTAGAGCTTACAATAGTGTGGGTTGTGGGGACTATAGAGCTTACAGTAGTGTGGGATGTGGGGACTGTGGAGTTACAGTAGTGTGGGATGTGGGGACTGTAGAGCTTACAGTAGTGTGGGATGTGGGGACTGTAGAGCTTACAATAGTGTGGGTTGTGGGGACTGTAGAGCTTACAATAGTGTGGGTTGTGGGGACTGTAGAGCTTACAATAGTGTGGGTTGTGGGGACTATAGAGCTTACAGTAGTGTGGGATGTGGGGACTGTAGAGCTTACAACAGTGTGGGTTGTGGGGACTGTACAGTTACAGTGGTGTGGATTGTGGGGACTGTAGAGTTACAGTAGTGTGGGTTGTGGGGACTGTGGAGTTACAATAGTGTGGGATGTGGGGACTGTAGAGCTTACAGTAGTGTGGGATGTGGGGACTGTAGAGTTACAATAGTGTGGGATGTGGGGACTGTGGAGTTACAGTAGTGTGGGATGTGGGACTGTAGAGCTTACAGTAGTGTGGGATGTGGGACTGTAGAGCTTACAGTAGTGTGGGATGTGGGACTGTGGAGTTACAGTAGTGTGGCATGTGGGGACTGTAGAGCTTACAGTAGTGTGGGATGTGGGACTGTGGAGTTACAGTAGTGTGGGATGTGGGACTGTGGAGTTACAGTAGTGTGGAATGTGGGGACTGTAGAGCTTACAGTAGTGTGGGATGTGGGACTGTGGAGTTACATTAGTGTGGGATGTGGGGACTGTAGAGTTACAATAGTGTGGGATGTGGGGACTGTGGAGTTACAGTAGTGTGGGTTGTGGGGACTGTAGAGCTTACAGTAGTGTGGGATGTGGGACTGTGGAGTTACAGTAGTGTGGGGTGTGGGACTGTGGAGTTACAGTAGTGTGGGATGTGGGACTGTGGAGTTACAGTAGTGTGGGATGTGGGACTGTGGAGTTACAGTAGTGTGGGATGTGGGACTGTGGAGTTACAGTAGTGTGGGTTGTGGGGACTGTAGAGCTTACAGTAGTGTGGGATGTGGGACTGTGGAGTTACAGTAGTGTGGGATGTGTGGACTGTGAAGTTACAGTAGTGTGGGATGTGTGAACTGTGGAGTTACAGTAGTGTGGGGTGTGGGGACTGTGGAGTTACAGTAGTGTGGGATGTGGGACTGTGGAGTTACAGTAGTGTGGGATGTGTGGACTGTAGAGTTACAGTAGTGTGGGATGTGGGGTCTGTGGAGTTACATTAGTGTGGGATGTGGGGACTGTAAAGTTACAGTATTGTGGGATGTGGGACTGTGGAGTTACAGTAGTGTGGGATGTGGGGACTGTAGAGTTACAGTGGTGTGGGATTTGGGGACTGTAAAGTTACAAGGCACCTGGCACTACTGAGACTAAAACATTTCTGTCTGGCCAACTGATGTAAGGCAAATGTTAGTCTGAGTCAAAACCCAAGTAAAACAGACGCTCTAGCATTCAGGAATAACTAAAACACGTTTACGGACACACACACATATATATACACACACACAATCACATGCACACCCGCACGCACACACACAGAGAAATAAACGCACCTATTAATTTTTACAGCAATTATCGTATCACTTCATTGTGTAAACAAGTGGGCGTGCCCAGGTGTGCAGACTGCGCGTTCTTATGGCCCTTCTAGCGCGAAGGAATGTCGATTCAGCCCGAAGAAGTTCATTGATGGAACTTGATACATGGTGTATAGAATGGTATAGGGACACTTTGACGTATATAATGGTAGAATTATAGCTTTGAAAACCTCTGCCTAGAGACCTTTCTGGTTTATTTAGCTTCACCTTCATCCATACCATCAGTGGTCATGTATCAGATGGTGTCACCATATATGCCATCTGGTATCGTCATGTGCTATAATTACCTGATTCGAGGAAGCCAGACCTGGCAGACAGCCAGGAGTTGCTGATTGGATGAAATCTGCCACAGCAGCAACACAACGGATCTGTGTTCACTCAGCGCGACGACTACCGCTGTGGCATCCAGCATTCGCCCGTTCACTTCACCAGTTCATGGCGCCATGCTGTTCTAGAATATTTCATCCCCAACAATACCTGACTGGCCTGGCTCCTCCACGCCCCCCCCCCCGAGAGATTTTGCAAGGCGGAACATGACCTCTTTTTGCACCCCCCCCCCAGCCCCCTCAACCCACCCAAGGGCTGATCTCAATATAAAATTGAGGATTTAAGGTGCAAATGGAACTTGAATGTTCAATGACGTCATTTCAGTACAGGTAGTGGTAGAACATGAACTTCATAAGTTGTAGTTTTTCCTTCTTTGCAGAAAAATATGGTTGACATAAGTTACGAACAAAAGAGTTTCCGGTGTAAATACATTATTTGCATAACTGTACATAAGGGCTAATCCCAGGCTATCTGAGTAATGATCACTGGTAAACTTTGGTATGGTCAATGTTTTATCCCCTGTGCAGGATAGAATGACCAGATAACAATTATATACTTTATAGAAAACAGTGATTGGCCTGGTCAGCTTTTTATGAGTTTTTTACTTGCAAAAATTTCGTAGAGCATTGTCAAAATCACTTTCTCTGGCAATGTTCTATTCAGTACTCAGTATCAACGTTAAATGAACAAGTCAGGCTTGAGACATTGTAAATCTTTAAACGTTTATGATAAAATATTATGTATGTCTGAGGTTGTTATCTGATCTTTCTGCTGATGTCGTTGTCGCTGGAAGTGCCAGAAAAATTCTCAAGTTAACACAAATTTGTGGAAATATTTCACATAATGTTTAGTGGATTGATGAAATTAGCAATTGTAAAGATTTCAGTTGTAGTTTCCTAAAGATTGCTTTACGCACTTACGGTATCGTAATCGATGTTGTATTTCTGTTCAATTTAATCTCCTTTGTCAAGGTCAATAGAATATTGATGTGCTAAGTCTTTATCCCCTTTCTTTTCTCTCTCCCACGTTCAGACAGTTTGGAAGTTTCCACAAGAAACAAAAAGAAAAAATATTCCGCCAACTGCTTACCAGCATTGAACGTGCAGTTAATTTCTGCAATAACATGATCAACCAAGAGATCAGACACAAGTTTTCTGAAAGAGAAATCTTCTGGCGAAGAGTTACGTGTTTGCTAACTTTTGTAAAATAGTGCAGTGGAGGGGAGGCACCTTGTCTTTACGAGCCCTGGGGTGTTGTACCGGCGAAATCGCCCGAAGTACCGGCCAGACCGCCCAATGTACCTGACTGTATCGATATCTTGGGGTGAAAACCGAGGGTATTGGCCATTGCCAGGACGCGAGAATCTTTTTTACACTGCGTTGCCGGAAAGCCAAACAAAGCTCTACGTCACCACCACCTCACCCTTTGTGACGATAATAAAATATCGCATGCGCAGTAGGAGGCATTTCCCGCTCCGTCATCGGCCAACTATAGGCTAAACTTATAGGTAGAATGCTCATGACGTCACATTGTGCTTTTGTTTTGTTTTTCCGCCATAGCGATTGTTTGGCCTGTGGATCAGCTGATTAGTGTAACTTAGAGATAATTATATCGAAGCGGTTTTGTTAACTAAAATGCCTACTAGCTGCATTATCGTTGATTGCTACGCGCGACAAGGGTGGAAAGGATGGATAAAAGTTGGTCAGATTCCCCACCATTCGTGTAAACAAAGGAAAGAAAGTGAAAGAATTGACCGAACGTCGTTCGACTGTGGTATGGTTGACAAGCTACCAACCAGCAGATCTAGATCTAGACATTAAAAAATGAGTCGACCCATTCTGTTTGTGCCGAGCACTTCATCTCTGGTAGTTGTCAGTTTTAATAATTTATGAATAACGTGATGAAAGTAATCCCGTCATTTCCGTCACAGAAGAATTAGATCTAGATCTAGATCAGATATGTGCAATGTACATTTCTCCACTCTGCAGGCTAGTTAGAGCTGTAGGATTAGAGGTCTAGCGAATGCGGTTATCTTCATTTTTACCGCACAATAAAGTTACCGACTAATAAATCTCAGTTACAATTAAAAACTTTCCTGTTGACTTGCTTTTAAGCAGTTCTAGATTTACACTGCGGCCTACAATGAATTGAAGATGATGCACTGGCAAGATAGGCTACTGATTAAAATTCACCAGAGATAGCCAGAATGCAGTAGATCTAGTATGAGGAAGTGAGTCCTGAGTGATGAGGTATGGAATCTCAGTTAGATCTAGATCTGATCACACAGACGTTGAATTGCAGCAGTATGAGAGACAGAGAGTGAGCCTTGAATTGTGAGATACAACATAATAATTCAATGTATCTGTATTACACAGATATGAATAATAAAATATGAAATCATAGGCCTAATTAAATCTAATCTCCTACCACAGAGCTGTTGACCAGCAGCAATAAATATGAGAGATTGAGCCATGAGCGATGAAAGATAAAATTATGCTTAGATCTAGCCAGCATCACACAGATATGAGAGGGTGAGTCTTGAGATATGTGAGGATAATTAAATCTATATCAATACCACACAGATATGAGAGTGTGAGGCTTGAGTGATGAAATATGTAATGATAATGAAATCTAGATCTAGATTTATATCACACAGATATGAGAGTGTGAGGCTTGAGTGATGAAATATGTAATGATAATGAAATCTAGATCTAGATTTATATCACACAGATATGAGAGTGTGAGCCTTGAGTCATGAGATACTTAATGATAATTTAATCTAGATCTAGATTTATATCACACAGATATGAGAGTGTGAGCCTTGAGTCATGAGATACTTAATGATAATTTAATCTAGATCTAGATTTATATCACACAGGTATGACAGTGGGAGCCTTGAGTGATGAGATATATGTAAAGATATTTAAATCTAGATCTAGATTTATACCATACAGGTATAAGAGTGTGAGCCTTGAGTGATGAGACATGTGTAATGATAATTATTTAAATTTAGATCTTGATTTGTACCATACAGGTATGAGAGTGTGAGCCTTGGGTGATGAGATATCTAATGACAATTGAATATCACACAGATATGACAGTGTTAGCTTTGAGTCATGAGATAGCCTATGTAATTTGTAAAGATAATTAACTCTGGATCTAGATTTATATATTGCATAACAGGAGAGTGTGAGCCATGAGTGCTGAGATATGTAGCCTAATGATAATTAAATCTAGATCCAGATTTCTATCACACAGATATGAGGGTGTGTGAGCTTTGACTGATGAGATATCTAATGACAATCTAGATTTATACCACACAGGTGGGAACCACAGCAATGTGTGAGAGCGGGTCTCGAGGGATGAGACGCAAAGAGTATGTTCAACATTCTGCCACCAAGGAAAGTTTTCACGTTCTCGCGGCTATTTCTTTAGACTATTACATTAGAGTGGGCATTACCCAAGGAATTCACCGGTTGTTCGGCTGCTATAAAAAAAATATAGCCATGTTAAAGGGAGGTGACTCCCAATTCCAATTAACAGGATTTACCCAAGGAATTCGGTGACGTAATGATCGCCTGGCGGTTATTATAAATAGTCACGGGGATTCCAAAGAAGTACCTCCTTTCCGGCAACGCAGTGTAAAAAAGATTCTCGCTGCCCGGACATATGCACAAACAACAGTATCACAGCATTGGGAATATGTTCTGTACCGCTTTACTTCGGGTCGGGAAAGTTTTCCATTCGCAAGAGGGTAAGAGTTACCTAAATAGTTTGAATCGAAAACACAGATTACTCATCTATATGCAAAAAGAAAAGAACAACAACCAATTAAGCCTCATCTTTTGTCGCTGGCTCAATAATTCGGCACTTCTATCAGAAAAATGTTTCGTGGTTGGGTGTAATGCTTGATTATAAGTTCATATGGGTCCGACATAAACTTCCAACTTGGCTGTTGTTTAGGGGACCGTGGCATATTACAGGGTAAACTGTAGACTAGCAGTGACCACTACTCACTATGATCTCTATAACAGCTTTGTAATTAGACTACGGTCTCCTAACAAGATCCAAAAACTTCCGACTTGGCTGCTGCTAGGGGACCGTGGCATGTTACAGGAAAGACTGTAGATGAGCAGTGAACACTACTCACTATGATCTCTATAACGGCTTGGTTATTAGACTACGGTCTCCTGACAGCAATCACTCCAATATTACTTGGTCAATTAGCTATTGCCACTTATCGGATTAAATGCCGTTTTCTCAAAATCTTGTCACTGACTTCAATTTATCAGACGTCTTGTCTTTTTATTATACATGTACAGAACTCAAAATGTCATGTTGCCGACTTTTTGTTGGTTTTCTCAGGCACCCACACTTCAAAGCCGTTTTTCTCAAAATCAGGTCTGTCGACATTATTGTGGGTTTTCTCATGCACACTCACATATATCTATATATTATGTAAAGATTTCATCGTACTGGAAATTTCACTTAACACAAAAAAATTATTATGCACTTTTTTATTTTATTATTTATTTTTTTTTCGTGACAGAGCGTGTTTTCTGTGGCATCAGAACATCCTGTGGCGCAGTGGTAAGTGCCCTCACCTGTCGTGCGGGCAACCGGGGTTCCATTTCTTTTTTTTTTCCTTTCTTTATTTATTCTTTTCTGCAACATAAAGTCTTTTTCATGAACTGTACTCAGTTTAAAACCCATCTGTGGCATTTCCAGGATCTTGTAAACTGTGGGTGGTGGAAAACTCATCATTGTTCTCCAGACTGCTTTTTCCACTTATTTCTGATCACTGATAGGGTTCAGCACTAGTCGGCTAAAAGACTACGAGGCCACGTCAGCGTCAGCATCGACACAATAAACGATAACAGTAAGACATTTTTCTGCCATGAAATGTCTGATGTGATCAGGAAAATGCTCGACAACTCTTTGTCATTGAGACCCGAGGAAGATTACAATATGAGGGTACCGTCTGCTAGTCTCGTCTGCATGTATCGTCTGCGGGCCTCGCGTCTGGTGGCGGAAAGGCCTTGAGATAAAATGTTGTTGAGTCAAATTTACCCAGCGCTTATTATTCACGCGGGAAGATAATTGTGTATTGCGTGCAGGATATTTTCAATTTGGCATATAACAAGGAAATTCAGGTGATGTTCTCTGTGACAGGCCCAGGTGTGTTTCTGTAACCATTGGAGACAGTCACAATCACTCTTGTGTACTCTTCAATGGATCAGTATCTAACCCCACGGCACTCAATCCTGACTACAGAATTGGATACAGTTCGTTCAGGTTCCATCTGCTAATGATAATAATGATGAAAGATGGAATATTAAAATTTGTCTGACTCCCCCTCCCCCTCCCCCCCCCCCCCCCAACTGGTCACATGATGAATGATTCACGTGGTCGATATCTTTCTTACTGGCAGTCTGACAAAATAAATCATGTTCTCCCAGTTCCATTGTCACATATAGATGGTGACGGGAAATTCTCTGTGTCACGTACAGATGGTGACGGGAAACTCTCTGTGTCACGTACAGATGGTGACGGGAAACTCTCTGTGTCACATACAGATGGTGACGGGAAACTCTCTATGCCACATACAGATGGTGACTGGAAAATTGTAATTCAAAAATGTATTAGACAAACAAACAAACATGAACAATGAACAAACACCAGTTGAACTGAAGGAAAGTCTATTAGCAAGATTAGATTGTCCTTTGTCTCACCTCTTTTTTGCCATTCTTACATTCATTTAGGACATGGTAACATTAATATGCCATGTGATGGAGATGTTGCGTCCATTTTGTCTAGATAGTTCTGTTGCAGGGAGCAACTGGCGTTTTGACCTAGGTGACACACTTCCCACTGTGACCTGTTTGACCCACTAGTGCTACATCTAGGCACAGGGTTACCAGATTGGCCTTTTTAGCCAAATTCCAGAAATTTTGCTTTTTTTGAGAGAGATATTTGGCGTCAGAAAATTCATGTGACATTTTGGGATCTTTCCTGGCTTTTTTTTTCTTTACATACTAAAATTATCTGCACGAAAACTACATACCATTCTTTTCCGAAAACATTTCCTTTCAAGGAGGTAATTTTTCCACAGTTACATGTATATACCAAAATTTCTGCTGCTAATATTTATTGTCAGGAAAGAGCTGACCGGCAAGTTCAGTGACCAGTTAACACCGGAATCTTTGATAAATTACTTTGATTTAATTGCTACGGGTTTTTGAAAGACTGCCATCCACCTTTGCACGCCTTACACACACACCGTACTATTTATGGTCTGGATTATACTTCACCATGAAGCATTGAAAGAGTTGGCCATCTTTGTCTTTGTTTGCCTAATAACCCGAGCAGAAATGTTTGCAGTTAAGTTGATATTTTGTCATGTAAAACTAAGACCACAAACAAAATGCAGCCGAATCTTCTTGATGCTGTTGCGAGAATTGGGGCAGAACTATTGCTTTCAAGTAAATGTACTAATTGTTGCAAAGATTTTCATTGAATCTCCAGAAATGCTTTGAAAAAAGAAAAAAAAAATCACAAATGACAATGTTTAAGCCAGATGTTTCTCTCATTTTAATTTGGGGGGGGGGGGGTGGGGTGGGAGGGGGGGGGGTATTGTAATGGCTTCTGGAGCTTTTCATGAGATGTTAGTATGAAAACTATACTGAAATTTGTTTGGATTTTTTCTTGTTTGGCTTAAACTTAGAATTTCAATCGGACAGCCGCACTACGAAGCAGGAATAGCTCAGCGCGAGCCCTTTTGACCAAAGTAAAGTAGCCACCGGCCTGCAGTGTCTAGCTACCCAGTGTCCGGACAACAAACATATTAAAACTGCTTCCATGTCAGATTTGTGCAGTTCGTATTTCCCATCAGTTCTGACCTGTAGAAAAGTTCACCTGAACTCCAATATCCTACAGAAAGGCGTGGTCTTTCGAAACGTTTGTGAGGGATTGTAAAATTTATACAAGGACGGGGCAATTAGTGGCATAGAACAAGCCTGGCTTGAACGATGTGGTTTCTCACACACACGACAAGTAAATCTTTGTGTAGTTGAGAAAATAATAGAGTAGAAAAACTATTAGTGCATGCAAATAATAACAATACTGGCGTAATGAATGTGGAAGGTGAAGAGCTATTGGCATTATGTACAGTCCACAAGAACAGCCTAAAACATCTATTAGAGCATGGCGAGATCCACGGTCTAATGAACTCTTTCATGGAACAACCCATGACGTCATTCACACTCTCAAGTCTCCTGATCCTTCACTTCTTCTCCAATACATCATTTAGCGGATGAACTGTGAATGACTCCAGATGGCAGACAGACTAAGCCTTGTTTAACCCTACTACTGTCACAAGACAATTAAATGACAGTTTTTTTTTTAAATACCTGGGCTGTCAGAACCAATTAAATCAGCGTTTCAGGAAGGTCTACTTTGTTGGGGTTTGTAGATCAAAGACGGCCTTAAATGCGAACTTTGTTAGCCAAAACTGTCAGTTCCACAATCCGTGGGAGGAGTTAGACACTCCTTCTTGACAGCAATAGGGTTAAAGATTTAGGTTATGGCCTTGACCCCTCAGTCCTCGTGACCATTGATGTCACATTTATGTAACACTAACAGATTCCTTCTGGTTAAGGATTGTGGATGGCTGGTGTAGAAATGCTGATATTAAATTGGTTTAGGTCAGAATTTGAGGAGACAATTGACCCCCCCCCCCATATACACACACACTCTGACTTAGTGACAAGAGAGTTACCAGAAATGTCTACATCTGAGAGTGAGAGTGACCCACCTGAGCCAAGACTTCCCAGGGACAAACGAAACTATCCAGACCTCATCAATATTCACTTCTCTGGCCGGAAACTGGACTAATTTTTGCGGAGGTTCCTTACAGCTCCTTATCTATCTATCTATCTATCTATCTATCTATCTATCTATCTATCTATCTATCTATCTATCTATCTATCTATCTATCTATCTATCTATCTATCTATCTGTCTATCTGTCTATCTATCTATCTATCTATCTATCTATCTATCTATCTATCTATCTATCTATCTATTTGTCTATCTGTCTATCTGTCTATCTATCTATCTATCTATCTATCTATCTATCTATCTATCTATCTATCTATCTATCTATCTATCTATCTATCTACCTGTCTATCTATCTATCTATCTATCTATCTATCTATCTATCTATCTATCTATCTATCTATCTATCTATCTATCTATCTGTCTATTTGTCTATCTATCTATCTATCTGTCTGTCTATCTATCTATCTATCTATCTATCTATCTATCTATCTATCTATCTATCTATCTGTCTATCTGTCTATCTGTCTATCTATCTATCTATCTGTCTGTCTATCAATCAATCAATCTATCTATCTATCTATCTATCTATCTATCTATCTATCTATCTATCTATCTATCTATCTATCTATCTATCTATCTATCTATCTATCTATCTATCTATCTATCTATCTATCTATCTATTTATCTATCTATCTATCTATCTATCTACCTGTTTGTCTGTTTGTCTGCAACCACATTACCACCTTGCAACAGTGCCACATAATCATTTATTAGCAATGAAATCCTGAATTTCGCGGTCGTTTTGACATGAGATAAATCAAACTCCAGTGTGAAATGAACAATACTTTCAGTCATTACAGTGATAAAACAATAGATTTATTATAAGTAAATGAAATACAAATAATCATTAGTGTTAGGGTTCAAATCCACTTTCAGACTGTCTCCAGCTGTGGGGCGAAACCGTCTATCCTGATAATGCCATGTCGGTGCTGGAACAGCAATGACGAGCAAGAGAGGAATAATAATCACATAATAATGGAGCTTGGGCCCAACTTTGCGACCGCAAAGGCTTTTTTACTACGCAACGTAGAGAAATGAAACTTGGCACATGTATGTAAAATTTATTAAGCCTGTACGTGTCGAGCTCATTTTTTCCCGAAACTCTTTACTTTTCCCAGAAATTCAGTAATAATTATCAGTTATCAATTCATGATTGCGGATACGAGGTGATAATGTACTTCCGTCAATTTCGTCATTTCCGCCTCTTACCGGAAATGTAAACTAGAGTTCACGATCCAGCCACGCCAAGAGAACTTTTGATAGTGATACCGAGTATAGTGTTATACAGATGAGGTGAGTGCCATTCATTCATACCAGGAAAACTGTGCGTAAATATTTAGATCATTTTTTACGAACACACGGGCCCATGAAAAATGCTCGGTGTGTACTGTTTACTACTTTAATACTATCCTATCTATCTATTGATCGCCGATTTTATGTGGATGACCCAAAGTGGAGTGGTGAGCTTTGTTTTTTACCATTCGAAGAATGGGGCAGTTACTAGTAATAATAATAATGGATGCCATTTATATAGCGCATATCCATTTAAAATACTTTATGCGTTTTACAGAAGCAACATGTCAACCACAGAGCAGGATGGAGCGCCTGCGACGCGCTCAACACACTACACTGCTTCTTTCTCTCTCCCTGTCTCGCTCACTCTCCCTCTTTATCTCTCTCTACCTCTCTCTGTCTCAGAGCAAATTGTAACGCAGCCTGTTAGGCTCAGTTCACAACGCACAACTCAAATAATATTTGAATATTTATTAATAATAATATATATTTAATAATGAATAATAAATTTTGTTGTTGCTGGTGGGGGGATGATATGGATAAATTTTAATCTATTAATTTCAATTTTGCCCGGGCAGCGGCCTGTTCGGCCTGCTCTTTAAGATTTCCAACTGCCAAGGTGTCTTTAACGTGCACACGGGCCCTCCGAATTTTTCGTCCTTATCCGAGAAGACTAGGTCTCGATCCTACCCCCCCCCCCCCCAATAGGATCAGGGACTTGAAAATATGAGAAGAATCCCAATTTCCAACATGCTAACACTGCCCGGGTTTTGAACCCGGGGCCCTTGGCATGAGAGGCGAGCACCTTGCCTCTAGACCACCTTGCCCCCGCAGTGAATGATGAAACCCGCACAAAACACAATTCCTTGCCCAACTCAAGTTATCTTTGATCACCCAAATGTGCACAGATCAAAGACAAACCTGTCTTAAGGATTTGTTGTCAATACAGTGTGGCATTTTGTTTCTTCACAGTTCCCAAGGAACAGTGTACAACTGGACAGATTAAAGTCAGTGTGGAGATTACAACAACACCTACAAGAATTTTGGCTTTGGTGAATTCAATGTTTCACCTCATACAATGGATTCAGTCCCTATCAGCCCATTCTGTAGTGTTGTTGTATACAATGTCGTTCCATGTTTAGTCAGAAAATGTTTTGTCGTGTTGGACGGAGTTACTCGGATGTTTAGATAGAGGACATGACAGTCGAAATCTAAGAACACAGACAGAGATCGACATGCCTCGAGGTGTTCTGTGCTGAATACAAGACAACTCTCAAATGTTTTCATTGGTTGAAAAAATATGCACAATTATTTTGCTTTTATTATTCTGATATCGTGCACGAGGAAGAATGACATCGTGAAGTCCGGGTGTCACCTTACTTCAAGATAAATTATATATTTTTTTAATAACTCCAAACTGCAGTAGTTATGGCATTCTTCAAATCTTCTCCATGAGTCTATGAATAAACAGGTTTTTGTGATGGAATCCCGTCAGACTTGCATGGCATTTCAGCTCAACAGAGTCTAGTTTACATAAAGGTGTGTCTATGTTGGGGGAGGAAGGGAGGGCATTCATCAATCTTGAGCTGTCACAGATTCTTCTCCTCCTGCCTGTGCAGCCGCAAAATTCTTTTGATACGTCAGGGGCGGCGACTGCAAAGTTATCGTTTCTGTGGGGTTTTTGTTTGCACGAGCCTGATACTCCTGGTCTAGCCTACCCTAGTGAGTTCTAGCGAGTTCTCAGCACAAAATTTCCCGTTTGTTTTTTGTCCCTGAATAGTTGGGTGTAATGGCAGTAAGACGAGGGTGGTGTAAGAAGGGGAAGGGAGAGGAAGAAAGTGCTAGGAAAATATGAAGTTATTGAACTGGCAGCCAAATACAGAAGAGGTTTATTGCAGTGGAGTGTAGGAATTGACAACTATGTTAAGACAGCTGTGACGTGGAGAAGGTCAAATGGTCAGAGAGGAGTCAGCTAGCAGTGAGGACCAACATGTCGATGTCAGTATATTGTGTCAGCAGTGAACTGTTGTGTTTTAGCTCTTTATTTGAGGGGCTCCGCCGCTGCCCTTTACATTTACACCTCACTTTTCTTGCTTTTATTTTTCTCGTTGTTTTCTGTGTGTTTTCTGTGTGTTTTCTGTGTGTTTTCTGTGTGTTTTCTGGTACGGATTTTTTTTTTGCTTGAAAATTTTGCCCATGCAGCGGCCTTGCTCGGCCTGTTAGTCTCCATTTCCAACTGCCAAGGTATCTTGAACGTGCGCAACATGCATACGACCCCCCCCCCCCCCGAGTTTATCGTTCTTATCCGAGAGGACTAGGTGACAGATCCTACCTACCACAGAATCATGGACGGGAATTTTCCCCCCAAATTCCAACATGCCAGCACCGATCGGGAATCGAACCCTGTACCTTCGGCATGAGAGGCGAGCTCTTTCCTCCAGACCAATGTGTCCCTCAACAGTGGTATGCTGTGTGTGTCAGCTATTTGTGTGAGCACTGATGGCATCGTGTGTGTCAGCAGTGTGTATCGTGTGTGTCAGTATTGTGTGTCAGTAGTGTGTGTCAGCTTTTTGTGTGATCAGCGACGGCATCGCGTGTGTGTGAGCATTTGTGAGAAACTGCCTTGAGCATCTTCCACACTCCCTGCAGGATTGTCGCTATATCAATGTTTTAAATTTCCATTTTTTCCCCTGCCCTATTTGTGGCCGCCATCATCACCTCACAGATATAACAGAAATGATGGCCTCAAACTTGCAACAGTTTCACAGAAGGAACCATCTTTGAGATGAGAATGCGCGAGTTTGCAGATTTTGATACCATTCTCCCTATGTAGCCTACGCTTTTCATTCGCTTGACCGCAAACAACCTCTCTCTCTCTCTCCCCCCCCCCTCTTCGCACGAACGTAGGGCCATTAGAATGATGGATGTTCGTGATAAAGATTTGATGTTTTAAAACTGTAGGTGGCATTGTCCTTCAACTATTGGACTGTTTCACTACATACTTGCTACCTTCTCTATGGGTGGCATCAGGCTGTGAACTGCAGTCATGGACTACTCATCTGCCCCCCCCCCTCCCCCTCCCCTTCCTGGACTAGACATCTTTATCGCACCTGAGCAACTTTTGATCAGATCATTCTTATACCCCCCCTTCCCCCCTACTCCCGGGGTGTTGATGGCAAGTTCATATATGAAAGGAAAAGACTAAAAAGTAAAATATTGAGTTTCAATGAGTAAATCTGGGCCATCACTTTACAGGATGAAGAGATGAAAAACTGGCCGGTCCGTTTAAGTCTGTGACCGCCACCAGGACAGCAGCACACTCAACTATCACACCAAACCACCAGTGAAATGCTTCAGCCAGGTACAGGTTCCTTCTCAAAACTCTTTTTTTTTTTTTTTTGTATACTTTGAATAAAAACTTCCGAAAGATTGGCAAAAGCAAACAAATCGTTCAGCGTTATCAGTAGGACATACCAAGACACAATCGAGAGTACCAGTAAAACTGGCGGGGATATATAGAACTAGGGATCACTCGACTGTGATAACAGATAACATAACAGCATAGTGGTATGGACTGAGACACCCCCACCTCACTCCCCCCCCCCCTCCCCAGTCTCCACATACATGCCAGAGCATAATGAGTGAAACCGTTTTCATCGGTTTCAGTGACCACTTCCTGCATGATGAGTTGTTCTGTCAGCAATAACCAACAGCCGACAGGTAGATACGAGGGCACAACTGCACTTATGACCTTCTGAGCGCCACAGTAAAAAATGCAAGAAGAACGTTTACGTCTAGCTACTCTGTTCTTCAATTAAACTACATCTCAGCTGTGAACCGGAAATTGTTTTGATGGGTGTGAAAGAACAAGCTCAGAATGATGAAGTCTCACAGGTCGACCAGGAGTGGAATTCTTTTTCCACACACCTTCTACACACACACACCTTCTACACACACACACCTTCTACACACACACACGCCTTCTACACACACACACCTTCTACACACACACACCTTCTACACACACACACACCTTCTACACCTACAGCGCTTTATTCAAATCGTGGCTGATGTATCCGACATAAGCGCTGAAAACATCTGTCACGAGTGGAGTGAGTGCAATTAAGGGGATTGCTACAGAGCGGGTGTAGAGTAAGAAGGGCTCACGGCAGACAAGTAGGGAAAGACGTGAAAGGAAGAGAGTAAAATTAACGCACGTAGACAAGGAAGAAAAGCATGCAGGTTATGAGTGGGGGGGGGGGGTCTGAATGAGGCGAAAGCGCTGTATTACTATCACTGCAAGTTAGAAGGTCCTACTGAACGGACGCTAGTAAGAGCCCAGCGGGCGAACATAAGGGGAGCAGTCGAGAGACCAGTGAGAGAGTTTTTTCCAGTGATGACTGGTAGGTAGAACGTTGATTGATAATTATGATTGATGTATTATATTATATTCGTCTATTACCATGATGTAAATAAGTATATGTGAGGAATGTGGAAGTCCTTGATATTGGATATAGCAATGTGTGCCATGAGCGATAGATGAAAGTGAGTTCATGGATTTGTAGCGCGAGTGAGTAGTGTGTACTCCGATGGAGGTGTGTTACCGTAAGATGGGTGGTGAGTGAAATGTGAACTATTGTGTGTACGCTTCATGGGTTGTAAGGAGAGGTGGAGTGAATCGAAATGGTATGGCATTATACCAATGTAATGTTATTCTTGTAGGTGTCGGGGACGGGCCGCAGAGCCACCTCGATGAGCACAGGGGATAGGCCAGCATAGGGCCGGAGGCCACACATAGGCCAGAAGTGAGGCTGTCAGTGCAGGACAGTAGAGGCACATAAAGTCGTGGCAGTCAGGCCACGGACAGGGACGTAGATCATATGAGCGTGAATGTGATAATGTACTATTGCCATGTTGAGGGGCTAGTGAACTAATAATGTACTATTGCCATGTTGATGGGCTATTGAAATGATAATGTGTTATTGCCCTGCTGAGGTGCTAGGGGAATGCTAAGGTGTATGACAATAGGAAGGTGACATTGAGAGACTGCGGTGCCAGTGAATTATTGTGCTATTAAGACCCGGAGGGGAGAGGCTGAGGCCGAAGTGCCTTTAGGAGTAACTACCGGGTTGTGGATCCGAGGGAGAGTGCGTGTGAGAATAAGGCCGTTGTACGGCAGTTAATTTCAATAATATAATGTATGTAATTGCGCTATTATCTGTATAATTATGTTTAATAAATGTGTGAGTCTGATGGATTGTTCTGTTAAGTGTTAAACTTGTTTGTTCGTGATTGTTGTCCTGTCATAACTTATTACATCTCCCAGTCTGGGATTTGTGACAACATCTATAAAGACTAAACTATAATGTCCTTTCCTCTCTCCTGCAAGATCTGCCGCCCCCCCTTCTGTACTTCACCCCCACATGAAAATACGTATGTACCCTATAATTTATGCTGAAAAAGTATGGTTAACAAATTTGGTATATTTTCTGAGGCGACCACCAATTTGATAGCTGGTTCTCGTAGCTGAGGAAAATCAAACTGCACCCCGTTCAAACATCTAATCGTAGTTCTGCCGTCAAAGTGTTTAGTTGAAGAGTCGCTGGGTTGTCCTGCTGAGGGTTCACTGGGTGGATGGTCCACTTACAAGTTCTCCTGCTGAGGGTTCACTGGGTAGATGGTCCACTTACAAGTTCTCCTGCTGAGGGTTCACTGGGTGGATGGCCCACTTACAAGTTCTCCTGCTGAGGGTTCACTGGGTGGATGGTCCACTTACAAGTTCTCCTGCTGAGGGTTCACTGGGTGGATGGTCCACAAGTTTACAAGTTCTCCTGCTGAGGGTTCACTGGGTGGATGGTCCACTTACAAGTTCTCCTGCTGAGGGTTCACTGGGTGGATGGTCCACTTACAAGTTCTCCTGCTGAAGGTTCACTGGGTGGATGGTCCACTTACAAGTTCTCCTGCTGAAGGTTCACTGGGTGGATGGTCCACTTACAAGTTCTCCTGCTGAAGGTTCACTGGGTCAGTTTTCCACTTACAAGTTGTCATCTGGAAGCTCCCAGGGGTAATGGTGAATTCGGGGTGTCCACCCAACCCAGCATTTCGGGTGACCAAATGATTGGCACATTCTTGTGTTAGTTAGTGCATAAAAATTTAACCAAGTCAGACTGGAGACTGTCGCTGCCTAGTGCTTGACATTTTTTATTTGTTTGTTTGTTCATTTGTACATTCAAATCAGACTTGTTTCTTTAGTTGTAGAATTCAGGCCTCACATTGCTGGACTGGCAATTTCGCATAGCTGGATGTGCAGGTTTAGAACATTGCTTCTGTTGATGGGGAGTTGATGAAGCTCTTTCAAGATTACGTGGTTATTTGAAACGGCCTATATGACCAATACTAAACAATTATTATACAAGCACAAACAGCCTACATTAAATTTCCACAGAATTTTGCAGTAATCGGCACTCTAACTTTTGATAATCTAAATCTGGTGCTGGTTTTGTTGAGGTTTGGCCAGGTTGGCGTGGTATGTGAGGGAAATAACCGTTTGAATGGCAGACGTGATGGATCTGGAATAGAAGAGCGTGACATGTCAGTTAGGACGGGTGAAGTTGTCGCGCTTCAGTTGATTGCCTCCAAATCTGCCCCACTTACATTAGAATGGGTTCTGTCGTGGGACGGGGGAGGGGGGGGGGGAGAGAAAAATAAAATAGTTTCACATCACAGGGAAGACCCGCCCCAACCCAAAATAAACTGTTTACGACATGTGCGCTGTGTAAAGGCATCCTTCGTGACAACTTTCAATAAGAGGCGGACGAATTTTCTTCTGTCCCATCTCAGAACCGTAGCACATCTGGAGAATGGAGGGGGGGGGGTGAGGAAAAAAGGGGTGTGTGTGGGAATATTTCTTACTGGAGAGATGAGTAGATGATATCTCTTTCGGCCAGAAGCTGATATCAAACATGATGACCTCAAATCTTTACATTTACTTTCTGGTTTTTTTTTGTATTGTTGTTGTTGTTGTTGTTGTTGTTGTTGTTGTCGTCCTTATCGTGATCCCACTGACTGCCACTACAACACACCAAGCACGTGGATGTCCAGCGGGACATTTCTACATTTATTACAAAGATCCCTGTGACGTCCTTACTGATGTACACAAATTGTCATGTTTGGTCAGGGGTGACAGAAACTTTCAAGCGTTGTAAGTCCTCGGTCAGCAGCTGAAGCCCAGGATGTTCATCCATACAGATCGCTACAGTACAGCAACTGGCTGGTCTTATTTCCGCTCTTGTTGACGCACCAGAACTGCTTTATTTCCATGTTCACAACTTTGCAAAAACTGAGATAGGCCATAATGTGACACCACAAACCGTAGTCTATCATTCCTGTGAAAGCCACCACACCTGTGAGAGTAGACGTAAAAGTGTCCCAAAGTTGTTCCACCACTTTCTCAATTTTCATTTCAAAACTTGACCAGCCATTTTCTCAAAGTGCATTGCTGTGTAGATACAATAGAGGAGTAATTTGGAGATGTAATCAAATTTTAATATAGCTACTACTTTTACTACTGCAAAAAGAGTGCTACCACTACTACCGACTTCAGCATTACCTCCACCGCCGTCGCTACAACTGCTACCTCTTATTGCATGCAGGCTGTAGCTTGGACTCTTTTCAAATCTAGACAAAACAATTTTTGAATATGTCACCAGTGTAATATATTTTAAACGAAACTATTTACTTGCACTGGCGAAATGTCAACTGATGAAGCTGTGAACAGCAACCATAAACAGAGTACACAGACAAACCAGGGAAGGTGCAAAGTGGGCGTTGTCCTGCCGAAGCGCCATACAACCCAAACTCAAACTTAAACTCAAAACTTGGTATTGTTGTTACCATGACAACACGTACACGTTTGTGATATTTGCCTAACAGTGGTAGGGTAGGTCTATACTAAATGTGTGTCTGGCAAACTGTTCCTTTCACATTACAAAAGGGGAGGGAAGATAAGAGGAACCGTCAGACCCCCTCCACTCCCCTTTCCCCAATACTTTGCTACAGTGACAGTGACAGAGCTACGGTGCTGGATCAATTGTTGAGGTTTCTATGAACTTTTTCGGTGATCACGTCAGGATGCGTAACCCGTACTGGGGGTATAAAAGACAGCAGATCTATTAATACAGCAAGACAAGTGGCGTGCAAAGCCCAGGATCTCCCAAGCATTACATCCAGATCTAGACTGGATAACCGGTCAGGTGTGCTTCACCTAGAACTTGTACGCCCAAGTGCCAGTGCGTTTTTCACATGTAGTTCTTATTTGTGTGTTTACCGTACCAGTTTCTAGTTTAGTTCAACTTTCGCCTTGACAAGGAAATACCTTTAATGTTCCATTCGTTGTTTTGAGGTGCTTATTTTCTTTATTTTGCCACAACAGTAAACCTGAAACATTCTGTGATGGGATAATGTGTCTGGCTAAAAGTGTAGTCTAACTCTATTTCAATTGTTTTTCAGAAAATTGAGTGCAACGACTGGAAAGAAATTTTGATTTACAACGTTGGCTAAGAGAAAAAGATATGAAATAATTAGTGTTGGATCTTTGGTCCTTTCAAAGTTGAATCTTAAGTCCATTCAAAGTTGAATCTTTAGTCCATTCAAAGTTGAATCTCTAGTCCATTCAAAGTTGAATCTGGAGTCCATTCAAAGTTGAATCTTTAGTCCATTCAAAGTTGAATCTTTAGTCCATTCAAAGTTGAATCTCTAGTCCATTCAAAGTTGAATCTGTAGTCCATTCAAAGTTGAATCTTTAGTCCATCAAAGTTGAATCTCTAGTCCATTCAAAGTTGAATCTTTAGTCCATTCAAAGTTGAATCTTAAGTCCATTCAAAGTTGAATCTTAAGTCCATTCAAAGTTGAATCTTAAGTCTATTCAAAGTTGAATCTGAAGTCCATTCAAAGTTGAATCTTTAGTCCATCAAAGTTGAATTTTTAGTCCATTCAAAGTTGAATCTCTAGTCCATTCAAAGTTGAATCTGAAGTCCATTCAAAGTTGAATCTTTAGTCCATTCAAAGTTGAATCTCTAGTCCATTCAAAGTTGAATCTTAAGTCCATTCAAAGTTGAATCTTAAGTCCATTCAAAGTTGAATCTTAAGTCTATTCAAAGTTGAATCTTTAGTCCATTCGAAGTTGAATCTCTAGTCCATTCAAAGTTGAATCTTTAGTCCATTCAAAGTTGAATCTTAAGTCCATTCAAAGTTGAATCTTAAGTCCATTCAAAGTTGAATCTTTAGTCCATTCAAAGTTGAATCTTAAGTCCATTCAAAGTTGAATCTTTAGTCCATTCAAAGTTGAATCTTAAGTGCTTTCAAAGATGAATCTTTAGTCCATTCAAAAGTCTGAAAGGTTCTGTACATACCCATATATGGTTATCTCATTTTCCAACAAAAGTAGAGCCAGAGAGCCCTTGATTCACGCGTACATTTCTCGACATGGTCGGTGGTTTTAACTGTCATTAGTGGCGAGAAACAGAGTCTAGTCTTTCCACAATCATAGCACTGACTGTTGTGTTATTTTTTTGTTTGTTCATGCCACAAAGTTCACACTGGCATCAAAAACTAATGGTTGTAGATGGAGTACCTCGTGGTAAACTATCGTAACTCGAGTTTTTTTTCAAACACTGGCTGAAATATTTGGCATGATTATTTGACATCCCGCAGGTTGTGTTGTAGGTTGGAGGTTAAAGTGTCAAAACTAAAAGTTTGATCATGTTTTGATTTTGTGTGTGGTTTCTTGTTGCTATTTAACGTAACTGTTAATCTGGGCATGAAAATTCTTTCGTTTTTTTGGTGTTTATTTCTTTTTTTTTTGTTTCTCCTTAAAAATGTGTAAAATCTTAGTAACGTCAGTTTAGCACAGACTGCCCTCGGTAGTGACAAATCATTGTATAAACACAAGAAATAGTTTGGCTATTTTAATTTCTTTCTCAACCTAGGGGCCGCCATCACCAACATTTTTACCATTATAATAACTACTACCACTACTATTGTTGCTGCTGCAACGACTACTATTATTACTACTACTACTACTACTAATACAGCTACCTCTAAATCAGGCGTCACCAAACTACGGGCCGCGACGTCAGTTCACCCGTCCCGCCATGGTACTTGATTTCGTTTGATAAAACCAGGGATATCTAGAGCTACGGGATTGACAAGCTTTTCTTCCGGCTTGCAAGTATTGAACAGATTGTTTATGAGGTCCGCGCTTGTGAGTTATCCGGCCCTCTGTGAAAAAAGTTTGGTGACTCCTGCTCTAAATGCAGCACACCAAATTGCAAAGACACAAAGTCAGGTTGAACAGAAAAACTATCTCGATCAGTGTTTCTCGACTTTTCTGTCTCAGGCTCCACTTCAAGTTTAAAAAAACTACAACAAAAACAATCGTACATCCCACCATGCAGGGACCTCAGACTAATAAATCAACATGGCAGGGACCAAGCACGCACGTGACTGGCCAGGTGACGGGGCATAACCACTGAAGTCCTGCATACATCTACTGTAAAGTTTAACGTTTTAATCCGCGCTAAAAAGGAAACCACCAAACACGACATAAACAAACGACAGTTTATCTGTATTTGTAGTTCTATTCTATACTCTTCTTTGATCCCATCTGGGAAATTTGATTTAGTATCATTGCAGCTCAGTTACAACTGGAGCAGACATGTCGTCGCCACAGTGCAGGGCTGGCCGCGTTTTTTTTTTGTGGGGGGGGGGGGGGCTATAGGGGATTAGTTTTAATTTTGCCCGGGCAGTTTGTTAAAATACACCATGAAATTCAAATTTCTATAAAAAACGCCTGCACTCCGCCCGGCCCATTCTGAAGACCCACACCCCCACCAACATAATCATTGCCACGCCCCGTCGCTGATGTTATTTGTTATCATTGTAGATCCAGGTGTTCTCTCTGTATGGCCAGTCGTGACCTCCGTACGCCATCATTCTCCTTGTCACCTTCATCACTCTCATGGAGGAACTTTTGATTTTGTAGTTTCTTTACTTCTACTTCTAGCTGTTCATTGTGTTAGTCTGTCTCTTCTCTGCAGGTGACCAGGCTACCAACTGTCTTGAGTTGCTAGGAGAGGATTCAAGTCCACCGTGTCTGATACATGCATGCAAACTTTGGAGATCAGCAAAACCATTTGAAATCGAAAGATTCACGTGAGCCTCCATCTACCATCACAAAGCTTCATCTGCTGCACCAAATGTTTTGACTTCAAATGGAATAGCTACCAGTAAATCGGATCCAGACTTTCAGATAGCTTCATTTGACATTTCAAGAACAAATTGTGTTTTCTGGGACCAGAAGATCCACGGGACAAGAAAGGAGAGAAAGATCGGCGATACCTGCGCAGTCAGCACAATGGCAATTTCTGCCAGAGAACAGTCCACAGTTTCTGCCAGGCTGGCTCTCTTGTCCTGCATTGGCCTAGTCCTGGTCACTTTTCTGTGTCCGGCAGAAGGTAAGACAGACCACACTTTCCACAAATTTCTGTTTATATTATTATGTCAGTAGTGAAGCTAGGTCTAGCCATCTCACAGCAACAGTTTCTAACGCGACTAACAACTCTTTGGTCATGTCCAGGCAAGATGCTTGTAGGCGCCCCAGACATAAAAAAAAAAATGCAGGAGCGTGTCCCGAGTCCCAAGGCGGTCATAACCCAAACCTGTTTCCGCCTTGTCTTTATACTCAAAATATATTAAACATCTAGTTGTTGGTGAACAAAAACTTAGGGTGGGGCTGCGGATGGGGGTGGGGAGATTTCTGTTGTCTGTCATGGCGCCTGTAGACATCTCTCTCTCTCTTTCTCTTTCTCTTTTTCTCTCTCCCTTTCTCTCTCTCTCTCTCTTTCTCTTTCTCTCTCTCTCTCTCTTTCTCTTTCTCTCTGTCTCTTTCTCTCTCTCACTTTCTCTCTTTCTTTCTCTTTTTCTCTCTCTCTTTCTCTCCCTCTCTCTCTCTTTCTTTCTCTCTCTATCTTTCTCTCATTTCCTCCTATGTGACTGAAATGTCGCTTTGAGAGTCTTCTGTCTACAGTTAACTTCCCGAGGAGGAGAGGTGTAAGGACAAATTGAATTTATTGATTTGATAGTCGAATGAATTTGTTTCTTTATATTATTATGGTAGATGGAAACTTGCTCTGTGAGAGAAGATAAAAACGTATGTAAATCAGCAGTTGAACTTTCTTCAGTTATTCAGAAATGTCTTAATCGTCGCTTGAAGCTGAACATAACCAGACAATGCTCTCTGCGTCTCATACCTGGAAAGTTGGGATCTCAAAGCAGTAACTCAACAATTTGTTATTGGTCTGTGACAGGTAGTTATTCCAGGACGACCAGTGTATCTACCAAACTACAGTAGTTTACAGCAAGTACCATATGATTGTGTTACTTCTGTTATTACTGGTAGTGTTGCCTTAGTGCTTTTCATGAAAGAACAACAAGAACAGCGTTTTTCATGCATGATTTATTCATTTATTGACGTGTGTCTTTCCGTTAATGTTGCATGTGACATGACACTGGTTGTAGTGAGAAAATATTGAATTTTAGTATTTTTCAACAAGTCTCGCTGTTCGAAAGTTTGGGAGATTTACAGCATACACTCTATACGTTCATTTTAAGTGCGTAGCGGTGCTCACTGTATTTGGATTAGGTCGTCTCTCTATTTTAAACCCGTGCGCAATTTTGGAATTTGTTAACCTACTAAAATTGTCCCGTTCTTTGAACAGTAAAGGACAAAGGCACCACTTGGGAGTGACTATATATTAAATTCCAACCTTTAATTCCCTGTGCATTATTCACTGGATTCTGATTGGCTCTGCTCATGATTTTTCTTTGTTTGCTCCGAACTCTTATGCAAAAAAGGAAAAAGTGCAGCAGTGGGAACGTTTCTATAGCAAATGGTGAGTTGCTGTTCACTGTCCACATCAAAACACTCACCACCCCCCCCCCCCCAAAAAAAAAATTCAAATCAACCGGCAGTAAGTGATGACGTCATACTAGGCTCTTGCGTTAATGGGAAAAAATGGATCGGAGCGATCAATTAGTGACACAAAGCATATTAAAAAAAATACTTCCCCACCATTTCAAGTCTAGAAATCTTGAAAAGAACCTTCTGCATGCTGCAAAGTTTCACGCAGATCCGAGCGGGATGAGCGATGAGAGAATATTTGTAAAACATCGAGCGAGTTTTTTTAAAATAAGATTTTCTTAAATGAATCGAAGTTCAAAGTCTACATGTGCTGGGCAGTGCACGCATGAGGTGTTGGACTTGGAGACTGTTGCGAGTATTCAGCAATGATTTTCATGACATCAGATTTCTGTAAAACTATCAAAAATAGGCCGACATTTTGAAATAAGCGACCCAGACGAAGAGAATGTAAAAAGTTGGGAACTTAAGGGAACACAATGGACTAAAAAAAAAAAAGTGTAATTAAGACCATTTATTTCAAGGCCAGGAACAAAAAAATCGGCTCCTAGGCAGAAAAGGTAGATCTTTGCCTAACAAAAACTTCCTGGTGTTCTACCTTTTTTCCCCATGAAACACACTTTATTCCCACAATTCCCAACGACTTCTGTAGCCATGGCAACGACACCGACACTCAACTGTTTATACGCCATCTTACAATTCCAGGATTACTAGTATGAAATGTCAGAACAAAAACATTGAAGTTTTCCATATCTGGTCAGAGAAATTACTATAGCAGCTACAGCTGATAAATCCTTAACATTCTTCCCCCCTCTTCCCAGCCCATCGTTCTTCTATTCCCCCCCCCCCACCCCCACCCCAAGCATTATGACCTTTTCATACTTAAGAAGTTTTATCTGTGCAAAGTGAGGTCAAGTTTAGCATTGAAATCTCATCCATCATTGAATTGCCTTCAGTTTGACTGGGTGAGGAATTAGAGCATTGCAGTTTTCACTACAGGTAAGGCTGGAACAAATGGGAGAAGAAGGGTGGGGGTGGCGTCATTTTTACAAAGAGCAAGATTGTATTCACCACCAAGAGATTGTATTCACCACCAAGAGATTGTATTCACCACCAAGAGATTGTATTCACCACCAAGAGATTGTATTCACAGTCAAGAGAAGTGACGTCAGGCCATAGGGAAAAAAAAAGACAGCCAAAATTTTATGTGATCTTTATTGCCTCCGGGTTGCCCCCCCCCCCACCTCACACCTACAGGGTTGTCAACATAGTTTTTCTGTGTGTGAGAAATCATCTTTTATGTTTTAATGTGTATGTGTGTGTGTGTGTGTGTTTGACTGAGTGAGTGAGGGAAGTAGACAGAGGTAAGTCTAGGGTAGACTAGAGACACGGGATGTGAAGGCGATAGACAGATGGAAAGGTAGACGAACAAACAGACGGATGGATAGACAGGTGGAAAGGTAGATGAACAAACAGACAGATGGAAAGGTAGATGAACAAACAGACAGTCGGATAGACAGATGGAAAGGTAGATGAACAAACAGACAGATGGATAGACAGGCGGAAAGGTAGATGAACAAACAGACAATCGGATAGACAGATGGAAAGTTAGACGAACAGACAGACAGTCGGACAGACAGATGGAAAGGTAGATGAACAAACAGTCAGTCGGATTGACAGATGGAAGGGTAGATGAACAAACAGATAGATGGATAGACATATGGAAAGGTAGATGAACAAACAGACAGATGGATAGACAGATGGGAAAGTAGATAACAAACAGTCAGTCGGATAGACAGATGGAAAGGTAGATGAACAAACAGACAGATGGATAGACAGATGGAAAGGTAGATGAACAAACAGACAGATGGATAGGAACAAACAGACAGATGGATAGACATATGGAAAGGTAGATGAACAAACAGTCAGTCGGATAGACAGATGGAAATGTAGATGAACAAACAAAAAGACAGACAGATGGCAAAATAAATGAAGAGAGACAGATGGTAAAGCAGATAAATAGATAGACAGACAGAATCAAGCGTTTATCACAGTTTGTACAGAAGTAGGTTTGACCTAATCTGACTTTGAAAGTTCAGTGAACAAAATTGTGTTGTCCTTATGTAATGGGGTGAACCATTACAGGGCTGAGAACATAGCTCATTGTGGTGAAAGGGAGATAAACCCGTTATTTTGATCAGCTGGACCACTAGACGTGGTCAAGGGGAAGTAACCACACAGAAACCATAGATAATCTCCCCTTATTGTTTATCACGCACTGAGATGAGTCATGCAAGTGTTGAGTAACATTGCCAACTGATGTACTCAATGCGCCAATTTTAAATCATAGTCTTAGCGTGGTCTGTATTGTCCAGGATTGGTCAATTTAAGTGACCATCCCTGGTGCCAGAAGTAGAACCTTGTTATGTATCACTACATTGTAAGTTTTGTTTAGTTTTTATCTTGTTAAGTAATATTTCCTTAAGATAGTGTATTTGGAACATACACGAGCAAGATGGTGGTCTTTAAAAATGTTTTTATTTGTTTTAATTGTCACAAATCCCAGACTGGGAGATGTAATAGTTTATGACAGGACGACAATCACGAACAAACAAGTTTACCACTTAACAAAACAATCCATCAGACTCACACATTTATTAAACCTAATTATACATATAATAGCGCAATTACATACATTATATTATTGAAATGAACTGCCGTACAACGGCCTTATTCTCACACACACTCTCCCTCGGATCCACAATCCGGTAGTTACTCCTAAAGGCACTTCGGCCTCAGCCTCTCCCCTCAGGGTCTTAATAGTACATTAATGATTCACTGGCACCGCAGTCTCTCAACATCACCTTCCTATTGCCATACAACTTATCAGTTCACTTGCCCATCATCATGGCAATAATATAGTATCTCATTCACTCTCATATCTACGTCCCTGTCCGTGGCCCGACTGCCACGACTTTATGTGCCTCTACTGTCCTGCACCGACAGTCTCACTTCTGGCCTATGTACGGCCTCCGGCCCTATGCTGGCCTATCACTTGTGCTCATCGAGGTGGCTCTTCGGCCCGTCCCCGACACCTACAAGAATAACATTACATTGGTATAATACCCTACCATTTCTATTCACTCCACCTCTCCTTACAACCCGTGAAGCGTACACACACTAGTTCACCTTTCACTCACCACACATCTTACGGTAACACACCTCCATCGGAGTACACACTACTCACTCGCGCTACAAATCCATGAACTCACTTTCATCTATCGCTCATGGCGCACATTGCTATATCCAATATCAAGGACTTCCACATTCCTCACATATACTTATTCACACCATGGTAATAGACGAATATAATATAATACATCAATCATAATAATCAATCAACGTTCTACATACCAGTCATTACTGGAAAGACTCTTCCACTAGTCTTCTCGACTGCTCCCTTTATGTCCGCCCGATGGGCTCTTATTCACAGGTCCGCTCCGTCGGACCTTCTAACTTGCAGTGATAGTAATACCGCGCGTTCGCCTCATTCAGACCCTCCCACTACTCACAACAGCACGCTTAACTTGCTGTCTACTGTGAGCCCTTCTTACTCTACACCCGCTCTGTAGCAATCCCCTCAATTGCACTCACTCCACTCGTGACATTAATGTTTTATTAGAATTTGCACTTAGTGAACTGTAAGGAGTGAATGGGTTGCGCGTGTTTGGGTGACGCTTAGATGATAGCGTGGGTCAGTCAGTTCCACCCAAGTCTTCAAGGCGGCAGGACGTGTCATTGTGTCCAGACTAACATAAAAGTAAAAGAAGTTGTATAATTTATATTTCAAGATTTGTGAAGTGCCAGCTCTGATGATGTAGTTCAAGTGTGAATTCATTTGGTTAGTTCACCGCGCCTATCGGTTGGGTTTATTGTGCTGTTTATTGTCTTCGTAATGTATTGTTTATTGTATTGTGGTTTATTGTCTCGTGTTTATCGTAATGTCTTGTTTATTGTATTGTCCTGGTTTATTGTGGTTTATTGTATTGTCTATTGTCTTGTTTATTGTACTGTGTTTATTATTTGATTTGTTTTTTTCTTTTCTTTTTCTAATAAAATTGTTGTCCTCTCAAAACCTGATAGTTTTGTTTGTATGTTTGACTGTGTAGAGAGCCCCGCTCGTCTCGTCCTGTGTTACATTATTTGGTGTCAGATTAGATAGCTATAGATAGAGAGAGACCCGCTCGGCCGCTCGGTTTACCCGTAACCAGTGTTACACTTATCTAGGTCCACAGTCGGATGTTGTCACTGATCCATCTATCTGGTCATGCTGAAACAACTTTGGAACAGATCTGGGGAGAATCTGAAGAAAGATTCGCTAGGGTGACAATACATCCTTCCAGTATTCGCTCATCCAGATCCTGTGTAGTAGCGGAAACAAAATGAATTCGGGTCAATTATTTCTGGTTCTGGAGGTCTTTGTCATTTGTACCACAGAGCAGCAACAGCAGAGCCGCTTGAACTGGTGCGGGCGTTGAACTGGCCAACGTCTTGGTTTGGTAATTTAGCGAGCTGAAGTTGAGCAAACACTGGACAATCCACAGAGTGGACGACTGACGGCTGATCTAAACATGATGTCATGCCCGACACTCAGTATGGTACCGGTATGAATGTATTGAGTCTCGAGTCATACATCCCAACTTGACTGATCGCCATAGTCTTGCATTTGAATAATCAAATCATTGTTCACTGCTCTCTCTCTCTCTTTCTCGCTTTCTTAACCTCTCAGTTCCCGTATTTGGTATGTGTCACAGCTTTCTCTAAGAACTCGCCCCTCCCCCTAATGTAAGAACCTCGCGCCGCCCCTGGTAGCAGCGTTTTCATTTGCGTCAACATTCACAGTAGCATATATAATGTTTCCACTTGCTTGTTCATGAGCGTTTCCTTTCTGTCCACCAAGATCATCAATATCTGCTCCTGCTTGTTTTGTGTCTACTTTACCCAGGGGCGAGGCTCCCTCATAATCAAATAATCAGTGATTAACCTTCGAATATTAATTCTAGAATTACTGTGCTTTCCAGATCGAGCCCAACTCCAAGTCCATTTAGTCAGTTCAGCATTCAATTCTACCTCGCTATTTGCGTTTGTTATAATTATAGTCCAACACTCCTCACCGAAAAGCATCTTTATAGGGACCTACACCTTATGAACTGGTCCACAATCAGTGATTAACAAAGACAAAGAGGACTTGACTGCATCCAGAAGCTATCATGAGCATAGCCTGTATTCGTCGGCGCGGCCCCGTAGACAGCAGAATAGTGGGGGATAAAAATAGGCTTATAATCAAAGTTTTACCTTATTTTACCTACATTTATGCATGTTTTTCACTATGCGGTCGTTTTCGTCCTAATCGAAAGGTACGGAGTAGAGTGAAAGAGTTTGTGTGGATTTTTTTGTTTGTTTGAGGTAATCCAAGAATAATTTACTCTACGCACACAGCAAGAGCTATCTAAGCATAATAATGTAGTCTAGATCTAGACAACTGTGATCAAAATCAATCGAACGTATCAAGAACATCCCTTCATTTGATAGGTCGAGCGAACCTATACCGCAACGGCAGATAGCCACTTCTCCGAGATCGCTGCACATCGTTGTGTCACAGAGATGCGAGTTAAGCCCTTTCTGCCATTTAATGTTAATGGGTCGTTTTCGAGAAACTGTATGAGATGGTTTGTTGTTGTTGTTGTTGTTTCCCTTAACCCCTTGCGGTGTCGTCGGGGCGCCGCCTTGATGCACTGTACACCTCCTCCCTCCATTTCTCTCTGTCGTGGGTGAGGGCCTGGGTCTCTGCAAAGGGCCTGTTATCCGCCCATTTTTCCTTCTGTCTGCCTCTCTTTCTGCTGCCCCTAACGGTTCCTTGTAGGATGGTCTTTGATAAGCCATTGGATCCTGTTGTGTGGCCATACCATTTCATCTTTCGTTTCTTGACCATGGTGAGTAGATCGTCGTGGGGGCCAATATGTTGTTGGATGATCTGCCGGACTCGTTCGTTGGTAATATGGTCCAGGTATCCAATGCCGAGGATGTTTCTATAACATTTCATCTCAATTGCTTGAATCTTTCTTTGCAACTCTGCAGTGAGGGTCCATGTTTCACATGCATACAGAAAGATAGACAGTACCAGTGCATGCATGAGTCGGATCTTGTACTTCATGGTGATGTTTTTATCCCTCCATATTGGTCGCAGTTTTGCCAGTGCGGTCATGGTTTGTGCAGATCTTGCGAGGACCTCCGCGCGCGATCCGTTGTCCGAGATGATAGCCCCTAAATACTTGAATTGATTGACCATTTCAAGTTTAGTTCCTTGAACCGAGATGTTGTGCGTGAAGGTGCCATTCTCATTTGTCATCATGGTAGAATAACAAAATCTCTGGCTATGAATAGGGCAATGAAAATTGCCGTTCAAATTATATTTTAAAAAATGGATGAAAAATATGCGTTTATAAGTCTGTTAGTATGAATGAATGGTATTTTCAGATTAGTTTGGCTTGTAAATTGCTGCATTCCTGTTCTGTTGACAAGAATAGTCCGCTCTTTAGATTTTGCAGAGCCTAGCACCCGTTTCATTGTTTTAGTCGCCGTATTTATAATTATGTAGATAATTATGATGTAGCGATCCGTCCTATTATGAGGATCTTACTAGCTTAAATTCTGATTACCCTCTGCAGAGGGCCACTCTTCGCCCCTGACTTTACCTCAACCATCCACATTTTATTCCTCCTCATAACAGTATATCATATAGGCCTACTTCCCGTTCTCCTCTTCAATTTCCCTCTCTCCCATTTATTTCTGATCTCCACACATTCCTTTGGCTCCTCTTTCTTCTCAGCCTTATATATAATATATATAATCATTTCTTCACTCTTCCTTCAACGATCTCTCTCTTCCTTCATCTACCCCTCTCTGCCTCCATCAATCTTTCTCTTACTTTATCTGTTCATCTCCCTCTCCAGTGTCCCATTCTTCCACATCCTCCTCTGTTGATCCACTGACATTTCTCTGGTATCATCTGATCCAGCATGGATTATTTTCTTATTTTGCTGAACCCTCGATTCTCTGCTTGAGGTGTGCTTTGTCAAATAAAACAGGTCGTTCTTCAACTAAGGAAATCAACCTCTCGTCATCCATTGTGGCTTGTTTTGAGAAAATGAAAGCACGTGCGTGTGTGTTCAAGGTGAAAAGTGATGTCCCCTTACCCATGGACAACGGAAAAAGTATCGCATGCGATACGGAATCTTTTGCGTCTCTTTCCGTTACTGTCTGTTGCGTGGTGTGTGGGTGCAGAAACGGCCGCAACACAAGGTTATATAGGGGGTGTCCGTTGTGCTATCTTTTGTCACGGATAAAGACGGAAAAAATAAGTTCCGTTCCGTTGCTTTCCGTGGTCTGTGGACGGGCAGCGAGAATCTTTTTTACACTGCGTTGCCGGAAAGGAGGTACTTCCCAAGACCCACTATACCAAGACGGTGCAATCGATCGTTAAATACAAAGGCGAAGAGTTCCGCCGCGTGCGTTGTCTGCTAGATTGACCCAGCGCGTATGGTGTGCCCAGTCATGGCTGGATTAGCAAAGATTTAATGGTGGCATGAAGTAAACAGTTATATTTTCTTTATGTCCCATTGGATGAGATGGGGTTAATAGACTACCAAGAACTGTACAATAGAGCATCTATTCAAAGAATTAATTTAATGATTAAAGCAAATAAATGAGTATAAACTGGAAACCCAGACCGGAGAGGAAATTCACATCTTCTAATTGATGAAAAAGTGTAGAGATAACCAGGGTAGCAGAAAAAGGGTAATGAAGTAGGAAAAGTGACCAGATGGGCAATTAAAAAAATCAACAAAAACTCAACAAAATCCAGCCGCAGTATTCTGATGATAATGAACGTTCAAAAAGTGTTACTCATGTTGCAGCTTCTTCAGTTTTCCAACTTTCTTTCCTGAAATTTTCTGTTTTGGGGCACTATTTCTGATTGAATTTCTATTGCTTGAAGATTAATAAAGAAAAAGGAAAGAAACAAACAAACAAACAAACAACAACAACAACAAAACATTTCCTTCAAAAGAAATTGGGATGATCAAGTGGAAAAGTTCATTCACATAATTACTGATTGTACGTATGGGATTCCTTAGCTTTGAGAAAGTTTATCAGTATTTGATCCATGACGTTTTACGGCTTCCTCAAACAAACAAAAGTACATGTATACCGAAAGTTGAATTAGCAATTAGACTTTTAAGCCCCTCCCTCTTCATAAACACAAACACACAACTGATGATCTCCATAGCACACATGCATTAGTCCAACACAACAATATTGGGACTGTATGAGGAGTGCAAAGGTGTATGTCTGAAGTCCAATTTACTATAATATACATAAACTTCAATTCGGCAAACAGCCTTGCAAAGTGTTAATTTTGATTCTTCACAAAGGAGCACTGGTCTCCTCGATTAACACATACCGGTACGACGAACCGCATGCCTGTGTTTACAATTGTACGCGCCGGACTATTTTTAGAAACTCCTGGCCAGCGGACGGAAGTGCTTGAATTGCACCGTCTTGGTATAGTGGGTCTTGGGTACTTCTTTGGAATCCCCGTGACTATTTATAACAACTGCAAGGCGATCATTACGTCACCGAATTCCTTGGGTAAAGCCTGTTAATTGGAATTGGGAGTCACCTCCCTTTAACATGGCAATTTATAACAGTCGAACAAACGGTGAATTCCTTGGGTAATGCCCACTCTACAGAAATAGCCGCGAGAACGTAAAAACTTTCCTGCGTGACAGTATGTTGTTGAACACACTCTTTGCGTCTCATCCCTCGAGACTCACTCCCACACATTGCTGTGGTTCAACACCTGTGTGGTATAAATTGTCATTAGATATCTCATCACTCAAGGCTCACACTTTCATACCTGTATGGTATAAATCTAGATCTAGATCTAGATTTAAATATCATTACATATATTTCATGATTCAAGGTTCACACTGTCATATCTGTGTGATATACATCTAGATCTAGATTTAAATATCATTAAATATCTCATGACTGAAGGCTCACACTGTCATATCTGTGTGATATAAATCTAGATCTAGATTTAATTATCATTACATATCTATAATAATAATAATAATAAAGATCATTTATATCTCATCACTCAAAGCTCACACTCTCATATCTGTGTGATATAAATCTAGATCCAGATGTAATTATCATTACATATCTCATCACTCAAGCCTCACATAATATCTCATATCTGTGTAGTGTGTGTATAGATCTAATTATCATTACATATCTCATCACTCAAGCCTCACATATCTCATATCTGTGTAGTGTGTGGTATAGATCTAACTATCCTTACATATCTCATCACTCAAGCCTCACATTCTCATATCTGTGTGATGCTGGGTAGATCTAAGCATAATTTTATCTTTCATCGTTCACGGCTCAATCTCTAATATTGCTGCTGGTCAACAGCTCTGTGATTACTGATAGGATGTGAGGCTTGAGTGATGAGATATGTAAGGATAATACTACTGCATTCTGGCTATCTCTGGTGAATTTTAATCAGTAGCCTATTTTGCCAGTGCATCATCTTCAATTCATTTGTAGGCGACAGTGTGAATCTAGAACTGCTTGAAAGCAAGACAACAGGAAAGTTTTTAATTATAACTGAGATTTAATTTTATTAAGACGGTGACTTTATTGTGCGGTAAAAATGAAAATAACCGCACTTGCTAGACCTCTAACCCGACAGCTCTAAAGTACATATTTATCTGGTCTAGATCTAACTCTTCTGGGACGGAAATGACGGGCTTACTTTCATCACGTTATTCATAAATTATTAAAACTGACAAGTATCTGAGATGAAGTGCTCGGCACAAACAGAATGGCCAATGGGTCGATTTCACTTTTTTTTAATGTCTGGATCTAGATCTAGCTAGATCTATGCCACTCCTGATGGTAGCTTGTCAACCATACCACAGTCGAACGACGTTCGGTCAATTCTTTCACTTCCTTTCCTTTGTTTACAGAAATGGTGGAGAATCTGACCAACTTTTATCCGTCCTTTCCACCCCTGTCTCGCTAGCAGGCATTTTAATTAACAAAACCGCTTCGATATATCTCTAAACTAATGTAACACTGGTTACGGGGGTAAACCGAGCGGTTCTCTCCCTTATCTATAGCTATCTAATCTGACACCAAATAATGTAACACAGGACGAGACGAGCGGGGCTCTCTACACAGTCAAACATACAAACAAAACTATCAGGTTTTGAGAGGACAACAATTTTATTAAAAGGAAAAGAAAATAACAAATCAAATAATAAACACATGACAATACAATAAACCACAGTAAACCACAATAAACAGCACAATAAACCCAACCGATAGGCGCGCTGAAGAAGAACCAAAAATAAACAGGAATTAACAGCACGTCTCATCAGTTAATCATTACATCATGCTAAAACTAGAGAATGCATCAAAAGAAAACATAAAAGTTAATAATAACCATATTCACATTGTAAACTAAATATGGGGACGGTCTAGTATGTCTATCAAACAGTAACGCATAACTTACATTGTGAGCATTCCAGGGGAGATAACTCGAGTATAAAATGCAAGCCTACCAAGTAACA
Organism: Onchidella celtica; assembly: GCA_963931925.1. NCBI lineage: Eukaryota > Metazoa > Mollusca > Gastropoda > Systellommatophora > Onchidiidae > Onchidella > Onchidella celtica. Next base: position 64,275,817 of record OZ007572.1, read on the forward strand.
TGTTTACTTCCCTTGGCTTAACTACAGGCTGACATTGCGCTATCCCACACGTTATAATTCTTATATTATAACAACGGCCATTATCTAGATCAGGAAGAAAACTTAATTTGATTCCAGACAAGATAACATTAAGCCTTACATGTCTATACGCGCACCCTGTACGCCGCGCACCCTGTACGCATCAAATCTATCCTAGTTGCGGAATGAGCTGGAGTTAAACTAACTACAATAAAATACAGTCTGCTGAGTCTACACACTCATACCACAGAACTGTCCGTGCTAGGTGGCTCAATAAAAGACAATCCCATCTACTTACTTAGCCGACCCACGCACAACGTAGTATCCCTTAATTAACAATTACCATCATAATTAGCAGAGGATAGCAATAGCCAACTGGATCCACTCATTAAGTCAAAATTAATTGACCTAGGCCCCATTAGCCAACCCAGCCCAATTCCGCACATGCCAGATTATTAATATTACACAACACCCTAGTCCATACTGCCACAGACTTATCTCAACTCAGAGCCAAACTTATCCCTTTCCTAATCCTATCCTCTGGATATAATACCAAACTCCTTACTCATAAAGTCATAGGAGTATCTCTAGGTGGACCAACCCACATACATGTAATAAGTCAACACCTAAGTCTCAACCAACAATAGCAAGCTATAGTCTCCCACTACAAGTGATATGATAATCATGGCATAAAGCCAAACCCAACTACATGGTACAACTACAAGACTGAACAGTCAAGTCAACCCACTTGTATTACCTCCAACAATACTGATATACCTAAAACGTTCCCACACATTCAGTGAACTAATTATATAATGCAACAAAATAATATCATAATAATGATGACTAGATCTATACATTAGGTCTACTGGGCAAGCCACACCCACAACCCCTATGATTGAGTTAAGTCAATGCATCTGATCTCTTCATTACAAATACAACAGAGTCCAATTACATCTGTCAGTGTGTCAAAAGAGCAGACAATGCGCAGCACCTACAAGGATGCCATAACATGACACCTGATGCATAGACGATGCATCCATACACCCAGCATAGGCCTTTCTCTTCATCCTATCAACAAATATAAGTTCAAGGTCCGACTCTCAAAAGTTTCTAAGTCCGACCCAACCAGTACAAATTGAAGAAAATCAACTTAACACCTATTTAGCGAACATACTAATTCAATAATAAACATATAATAAATTAAGAAATTAAAGTAAATAATCATCATCCTTTAGTATAATGCCGATATCTGAGATCCCAAATGCTGTTTAAGTGTGGTAGCCACTGTAAACAGTCAG
>OZ007572.1:64907135-65167135 GCA_963931925.1 Onchidella celtica
CCGCCGCTCGGGAAATTCCGATTTTAGTTCTATCTGCATTAGAAATTTCTTTTTATTTGTCAAGATTGGTTGTACATGTATTGATAATGCATTGTCTTGCCTATCCTTTCATTTTATTGTCTACAGCTGCCTTTTTTTTATTGTTATAAATTATGACCGTCTGGACTTTTAACGACCGCTGCATTGTAACTGTGCTGAAGCGTCGGTCGCAACCGTAAATCTAATGTGGCGAATGGTTCATGACCTTTCGCTGTTTTGTGACGTCACACAATGGGATCATCCAGTCTGTTTAATTTATTAGTCTGTGGGCCGGACAGACAAGATGGTGGATATGCGCATTCTACCTTATGGCATTGGTCCCATGTACCAGTTCTGTCTATAGGCATTAGTCTCATGTACCTGTTCTGTCTATAGGCATTGGTCCCATGTACCTGTTCTGTCTATAGGCATTGGTCCCATGTACCTGTTCTGTCTATAGGCATTGGTCCCATATACCAGTTCTGTCTATAGGCATTAGTCCCATGTACCAGTTCTGTCTATAGGCATTGGCTCCATGTACCAGTTCTGTCTATAGGCATTGGCTCCATGTGCCAGTTCTGTATGTAGGCATTGGCCCCATGTACCAGTTCTGTCTGTAGGCATTAGACCCATGTACCAGTTCTGTCTATAGGCATTGGCCCCATGTACCAGTTCTGTCTATAGGCATTGGCCCCATGTACCAGTTCTGTCTATAGGCATTGGCCCCATGTACCAGTTCTGTCTATAGGCATTGGCCCCATGTACCAGTTCTGTCTATAGGCATTGGCCCCATGTACCAGTTCTGTCTATAGGCATTGGTCCCATGTACCAGTTCTGTCTATAGGCCTTGATGCCGGTACCTGCTCTTTGTAGATATTGATGCCATGCACCAGATTTCTATAGGCATTGGTCCCACGGAAATAAAATTAATGAATTACATTTCTGTGAATAGAACTCCTCCCCATGATAAATCGGCGTACCCAAGTTTGGCACGGCTTTGTAAACCATTTTTGTCCATTTTTGTCTGAAGTGAAATGTATCATGTTCTCATTTAAATTGCAAAAACATGCAAGGAGATTAATTCTTAACCGTACAGTTCAATCAGTCACGGAAGTGTTGCATGTCCCGGTGCATTAGGAGCTTTACCAACACATGAGAATGAAGGCATGACGTCATCGACGTAAGAGATTTACATCATCATTCAGTGCCTACTTAAGAACAAACATGTTTTCACATCGAGATTTCACCGTGGTTTCTGCTATTCATGGGTATTTGAGATATCCTCTAATCAAAGTTCATGTTTATCTCTCACTCTCATGATTGTATTGGTCAAACTTCCAGTGTTCACGCAACTCACCAGCTATCAAACTTAATGCAAGGCTATGAAGCAATTCCTTTGCAGTTGCACATTCTTGTAAATTCAAATGAGACAACATTTTTTAGTTGAAGACAAAATGGTTTAGCAGACCTGCCAAATTTGGACCCACGAATTTACAAAAGGGCCAAGTTATCTTGAACAAAACACAATTCATTTCTTTCCCCAGGTGACTGCAGTTAGTGCAGAAATATGTGAACGTTTGCAGAGGTGTATGAAGTCAGTACCGGTACATCTTTGCGTTTGCCAGTGACGTCAGTGATTACATCTGATTTCTTACCGGTAGCGCACCTTTCCCCTTCTTTCTTAATCTTTGTATTGTTGTATTTCCTGACTTTCTGAATCCAGACATACCAAATCATTGTAATGTTCACAGAACAAAGTTACTTATATTGTGTAGCAAAGAATGACCCCCCACCCCACATTCCCAGCCCCCCTATCCAGTCACCTACTGTCATACACGCAACTTTGCTTGTTTCACGACCGAAGAAAAGAACTCCGCAAACAAAATTCTGCCCTCATAATGCTACAGCATTGAAGAAATAGATACATGTAGTTCATTTATAGGGAATAGGAAGCCTATCTTATCTGTCTGTCTGTTTGTCTGTTCGTCCGCCTGTCTGTCTCTCTAGCTTAAAAAAAAAATTATATAGAAATAATAATACAAAAGATGACAGAGTCAGCATGTTGTGATTATCACAAGTATTCCAGACTTACCAAAGATTCATTGATCTGATAGAAAAAAAACCAACACACTGGTCGTTCGTCACAGTCCAGATTTGAGAAGTCTGGCCGGTCGGCCACTCTTGCCAGTGCTGAGTGCCTCAGAAATTGACACCTGCAGATTGTCGTCAGATGTGTTTGTTCAGCTCGACTGGGTCACTTCAGGCAAACACATACAGTACCGTACAGTCGCAGCCGATAGGACAGCTCGACAGACAACTGTAGCCTACCGTTACACCTCAGCTAGGGTGGCGGCGATTGAGCGCTTCATTACACAACTTTTCTAGCAGAGAATGGAGACTTGTTCCATTAGTTCGGCACCCCCCACCCCCCCCCCCCGCGCGCTCGCTAAGTCAGTGCCAGAGTTACTGGTAGGCCTACTGGCTGTCATCTTTACCCTTCAAATCTAAGGCGGAGCAAAAGGTGGGCCTAGTAGTCTGTCAGTGTCAGTGTCAGTGTCGGCGATGGGAAACGAAAAGAATCATCAAGAGTATGGCAAAGGTGTCGTCGAGGTTAGTATAGCTTGGGGTTTGGGGGGAGGGGGGAGGGGGAAAGAAAGAAGGAATACTAGACTATAGTGCAGTGTCTATGTGTTGTCCTGGCTGTGGGCGCGGCTGGATGTTCAGCAAGTTTCTTAGGTAGATCCGTCACCGCCCATGTCATTTCTATTTTGGACATGTATGTATTATTATTGGATGTGTAAGCTCCGCCTTTGTGTGTGTGTGTGTGTGTGCGTGTGTCTGTATGTATGTGCAGCGGTGGCTTTCAAGTGTCAAGTGCAGCCCGGCCAGCATGATCTGATTCTTTGTGATTGACAAGGAAAGCCATGCAGGAGCGTGACTTAATGTAGGCTAATACACAATGTAGGCCTACAGTAGTTGCAAGTTTGAACAGAAATATTGACTTCATCAGGACTGACCGAAGATTGGAGGTGGGGTTTGGGGTTTGGGGTGGGTGAGAGGGCCGGGGTGAGAAGGGGGAGGGGGGGTGTGAGAGGCGGGCAGCAAAGATGTACAAGTTCTGTCTTTTCTCTCTGAAACTGACATCGCACGTGAGCTCTAACCTCTGTGTTTCTTCTGCGGCATTTGTGCATCTTCTGAAGACAAACAAAGAAAGTTTTTTTAATGAATTATGGGTTACATGGCCCAGCTAAGGTTGTCGTGCATGCACGGAGGGAGGGTGAGGGCGGTGGAAGAACTATGCGGGTGTGTGTGTGTGTGGGGGGGGGGGTGTTACAGTTTGGGGTCACTATATCGATTGTTTGTCCTAATTTTGGACTATAAATCATACAATGTATTTCCTGTCTAAAATTAGCTGTCAGAAATGTTGGTTTGGAAGAAATGAACGTTTGAAATAGATAATTGTATGTTCTCTTTTTCCATGCATGTGTATTACGTCGGCTTTTTTTTTTTTTATTGGTCGCAAAAACACCTAAATTAGTTTTTCATTAAAAAATTAATAATAATACATGTAAATAAATCCTATAACAGCTAGAGTTACTGAAGCTCTGCGTGTAACATAGGCTGATATCTTGTTGTCTTGGCCTGTTTTTGTGTTGTGTGGATCCTATGAGCATTTTTTCCCCCATCAGAAATTTCATGTTTGTCTTTTTAAATTCTGATGGTTTTGTGTGTGTGTGTATGTGTTGTTGTTGTTTTTTTTACTAGAATTTCGGTGGGGAAAGAGTTGGGGGTGAGTGGAAGGGATTGAGAAGACAATATTTCAAAAAGCTCCACTTGTAGTATCCATAGTATCGATATACGAATACCAGCATTGAAGAATGCCCAGTCCTATTATTACATCTATGTAACCCTTTGTACCTTCACTGAATAAAGAGTCTCTTACGTCACATCCACCAAAACAAACAACGTCTTGCTTGCTGTGTGATATGGTGATGTTATAAATCTATGTACATCCGAACCATCACTCACTACATGGTGTCAGAAAGGTAAAGGACTAACAAACAGATCAAAGAACTGTAGGTTAAGCGAACGGGAAGGGCTCATCCACGACATTATGGACGACCCTCCCAGCAGATCTAGCGTAGACAGCCGATTTACGAACAACCTCCGGCCGCCACCTGAGTTCTCGTTTGCGTGGACAGAGGGCCTGGCAGAACGATGGGAACAATACTCTGAAACCATTGATCTGTACATTACCTTAGCCTTGAAGGACCGGTCAGAAAAGGACAAACTAAAAACATTCCTATACATCATTGGGAATGAAGGCCGACAAATCTTCAAAACATTTGGGGTAGATGAAGCAGACCAGACGACCAAGGTCGCCATCGACAGATTCAACGCTTACTGCAAACCTAAGAAGAACCTAACGATTCAGAGATATCGTTTTAACATCCGAACACAGCAAAAGCAGGAGACTACCGAACAATATGTCACCCAGCTCAAGACACTGTCACAGGTATGTGATTTCGGTGAAATCGCAGACGACCTGATCAGAGACCGGTTAGTTTGTGGTATCAGGGACACCAAAGTCCAAGAACGGCTCCTCAGAGAGGACAAATTAACACTCGACAAAGCACTAGACATCTGCAAAGCGGCAGAGGAGTCAGACAAATTCATCAAAGAAATGAAAGCAACACCTGACCCAACAAAATCAGCTGAGACCCTGAGTGCTTTAAATCTAAAGAAATCACATAAAAAACACCACAACAAGAAATCAAAATGTAAATGTTGTGGCAGAGACCACAAACTAGGCAAGGACAATTGCCCAGCAGCTAAATCTGCATGCAACTATTGCCACAAACAAGGACATTGGTTCAAGTTGTGCTTGAAACGGATCAAAGAACAAAAACATACATCATCAACTACAAAACCAAAAAGGTACAACGAGAACATTCACGTTGTTGAATCTGACAGTTCTACAGAAAGCGACACCGACTACGAATACAACAGCATCACAGTCGCCACAATAACTGACAAAGAAGCTTTCGCTAAAATTCAGTTTAAAATGCCAGGTTCCACAAGTTGGAAAAAGCAAACGATCCAATGTAAAATCGACACGGGTGCATCCGGCAACACAATACCCCTGAGAATATTCAAACAGATCTGTCCGGAGAGAATGGACAAATCAGGACACCCATTGCAACAAGTGCTAGACTCAGGCAAAAACATAAAACTGACAGCGTACAACGGCACAGACATAAAATGCCTGGGGAGAATAACCCTGTACTGTAAATACAAAAAATCAGAGTGGTCATCTCAAGAATTTTTTATTGTGGATGCAACACACCCAATAGCTGGCTTGAGACTTTGTAAACAAATGAACATTGTGACCATAAACAATATAACCTCAGCTTCAACCAACGAGCCAGAACCAAAACCAATCAGCAGTCTAAACGACTTAAAAACAATGTATCCAGAGCAGTTCGACAAAATTGGCAAACTACCAGTGGAGGCAAAACTCTACCTAAAGGACAACGCCGAGCCAAAAATCGATGCACCAAGAAAGTATTCGATACACTTGAAGAAAAAGCTGAAACAGGAACTAGATAACATGGAGGAACAAGGCATCATAAAGAAAGTTACAGAGCATAGTGACTGGTGCAGTAGCATCACAACAGTGATAAAACAAGATGGAACACCTCGAATCTGTCTAGATCCGAAGCATCTTAACAACAGCCTCAAAAGATGTCCACACAAAACGCCAACGCTAGAGGAGATTACACACAACTTCCACGAGGCCAAGATGTTTTCAAAACTGGACGCAATGAAAGGTTACTGGAGTGTAGAACTAGAAGAAAGTAGCCAACTCTTAACTACTTTCAGAACACCTCATGGGAGATACTGCTACAGAAGATTGCCTTTCGGTTTAAATGTTAGCCAAGACATCTTCCAACAGAAAATAGATCAAATCGTTGAACAATGCCCAGGAACAATAGCAATTCAAGATGACATTGCAGTTTATGGGAAAACTGAGGAAGAACATGACAGGAACCTCATCAACCTGATGGAGAAGGCACGAGACAACCTAGCTTTCAACAGCAAAAAGTGCGACATCAAAGCAAACCAAATAACGTTCTATGGAATGATCTTCACAACAGAAGGTGTGAAACCAGACCCCAAAAAGGTGGAAGACATACACGCCATCCAGACACCTAAAACCAAAAAAGACCTCCAACACTTCATGGGTGCAATAAACTATCTTTCGCCATTCATAAAAAACCTATCAAAAGCCTCTGAACCTCTCAGAAAACTACTAAAAGAAGATACCCCCTTCGAGTGGTCAGAAGACTATGAACACGTCTTTACCCAGATGAAACAGCTGATCTCCGCTGATGCGTGTCTCAAGTATTATGACACGGAAGCCCCAACCTATCTCATGGTTGATGCAAGTATGAAAGGCCTGGGAGCAGTCATCCTACAACCAGCCAAGACGGACACAGGCTATACTGATCCAAAATATCTTATAGCCTACGCAAGCAAGTCACTCACACCTGGGGAAACAAAACTAGCCAACATTGAGAGAGAGATGCTAGCTGTGCGATTTGGTATCAAGAGATTTCACACTTACCTGTTCAACAGACCTTTCACAATCCTATCTGATCACAGACCATTAGAAATGATATCTAAAAAACCACTTTCAGCAGCACCAGCAAGGTTACAAGCACTCCTACTGGAAATACAGGGCTACGACTACACCATAAAATATAGTCCTGGGAAAGACATTGGTATTGCTGACACATTGAGCAGACTACCCAACTCGAACAAAACAGAGGAGCTCAAACCAGTGATCAGAATAGATACAGTGAAATTCAAGGAGAACAGAATAAGTGCACTAAAGGACGACTCAGCCAAAGACCCAATAATCAACAAACTGATGGAAATCATCCACTGTGGTTGGCCTGAAACAATTAAACAATTACCCAAAGACATTAGACCATATTGGCCTATGAGAGACGAACTAAGTATAGACAATGGACTAGTTTTCAAAGGCCAAAGCATTCTAATTCCTGACAGACAAATCGAAGAAATCCTCAGAAATCTTCACACAGGTCACCAAGGCATACAGAAAACAACCCTCAGAGCAAGAACAGATGTTTACTGGCTGGGGATGAAACAAGACATAGAAAACATGTGTAAACAGTGTAAAACATGTCAGAAATATGCTAGTGCACAACAAACAGACACTTATCCAAACTGACATACCAACAAAACCATGGACAACTGTCGGAACTGACATTTTCACCATAGATGGGACCGATTATCTTATCTTAGCAGACTATTATTCAAAATTCCCAATCATCGAAGAACTACCAACTCCTTGCTCATCAAAAAAGGTAGCAGAGATATGCAAGAAATACTTTTCAATATTTGGCATCCCGACTGAGGTAAAATCTGACAATGGACCACATTACTTTGGGAATGCATTCAGAAGTTTCACCGAAGAGTGGAACATCAAGGAGTTACTCCGTCCAAAAAGACGACGATGGTCAAACATTGAGAAGAAACAGAAAACACATCCGTGAAGTTGTAGACCCAAGTTCCAAGGCAGTACCAAGTCCAACACAACAAAGCAACCGAGAAGGAGACACACCATCTACGCGGTTGCAGGTCGAGCCTCAACGCTCACCACCAGTGGTCAAGTTCTTAAACTTACCACAACCCACTCGTCGCAAACACAGTACACCACACCAAACAATAACGAGAAGCGGCCGTGTCGTAAAAGTGCCCAACAGATACAGAGAATAAGGAAATTAGTTTACACGGGCTGTGCAGCGGTTGCAACATATTCATACACATTACATAATTATGCAGAGGCCATAGTTAATGCTCAATAGGAGCAAACACATGAGTGCGTTGTGTCCACTAGGGTCTAACACCTCATTTTTCATTAGCCATTTAGAATATGTCAACACACCTTTACATATTTTCAGTTTACCATGAATTATCTCTCTTGCATTATCTGTGTGTACGATGTATGAATGATTGCGCATTGAATAATATCACACACTTTACACTTGATATGTACACTGTTATTTGTTAGTTACCAACACACAACAACAAATGTAACACTATAAAAGCACATCTTTATTTGATATGCAGTATAGTACACAGCACAGTACAGTGAAGTTAAAGATAAAATAAAGGAAGAATGTTGTCAATGTTCGAGGTGAGTAAGGTCTTGGGGATAATAGCGCATTCGACTAATCGAAAGGCCACTCACACTCGTCCAGGCACAATCATAATAATTCATAACACACTCGTTGAATATATATATCAGGCCTGAAGGGCCATACTACTTTATTACTACGGATACAATAGGTATGATTGCAGAATACAATAAATATGGTTGCAGATACCATAGATAGGATTGCAGATACAATAAATAGGACTGTCTTAATTAGTGGCTACATCAAAGCCCCGTTGTGGGAACTCCAGCTTGTCGCTGAACTTATTAACTGTAATTCAAAAGTTCTAATCTCACATGGGGTACAACTAAGGCATTCAATATAACATGAGATACAATATCTACGTACTACGTCTACAAAAGATTATTTTTCTATGACTGACTTCAATACTTCTTTCTTTCCACACACACTATCATTCTACACTGTATTAATCCTGTCTCTATTGTGAGGATTGCCAGGTGGCTTTCCTACTACTCAGCTTCGTCACTGGGCTGATCTAGTAATTCCTGTCTCTATTGTGTGGACTTATGAATTGCCTACCATTATACGCTCGTAGCCAAGTACGAGCGTAGATCCAAAGGACACGGTTCGCACTTTTGGCCTAGTGCGACGAGGCGTTTATCAATTCTCTGGATGACGACACGGTCACTCCACTTCGACTTCACTTGTGTCTATTCTGTCTGTGCTCGACTCCTATTGTCAGGCCCTGGAGCTCGAGCCGAGAGGAACCTCACTGGATCGAATGATTTCCACAGCCGTTCTCTGCTTAAACAATGGCGACTTAAGCTTATATACCTCCAGCCAAACCCCGTGAAAGTTTCTTGTCTCACCTTCCGAAATCAGGCCGGGTTCACGTGCCCCGTGCATAGCTTACACAACTCACCGCCTTAAGGCGTGAGTCCACTAACCTATAAAATCCCACCTTTTTATTCTAGGGGTCGGATCACCCTAACACTACTCACTGGATCCCAAAAATGAGATCATGACACATCCCCCACCCCAGTTAAAATTTACAATTTTAACGATAAAAAAATTTGGGGGAACTTAATGTCATGAGCCCCCAATATAACCGAAGGTTCACGTAACTGAACTTATATTAAAGGTGAAAACTGAACGTGCATTTTTGATGGACAAAACTTGCATGAGAAATTTACATGCATCGTTCTGTAGCAAGGTCCGTCTGTAACAAATAATGAATCACAAGTTTTTCCCTACGGAATATACATCAATGCATATATCACAATTTGAATGCACACATGGTCATATCCACAAACATCCGTACTGAATACATTTAACAATCAACACTGAATAATTCTAACAAAATTTTCATTCGCTGGCATTTGTGGCTCTGGATGCCTGGTCTGCCATGGATTTTTGTCATCTGACCCGTGGGCAACAGCGTGTGGGTTGTCCAACAATCCGGGTCCTGGTCAGTCGTTACACTGTTGGATAAAGGAAAGCACGGGAGTGGTTTAAAGTGTCCCAAAATCAATGGACAATAGTATGTGATTCCATCCCCGGTCTCCGAATGAGATATCAACAGTTTCTTTAATCCCAATCTTCACAGAGTAGTCGTGATAGTAGATCTGCCTGGAAATTTTCTCCCCCAGGAATGGCCTTTATAATAAATCTATATTCCTGGAGTGCCAGGCTTCACCTAGTGAGCCGAGCGTTTTTGGCTCTGTTTGACTTGAGAAACAATGGCTTGTGGTCGGTTTCTATAACGAATTCCGACATGAGCAAGTACTTGGAAAACGCGTCGACCGCGTACACTATCGCCAGACATTCGCGCTCTATTATTGGGTATTTTCTCTCTCTGGGAAGTAATTTCCGGCTGGCATACATGCAAGGCCGCAACAAACCATCTCTCTCTTGGAGCAAAACCGCTCCAATACCCTGGTCCGACGCGTCCGTGCGGACGATAAATGTATATTTAATGTTTGGTAGTATCAGCAGCGGCGCGCTGGAAAACAGTCGCTGCACGGTCTCAAGTGCTACGGTACACTGTGTGGACCAGACTATCTTATTTGGCTGATCCTTCCGAGTAAGGTCGGACAACGGTGCCGTAAGGGCAGAAAAGTTAGGGACAAACTTCCTGTAATAATTTATCAGGCCTAACAGGCTACGGACCTGTTTCTTCGTATATGGGGCCTGGAGTTTTAAGATGTTACCTATTTTGCGGTTGTCCGGTGTCTGGACGCCATAAGCGATAGTGTGCCCGAGGAAGTTAATCTGTGCATAACCCAAAAACACTTTACTCGGTCTGGCGGTGAGTCCGGCCTGTTGAAGCACAATAAAAACCTGTCGGAGCGCGTGCAGGTGGCCCGTCCAATTCGCATGATAGATGCAGATATCGTCCAAATAACTAACGACGCAATGCGAACGCTGCAGCAGGATGTTCATCATCCTCGCGAAAGTGGCGGGGGCCGTTACCAGGCCAAATGGCATGTATCTCCACTGCATCAGACCCATAGGGGCCTGAAATGCCGTGTACTGTTTACTGTTTACCTCCATTGGAATCTGCCAATAACCCTTAGATAGGTCTATTTTTGAGAAAACGCCAGACTCTGCCAGACGCGAAAACAGGTCCTCCTGGTTAGGGATCGGTTCCGCGTCGTAAATCGTGATATTATTTAGTTTTCTGTAATCTATACAAAAGCGGACGTTCCCGTCGCTCTTCTTTACCAAAACGATGGGCGAGCAGTACGGGCTCGCCGATCGTTCAATCACTCCCAAGTGGAGCATCTTCTGTACTTCGGCCTCAATAGTTACCTGCGCGTGAAGCGGACGCGGATATGGTTTTACGAACACGGGCACGTCTGTTTGTAAACGGATCACGTGTTGTACCAAGGACGTACTGCCCGGTAAATCCGTAAATATGGGCGCGAACTCTCGAACAAGGTCCTCCATGTCCCGCTTTTGCTCTTGGGACAGTTCCGGGCTAATGTTGACGTGCGTCATGTTCTCGGTGGCCTGCAAAGTCGGCAGGGATCTATTCATATTTAACGGTTAGTGGTCGTCGTCATCTATGGTGACAATCGCGGCGTTAGCCTGCGCCACAACGTGGCAGGACTGACCCTGCCGATCCCGATCGTCAACGTAATATTTCTTTAGCATGTTAATGTGGAAGACCTTATCGCGTCCCCGGATGGTAATTAAGTAGTTTACCCTGGAGAGTCTCTTTTTAACTTCGAATGGGCCCTTCCAGGTCAAGAGGAGTTTGTTCCTCGTTTCAGGTAACAGTATAAGGGTCTGATCTCCGACAGACAGGGTTCGCAATCTGCTACCCTGATCGCGACATGTTTTGAAAGTGTTGGCCCTAACGCATGCAAAATGTTGGGCCAACTCGCATGCATTATGAATTCTCTGTCGGAGATCGACAACATACTGATACGCGGATCGCGTATCATTTCCGTCGGTGTCTGAACCGGCGAACAGGTCATGAAGGATGGCCATTGGCCCACGCGGCTTACGTCCATACAATAGTTCGAACGGGGAGAACCCCGTGGACGCATTGGGGAGCTCCCGGTAGGCGAACAAAACGGCTGGCAGCCGACGGTCCCAGTCATTCGGCTTGTCGACGGACACGCGTGCCAGCATCGCCTTCATACTGGCATTCCAGCGTTCGCAGCACCCGTTCGATTGCGGGTGATAAGGGGAAGTCAGCTTCTGTCTTATTCCTGCCAGCTCAAGTACGTTCTTAAACAACTCCGAGGTAAATTGTGGTCCCCTGTCAGATAACAGCTCGTTCGGGAATCCGACGCGTGAAAACACGGTGACCAGTGCCTCGGCAACATGGTCCGCTAAAATTTCTTTAAGGGGCACGGCCTCAGGCCATCTGGTTGCATAATCAATAACCGACAGAATAAAGCGATGGTCTCTATCTGACTTCTGTAGAGGTCCCACAATGTCGACGGCAACCCTTTCAAAAGGCGTTGAGACAGTTGGCATCTCCTCTAGAGGCGCCCGCGAAGCTTTACCTCGAGGAGTCCTCTTTTGGCAGGTGTCACATCGCGACACGTAGCGGTTAATATCCGCGTATACGCCCGGCCAAAAGAACTGCGACAGGACTCTGGCTTTCGTTCTAGCTTTTCCCTGGTGGCCCGATAACGCAGTATCGTGCGCAAGACGCAGGATGTCTCGTCGAAATGAGCTGGGTATCACCAGCTGCATTATGATCTCGCGCTTGCCTCTATAAACGCGGTACAACAAGTCATCCTTAATACAGAATTTAGTCGTGTTCGGCTCGTCAGGATGAACCTTTGCAAAGAGATGACTCAGAGACGAATCTGAGCGCTGCTCATTATAGAACAACTCCGGGGTTACATTTAAATCCACGACAGTCGTTCGTAACGCACCGTTAGCTTGGCGACGGGCCTGCTGTCGCGTGCTAACACATGCAATATCCCTCTCCTCGTCCCACATCTGAAGTTTATTGTAAGGGATGTCTTTAACCTGGGGTATGTTCCCAATTATCAGGTCCGCCACCGGATTCGGCAACACGCAGGCGGTGACCACTCCAGTAAGAAAGGGTGTGTCTATGTACACTTCCGCAAGACGGAAATGCTCTGTCGATCCCCCAAATGTAATACACGTTGCTTTTCGGTCAAGGAGCTGCGTGGGGCGAACAAGGGATTCCCGCACGCCGATGGTGGTATATCCCGAGTCCCGCAACACTGATGCGCGGGTTGCGTTTACTTGACCCTCATATAGTGTTAAAACGCCCTGCTCGTGGAGGGCTGACATAACCGGTACATCTTGTGACGTCTTCACAATCAACAATTTGTCTGGACTCTCATGCGTGAACACGACGGAACACGCATTTGCTATTTCCCGCCTCACTCTACAGTCCTTAGCAAAGTGACCTTTTCTGCCACAGTTATAACATTTGAACTGTCTATCGTATGCGCGATAGAACTGCCTCGGTGGTTCCTCATAATGTCCATAACCTGGTCTGCCCGCAGGGAATGGACGTCCCAACCGGGGTTCACGGCCGCGTGAGAAGTTACGCGGGTCGGGTTGCATTCTTCCAGCTGGCGGTTCGGAATGTCCGCGAGGAGGTGGTTCCTGTCGAGCGGGCGCTCGAGGTTGTCTCGAGCCTGTCGATGTTTTAGTGCCCACTCCGGCGTAAAAAGGTTCATTAGATTTGGCCTTGGCCAAGGAGCGACTAGGGTGAGCAGCTGCATACTGCTCCGCTATTAACGTTATTTCGGCGGACGTCTTGGGAGCACGCTCTTTCAGATGCGCGACCAGGTCCGCATGGCAGGATGTATATATCTGGTCCTTTATGACCAAATCGTACAGTTTAGTAAAGTTGCCATCCTCTACCCCAGCCAACTCAATCCATCGATTGAGAAGGTGCCGGAGACGGTCCACGTAAGTGGCAAAATTCTCGGAAGGTTCTGGCTTACAATCCCGGAACCGTTTATGGAACCCGTCTTCCGTGTGTTGAAACCTCTTTAGAAGGGCGGTTTTAAGTATATCATAATCTTTAGCGTCGTCGACATTGAGGCCATGGAAGACCTCCAATGCTCTGCCGGTTAACAGGTTCGCAAGGCAGGAAGTATATTCGCTCCGCTGCCATCCGGCGCAGGCGGCGTGTAACTCAAACCGGTGGAGATAGGAGTCAATCTGGTCGACCCTATCTTGAAACGTAGGAAGCTTCGGCTTAGACGATTTGCTAGACTGCGCAGTCGGGGGCGCGGCCCGCTGGGTCTGATCCAGCTCCATCCGTTTGAGAGCCAGTTCGTGCTCTCTCTGCGCGGCTCTATCTTCTTGTTCTCGTTGCGCGGCTTTCTCTGCTCGCTCCGCGGCTCTATCTTCTCTTTGTTGTTGCGCGGCTTTCTCTGCTCGCTCCGCGGCTCTATCTTCTCTTTGTTGTTGCGCGGCTTTCTCCTCTTTCTCTCGTAGCGCGGCTTTCTCTGCTCGCTCCGCGGCTCTATCTTCTCTTTGTTGTTGCGCGGCTTTCTCTGCGCGGTCCTCCTTTATTCTTTGGTCTACCCAAGAAGCTCGCTGCTCCTCTGGGATGCTGAACTCTTTGGCCAGCTCTAAATACTTCTTTAGGTCGGCCATAATGTTGGTCGACAACGGGAACTAAGTCTCCTTGAGACTACCACACTTTTAAATCGGTGTGTTCAAACTTACCAACTCCTCAATCCCTGAAGACAGTATAATATACTTTGTCCTCTTCGGGTGTTCGTTTCTTTATGTTACGAATCAACAACAAATTCTCTACTGTTCAACCGAATAGCGGTTGATTATCCTCGTGATCACTTCCTTTATATATATTCCACTCACTTCTTCGTGTACAACTTGTACACCGCTTAGCAGCGTTTCCTCTGCTCTTAGATTGGCCTAATTTAATACTCCCAATCTGATCTCTTATGGCCTCTAAGCCTCAACTCTCACTTTCCAGATTATACGTCAACGTGTCCTTGACACGCGATTTCTCTCAGGCAAGAATATTATAAAGATAAATATAAGTATAATATGGTAACGCTATATATGGCCTTTAGCGTCTTTACAGACGGTCTTAGCAGCTAGAATATTCACTTTCACTTTGACTGACAGCTTCTCTCGTGGCTTATTCTGCCAATGTTTGACCCGAGAGTGCGATGGCAGTGATTGCAGGTCAGTCTTTTGGGTTCACTTTGGCGAGTGTTTTCATTCCGCCTCTGTCGTTTTGTCAGGTATGTTTCTTTTGCCTTGAAGTCTATTGCGAGCGTGCCACTGCGCAATTTTTGTCTCCATCTGCTTCGATCATTTGCAAGGTTCTCCCATTCATTGGGGTCGATGTTGAATGCTTTCATCGTGACTTTGCAAGTGTCTTTGAATCGCAGATGTGGCCTACCTCTGGGTCGGTTGCCAGTAGCAAGTTCCCCGTAGAGAATTTGTCTGGGGATGCGATCATTTTCCATACGGTGGAGATGTCCAAGCCACCGCAGTCTTTTTTTGCCTAGGAGAGCCTGAGTTCATGGAATGTTGGCTCGGCTCAGAACTTCGATATTTGAGATCCTGTCTTGCCACTTGATCTTGAGAATTTTGCGTAGGCAGCGCAGGTGGAAGGAGTTGAGGGATCTTTCATGTTTGGAGTAGGTGGTCCATGTCTCTGAGCCATACAGCAGGGTGCTTAGGACGCAAGTTTGGTACACGAGTACCTTTGTTTTGATGGTCAGCTTGCTATTGTTCCACACCCTTTTTGAGAGTTTGCCAAAAGCTGTGGCCGCCTTTCCTATTCTGGCATTTATTTCAGTTGTTATGTCTGTGCTACCACTGATGGTTGAGCCTAGGTAGCAGAATTTTCCCACTTGCTCCAGAGGAGAGCCATTCAGCATGATTGGGTTGGGGTTTCTCAAGCCTTGTGTCAAAACTACAGTTTTTGAGACACTGATCTTTAGCATGAATTTGTCACAGGCTTTGGCAAGGCTATTGATGAGAGCCTGGAGCGTGGTTTCATCGTGGGCCACGATTGCAGCATCATCTGCGAAGAGGAGCTCTTGTAACATAATATGCTCTGTACGAGATTTTGCTTTATATATATATACCAATATGGTAACGCTATAAGTGAAAAGAAATTATACAGTGAACACTACTCAACGACACAAAGGACGAACGATAACAGACCCAATCAAGCCTGAAACTATCTACAGATAGGTAAGAAGAGCACAAGAGAGACGTCTTCCTAAAAAGTACGAGGAAGATAGAACACCACAATCTAAACGATAAATGGATCCCTAACAAAGAACTATTCAAAACAAAGCAGATCTCCCATCCGGTTTAAACGCCACCTAGCCCGGCTAGTCTGGCAAGAAGAGGTATGCTGAGTCCCGATCCCTTCCAACCACCCGCTTACTCTAGCTAAACACAGAAAAAAGGAAAAATGCCTGTTAAAGAGAGGGGAAGAGAAACGTGTCAACCCCTCAAACATAGACAGAATCGGATGGTATCACTTAACTGGGAATTGGGTGTCAAATTTCCTCACTCCACAGCGTACGCCCCGTCGTATGTCTTTCACTTTCTGCGAGTCGATGTACTGTCCGTTCCTCGTTGTCCACGGATCAGTGACGAGATGTCCATGCAACGGAAAAAGAACACAAATTAGCGGTATACAAAGATAATATGGGTATAACTAACTGTTGGATGAACTACGAGTGGCTAATGTGGTTACTGCGTGGGTTCAATAGTAACTCCCTTAGGGATACACAGGATTAACAAACACAGGGTTCTGCTGGCAATCTTATTTATTCAAAAAGCCTAACAAAGGTATCACTACCAAAAAGGCATAGGGAAAAGCCTACCAAGAAAAAGAAGAAGAAGCCAAGAAAAACAAGCCCAACCAGCCATAAGCTGGAACAAGAGAAAAAGACAAAAATATGATTAGGATATAATGACAACATTAATCAGGCAATCAATGGTGGGCATACATAGTAATAGTATTAAGTATTAAATCAAACAACAACAACATAATATAGAATTTAAGCAATAACCAACTGGATATGTATGCATGGAATAAAATAGCGCTAAGGTTAATGAATAACAACTACAAGTGGCTATATCATATACACAAGGAGTTTCCTAGTACACTGGCAACATAAACTAATGTACTAATCAAAGTATGAAGGACATAACAAATGAAGGGGCAAGAACACAATAGTTTCGCTCCACTGAGCCGGTGTACAGCACATCCAGAGTGGCCATTCCATTTAATAACGCAGTGGCCAACATGGCCCACTGACCGTCCATAACACAGACGCTGCATCCCAATGCAGGCCATCCTCATAGGCCCACTCCCATTATTAGTACTAACCCGCCCCAGGGCTATTGTATTGGTTACTTCCCTTCCCAATCGATACTGAAGGGTCATGCCCTTTGACCTTAGCCGCGGAGCTATGCCGCCAGGCTAACATGTGTATGACACACCACTAGATACATAAAGTAATGTGTACATTCCTTAAAATGAAACTGTCCTTCACACACTTACGAAACTCATAGAAGTATAATACATCTGGATAACTATAATACATGCACATGATATATATATATATATGTCGGCGAGACTCATTGCAACATGTGTAGACTCACTGAAACGTTGTTCATCCACCACCGCACATAGAACAATCCTGGGGCTCACCCATGTGAGGCCCAACTAATATTATACATCTCCAATACATGTAATTAATTACACATCTTAAACGCTAAACACACAATCACAATCACACTGCTCTCTATAGCATAGTGGTACTGGCAAGGTACAAAAATACCCGTAATACAATCAAGTGTATAGTGCCGCTCGCTATAACATAAGCCGTCCACATTAACATGTCAGGAAATCCTCACTGCCTACCACAAGGCAATGCTACACATACACTATATATATGCACACAAGCAAATCGTGATAGCTTGGTTAGCGAGCCATCATTATCATCTAGCACCGCAAACGTTAACTTTGACAATAAAGTCACAATATCAAGACACTGCACTGCACCGCGCATCTTACACGTCTAATGACAATGGCAATTACCGTTGAGCCGGACTCATAATAGTCTCTGTAGATCAGCATTCTCTACGCGGCCTCCAAGAAAGGGGGGGGGGGTGCGCAAATTAAAGTCACTTCTAATATAATAGTCTCCAACTTACCCAAAGTTTCTCCGGGTCCTGTGCTACCGCTTCATGCCTTATGGGGCGGGGTGGCGATGGCAAGCGTCGGCAAGCCTCTGAGCTTCTACGGGCCCGGGTTGCTGGTCTGGGTTCACTGTGCTGTCGGCTCTTGTCTCTGCGTCTTTGATGGAGTGTACTGACCACTCGAACTCGCATCTTATTTATGAGCCAGCGCGGACGTCCGAGAGAGCTATTACGTAGTCCAGTTTTGGACAAGTGAAAGGCTCGGACATTGAGTCCAGCCGAACAACATAACCGGTTAGGGTCCTAACACAATCGAATTTACAGTACGGTTAAAAGGGTGCACACAAAAGTCAGTTAGGTATCCCAGTAAACTGCAGAAATTACTCTATGGTCCCCTCCAGCTATAATTGAATAAATTTGACCCAGGTTGGAATTATCGGGGATAACATGCGTCTAACTCATAGTTTACTTTAAATCCGACACCCTCTTATCAATTATTTCAATAGGATATGTGCATCAAAGTACAACAAAATTGGTACCATTATAAATTGGAAACTTGCTGCTAAAATTCTAACTGACTACTTATACCAGACACCCGGTAATAGTTTTAATATAAATTTTCAAAGTGTCAGGACTAACAACATTTGCCAGATTTGTGCGGGATACTTCAGTCCATTAATATGACGTATCTCCGTTGATAACAAACGTTATCATGAGTAACTATTTTGTACCGATAGGATATTGTCTACTCTCAAAAATGAATTCGGGTTCCCGTCTTTCTGTCGGTGGATAACAACGAAGGAGCGAGTTGTAAGAACTTAAAGCCATGATATAAGAGTTGGAAGCCTGGTGGTCAACATTTCCAACTGACCAATCAAAATGCGCGCTTTTCACCGTGATGTGAATAACGGGTCCCGCGCTAGTATTACAAGGGAAATAATCCAATAAATGGTACTCGGCCAAGTGTCCATAAACTACTATGAGTGGCCGTCCCTCACTCACGCACTAGAGTTACCATGAAAGCACATTAAAAATAGAAAGTCGTTCATCCTCTCACATAACTAATCTAAAAAATGTAGTGAAGGAGTGCACGGAAAGGTCACAGCACTGGTTTGGTGTCCTCCAACGTCAAGATGATCGCTAGTGTGTCCACAGATTTCGGGTCCCCTCCAGTGTCAATGTTCGAGGTGAGTAAGGTCTTGGGGATAATAGCGCATTCGACTAATCGAAAGGCCACTCACACTCGTCCAGGCACAATCATAATAATTCATAACACACTCGTTGAATATATATATCAGGCCTGAAGGGCCATACTACTTTATTACTACGGATACAATAGGTATGATTGCAGATACAATAAATATGGTTGCAGATACAATAGATAGGATTGCAGAATACAATAAATATGGTTGCAGATACCATAGGATTGCAGATACAATAAATAGGACTGTCTTAATTAGTGGCTACATCAAAGCCCCGTTGTGGGAACTCCAGCTTGTCGCTGAACTTATTAACTGTAATTCAAAAGTTCTAATCTCACATGGGGTACAACTAAGGCATTCAATATAACATGAGATACAATATCTACGTACTACGTCTACAAAAGATTATTTTTCTATGACTGACTTCAATACTTCTTTCTTTCCACACACACTATCATTCTACACTGTATTAATCCTGTCTCTATTGTGAGGATTGCCAGGTGGCTTTCCTACTACTCAGCTTCGTCACTGGGCTGATCTAGTAATTCCTGTCTCTATTGTGTGGACTTATGAATTGCCTACCATTATACGCTCGTAGCCAAGTACGAGCGTAGATCCAAAGGACACGGTTCGCACTTTTGGCCTAGTGCGACGAGGCGTTTATCAATTCTCTGGATGACGACACGGTCACTCCACTTCGACTTCACTTGTGTCTATTCTGTCTGTGCTCGACTCCTATTGTCAGGCCCTGGAGCTCGAGCCGAGAGGAACCTCACTGGATCGAATGATTTCCACAGCCGTTCTCTGCTTAAACAATGGCGACTTAAGCTTATATACCTCCAGCCAAACCCCGTGAAAGTTTCTTGTCTCACCTTCCGAAATCATGCCGGGTTCACTTGCCCCGTGCATAGCTTACACAACTCACCGCCTTAAGGCGTGAGTCCACTAACCTATAAAATCCCACCTTTTTATTCTAAGGGTCGGATCACCCTAACACTACTCACTGGATCCCAAAAATGAGATCATGACAAATGTTGAAGAATGAATGAGATAGGCACTCATAATATTACGTCTAAAAGTTAACAGGCATCTATACCTCTTTTTTTAAAACAAGGGGGATGTAGTATCCATAGTATCGATATACGAATACCAGCATTGAAGAACGCCCAGTCCTATTATCACATCTATGTAACCCTTTGTACCTTCACTGAATAAAGAGTCTCTTACGTCACATCCACCAAAACAAACAACGTCTTGCTTGCTGTGTGATATGGTGATGTTATAAATCTATGTACATCCGAACCATCACTCACTACACCACTAACGGTGTTAAATTCTATGTGCAAACATGGGGGAAATTACATGAAATTTGGGATAAATAGTCTTTTTTTCTTCTCCCTCTTGTTTTATTTTGGTCTTTGTAATAGCCAGCTAGTTTTACCGATTTCGGCGTCTAGTGGCCGTTTGCATCCAATCATACATTGCACGTTTTGCTTATTGGCTGTCAACCTATATGAAACGTGGATTTCGAACTGCGAAATCTTCCGAATTCAAGATGACTATGATGCCTCCGCGAAAAGAAAACATAAAGTGCCTTCTAGTATCTTTACTCACTTTAACTGTTATCAGTGATAACTATAATAACTATTTATCTTTCATGCCTAAACTGTATCTTCTAGAATCTAGATTCTAATAATCTAGCCTATATTACAGCTTCCCTGTCCTGGAATGATTTTTTTTGTAATTTTCTTCACTAATGAGCTGCCTGGCTGCATAGCTTCTCTATCCAGAAGGGGAAAGATGAACTTTAATGAGCCTTTGGCTTCTCAAGCGGACTTTACTGTGTGTTCTAGATATAATATATCTATACGTTCATTGAGGTCATTTACGATGGACATTATAGGGGTCAGGCCACGGATGAAAGTAATTTGGGTTATTTGTAATGTAATGACAATGTTTTGGTTGTGCCCCGTACACCTCCGTCGTGAAATGCTTACCCTGTGAACTAATATATTAGGCCTACGACTGTAAAGGTTTTGTATACACTCAGTGACTCAGATAACTTTTTTTTTCTTCTTAGAACTCTTTCTTTCCTATTAGTTGATCTTCAGTTTTTCAGAGGATCATAAATATGTTGCCAGCTGCCAGGTACCGGTACCGTACTGAGTTCAGTCAGATAGAAAAGTGATCCGCACTCAGTTGTGTGAAACAAATCGAATAGGCCTAATTATTCAGAACATTATGGACGATCATTCACATGAAATATAATATTATCTGCCCGCTGAATCATTTAAAGTCGTTATTGTCTGAAAAGGAGGTGAACATTTCTGTCATTGCCACTACAATCGCACTTTGGCATTTGAATGCCAGTGATAAACCTAGTAGGCCTCACGCCTAGTTGTTAAGCCTTAATGTAGCATGAAACCCACAATAAGGGACCTAGCCTATGTAAAAGTGTGCAACAAAAAAATGCGTGGAAGAATTTAAAAATCAGAATCTATTCAACAAAGAAAAAATCAGGGTCCTCTTGTCACACAAACATAGTCCAAATTCAATATAGACTACAATACATAGGCCCCTGCTTCACGTTAAAGAGACCCACTTGCAAAATCCCACGTTTGACACGTGTGTTTAGCACAAGTATACGTATACGTCATGTGGGCCCAGGCCTATTGTTGGTCATTTGGCAGTGACCCAGACTGCACAAAAAAACTATAAGCAAAATATATCGTACATACAACATGTAATTTCCTCTTCGTATTTTGGCGAAACTATTATCATAATGATGTGGTATGTGGTATTTTGGGATTCAGTATTTTGTCTTAAAGGAGCGTAGGAGCGTGTTCCAACCACAGTGCTTAACTGTGAGCGACAGTTAGACTGACCCGCCCCCAAGACCGTGGGAGG
The DNA here is from genome assembly GCA_963931925.1 of Onchidella celtica. Classification (NCBI taxonomy): domain Eukaryota; kingdom Metazoa; phylum Mollusca; class Gastropoda; order Systellommatophora; family Onchidiidae; genus Onchidella; species Onchidella celtica. The sequence goes on from OZ007572.1 coordinate 64,929,130, forward strand.
ATGGGAAAGAATCGTATAAAACCCCGTTCCTGTCAAGCCCCAAGCACTGCGTCTCTTCCCCCAGTCGAGAGCAGGTGTGTGTGTTATTGAATAAACGTCTTTTGTGCCCTACAATAGACTTATATTCTTCTTTGACAGGTACGTGCTCTTTAATACTTATAATACTGTTCTTGCTGATTTTAAGATGATAATATCAGATGCTATCAGATATTTACGATGAGTGTAACTCTGTAAGCAAAAGATATATTTTCCTCATAAGTATATACGACTCGGGAAGTTATGATACCCGTCACTATCATAATACCAGAGTCCTAAGCTGTGGTTATGCTGTTTATATTGTTTTAGATACATGTACTGAAATGCCGTGTACTGTTAGCCTAACCGAGCAGACTGTTTGCTCACTAGTGTTATGTTAGATCGCTGACCACGATATTGGTGCGTACTGAATGTTTAGAAGTCTTTAGATAATACTATTCTCTCTCTCTCTTTCTCTCTCTGTCTCTCTCCTTCTCTCTCTCTGATATCGCACATCTCATGCTGTGTTTATTATCTTCACTCTTGATTTATTTACGTTTTATACATGTATTATTATTATGCTAGTCGTGTTAACTATGCCATGTGACATTACATGTAGCCTATATATCTGTCTTGTTGTTAATTGGTATACTGTTACACGACTGCGTCTCTTCCCCCAGTCGAGAGCAGGTGTGTGTGTTATTGAATAAACGTCTTTTGTGCCCTACAATAGACTTATATTCTTCTTTGACAGTGTGAGCAGTTTTACCGCCCTGGCACGAACCGAGTGAATGTTGCGGCCTAACCAGCCGCGGTAACAAGAGTGAAACCCACATGAATGGGTCATCTACACTATATCTACACCTTCACCCCCACCCTAACACCATCTTGTTACAATTTATGGCGCCCAACGTGGGGCGGTAACTGACTTGTCAATCGAAAGCTGAAAGAGGACACAGCTTGGGACTGTATTATGACTTGTATGACGAGGCACCGTGACCGGAATGACCACGTGTGAGTGTCGCCGGTGCGCTGGCCTGAGAGCTGCAGCGAAGACTACGAGACTGGCGACCCACCCAGGGATTTGCCGCTGACCTCGAGACTGACGACCCAACCAGGGATTCGCCGCTGAATGGGCCCCAACGTGTGTTACAACGTTGTGACTTTGTGTTGAACTGTGGTGTTGTGGTCAGTAATTTAACTGTCTGTGTTTGTGTTACTACCTGTTATTAGTGTCAATGTATGAATTGTTGCTAGAGGTTATCTCTGACGAATATTTATTATTTCAGAAGATTCTTTACACAGAAAAAACGGACGAGAGGGACTGATCACCCCTGTCGTTTGGATTTCGTCTGCGGTGGCCTCAGCTGTTTAACTAGTTGTCTAATTTTTATTTGTATTAATTTGCTTCCTTTGATGAGCATGCTTATATATTCATACCAACTGCTATTATTCAATGCCATTCTTTTATGCATTTAGTTACTTGTGCGACCCTAAACCCTTAATAGGTTGTTATTTTCAGCTATCTCTATTTATCTGTTTCCTGACATCCCGTGCAGCGATGCAGTAATTAGCACTTCATGAATAGTTTTATTTCTTCTGGTTAGTGTGGTTTTCCACCCCTTCTGGCCTTTCCCTTTTCTTATACTTTAGTTTAGCGTTTGCACCGAGTGACCTTTCTGTTCCTCCTGCAGTTTCTGGCACATTGTCGTTAGTTAGTGTTCGTATGCGCGGAGATTTCGCACGGTCAGTATCAGTGGTAAAGACATTATCTGCTCTCCGGTGGTCTCCCGATTCTCTAGAGCACGAGCACCTTGACGGCTATAAATCAGATGCAATTAACGAGCATTCCTTTGGGTCCATCGTCCACACCACCCTCCATGGTCCGCTTAGTGTAGTAATGTCGTAGCAAGTCGTATTGTTTATGACAAGATAACGCGGGGAGTGGGAAGTGTTCGCGTGGCTGAGAAATTGATATTGGTCGAGATTCCTACACCTACAGTGAACGCCGTTGCGAATTAATTAAGTTGTTCGTCTTTATCTGAAATTGCTTGACCCGGCGGTGAACATTAATTATACCGCCGTGTTTTCGTTCGTGCACTGTACCGTGACGCACTGACCGCCGTGCAACCGATACGCCCCCTCCCCTTTAACTTCGCGGTGTAGCTGGGAGCGTAGAAGTGTCTGCATTTAAGCATATTATTTCAATACTGTAAAGTTTTAATTGCTGGAGTTGTTTATTGATACTTTTCTGTCATAAATAGTGATTGATAGATGGCGTCCAGAAAGACAGCAGTTGCCGCGGCAAAGGAAAACTCAGACCTTCAGTCCATTCTTGATTCAATAGATTTACTGAGGCCTGAGGATAGGGAAGAAGTCGTTAAGAAGTTGCGGGGCCCTAAAACTCCGTCAGGTTCTGCAACGGAAGAAAATGTTAATACAATGTATCCTATGAGGGCAGCTGAGCAGCCCAGATTGTCTACTTTTTCGGGGGACGATGGAGTTTCGTCTCACTGCTCATATTTGCAGTGGCGTTTGGAGGTTAAAGACCTCCAGAGGTCACAAATTTATCAAGACCGCATATTAGTTGCTGCAATGCGTCGTTCGTTAAAGGGCCTCCCTGCCGATCTTATTGTTCAGATGGGAGAGGAAGCAACGTGTGACGGAATATTACACAATTTAGACTCTTTATATGGCAATATTCTACCATCGGCCGATCTCCTCCAAAAGGTGGCAACAGCTGTACAGACACACGAGGAGTCTGTGACAGCGTGGGCTGTGCGTCTTCAATCATTAGTAGCCCAGATATCGCAAAAATCTCCACCGCTGATGACATCAGCGGGTGCGGCCGACATGTTGAGGTCGAGATTCTACCATGGTATGGTAGATCTCACCATGCAGCAGGCCATCAAGCACAAATACGACTCAAATTTAGATTTTGAGAAATTGTTAGTTGCCGCCCGCGTGGAGGAAGTAAAAAGCAAAACCTCAGCCACGGCATCGAGGCCAACCGTCCACAGTCTGGAACAGGTGGCTGACGGTGATACTGTACTTAGATTAGAGCGCAAGATGAGTAGTTTGGCAAAAGCAGTAGAGGGGTTGAAAATGAACGCTCGACCTCGGACTAGAATTAATGTTACAGAACCTAGATGCTATCGTTGCAATAGGCCTGGCCATAAACAAACTCAGTGTCCTTTAAACGAACGGAGTCTGGGACGGCGGGGCGACTCCTAGACGGTTATAATCAAAGCCCTGTGCCTTTAGTTGGACCCGCTAATGAGGTTTTCGTTAGTTTGAATAATGTTCTTACGAAGGCATTGCTGGACACTGGTTCTATGGTGTCGTGCCTTTCGTATCAGTTTTGTGTAAATAGAAATATTGACGTTCAGCCCCTATCCTCTGTTGTGGAAATTTATGGGGCAGGTGGGGAAAGTTTAAAGTATAAGGGTGTTTGTGAGATTAATGTGTCTTTGCCGTTTTGTTCCAAACCATTGAATGCGCTTTTCCTTGTAGTGCCTGACACGCAACATAACAAACGCGTCCCTGCCCTAATTGGTATGAATATTCTGCAGGAGCTTGTGCCACTATGTTCTCCAGCTGTTTCTCTTCCATCCGCATGGGAATTAACGCTGGGGGCGGTGATGTCCCATGTGTCAGCCGTAAAGAGTGATAGAAATCTTGGATTTCTTTGTACTAATAGTCGAGAGACTTTGCGACCTGGTGAGTCGAAAATGATTGCGGGAAATTTATTTTTGCTGGCTCTGACAGCACCTATCACAGCCATACTAGAAGAATTCACCAATAATTTACCTGGCGGCGTCAGAGTGAGCTCAGGGGTGATTGATCTTAAACCCATGAAATCAATTAGTCAAGTAAATGTACTAGTTAGGAATACGTCAGCTCGCACGCTAACTATTCCTATGCGCACCAATGTTTGTTCCGTGCAAGTGGCGCAGATTCAGACAAAGTCAAATCAGACTGCAGAATATCCACAAGTGTCTGATGTCACCGAAGCGATGTTACAGACCATACCATCTAATGTGACTGAAAGCGAGGCGCGTCAGTTGGAACAACTCTTAAAGAAATATAGCCATATCTTCTCGAACCATCATTTGGACTTGGGAAAAACTAATATCACGAAACACCATATAAAGCTAACAGATGAAACACCATTTAAAGATAGATACAGAAAGATTCCCCATGCGATGATTGAAGAAGTTAGGAAAGAGATAGCTGATATGTTGGATCAAGGCGTGATTCGTCCGCCACAAAGTTCGTTTAGTTCAAACTGCGTTCTAGTTCGAAAACCAGATGGAAGTTTACGAGTATGTATAGATTACCGAAAGCTAAACGCGAGAACAGTAAAGGATGCATATGCTATTCCAAGAATTGAAGACACCTTAGATGCGCTTCATGGATCCCAGTATTTTTCTTCACTTGACTTAAAAAGCGGATATTGGCAGATTGAAGTTGCGGAGGAAGATATTTCAAAAACTGCTTTCACGGTTGGGAATTTAGGTTTCTATGAATGTTGTCGTCTACCATTTGGCGTTACCAATGGGGTTGCGACTTTTCAGAGATGTATGGAAACATGTATGGGAGACTCGAATCTCAAAGACTGTCTTCTTTACTTAGATGATATCAGTGTATTTAGTAGAACTTTTAAGGAGCACCTTCAGAAGTTGGAGACGATTTTCAGAAAATTGTCTGATGCGGGACTTAAACTAAAACCTTCTAAATGTAAATTTCTCCAGAGTGAATTGAAATATCTTGGACATGTAGTTTCCAAAGACGGCGTGTCTTGTGACCCAGAAAAAATAGAATGCGTGCAGAAATGGCCAGTTCCAAAGACACTTAAAGAACTCCAGAGTTTTCTAGGATTTGTAGGTTTTTATCGTCGTTTTGTACCAAACTTTTCTTCTATTGCCAAACCCCTTCATAGGCTCCTACAGGACGTCGGGGGAAAGAGGGGCAGCACTAAACTAGTTTGGAGTGACGATCAACAGGCGGCATTTGATCAGTTAAAAGATCTTGTAGTTGACGCACCTGTTCTGGCTTATGCCGATTACTCTAAAGATTTCATTCTTCACACTGATGCTTCATCTGAGGCGATAGGTGCTGTTTTGTACCAGGAACAGGATGGCAAGAAACGTGTGATAGCGTTTGCAAGTAGAGGTCTTTCTATGTCTGAGAGAAATTATCCTGCCCATAAACTTGAATTTCTCGCATTAAAATGGGTTGTTACTGAGAAATTTTATGATTATTTATATGGAAACAAATTCTGTGTGTACACTGATAATAACCCGCTGACTTATGTAATGACTTCAGCTAAGCTTGATGCTACTGGTCACAGATGGGTTGCGCACCTCTCGGAATTTGATTTCGAATTGAAGTACAAACCGGGAAAGTGTAATCGAGATGCGGATGGTTTGTCTCGGATTAAATGGCCATGCACTGTCCATAGTAATGTAATTCAAGTAGCCCTACAGGGTTCCACTGTTCACACACCCTTGAGTGATATTTTGGATAGTGGCACAGATTTAGGATATAGGGAAGCTAATGACATTCCTGACAATTCAGCTCTGTTTGAACAGGTTGACACAAAAATTGACTGGGCCAACGCTCAGCAATGTGACGGAAATATTAATGAAGTGATATCGTGCATAGAAGGGTCCGTATCAACTACGGGTGCAAGGCAACTTCTGAAAGAGGGAAGTAAGCTGAAAATGAAAGAAGGTGTATTGTATAGGCAAGGTCATGAACATGATAATACCATCTTCCAGTTGGTGTTGCCTGTGGCTTTCCGCCAGAAAGCTTTGAAGGGAGTTCATGATGATTGTGGACACCTTGGAATTGATAAGACTTTGGATCTTTTACGTAGGCGATTCTTCTGGCCTGGCATGTCACAGGACGTGAAAAGATATATTGCTTCGTGTAAACGTTGTGTCTGCAGGAAGGCAGATACACATCAGCGGGCTCCTCTCGTAAGCATTACGACAAGTCAGCCTATGGAATTAGTTTGCATTGATTATCTGTCTCTTGAACCTTGCTCAGGAGGGATAGAAAATATACTTGTCATCACTGATCATTTCAGTAAATATGCACAAGCCATACCGACGCGTAATCAAACAGCACAAACAACTGCGAAAGTCTTGTTTGATAATTTTATTGTTCATTACGGTCTACCCGCTAGACTTCATTCAGACCAAGGACGAGCCTTTGAAAGCGGAGTCATTCAATCTCTATGTCAGATCACAGGTATTAAAAAGTCCAGAACAACACCTTACCATGCCCAAGGCAATGGTCAGACTGAGCGTTTCAACCGCACACTGCTGGACATGCTCGGCACTTTGGCTGATGAACACAAAGCCAATTGGAAAGCTTTTGTACCTCAAATGACACACGCTTACAACTGTACCCGACATGCTTCCACAGGCTATTCACCGTATTTTCTTATGTTCGGTCGCGAACCCAAACTTCCGATTGATCTTGAATTTGGTTTGTTAGAACAGTCGATGCCGGTGCCCTCTAAATCCTATCCTGATTATGTGAAAAATATCCAGGAGCGTCTGGACTATGCTTATAGATCAGCTCTTAAAGCCTCCGAAAAAGCAAAGCACTCGCAGAAACAGTGTTATGACAGAAAGATTCAGGGAGCTGCTATTCAACCAGGTGATCAAGTTCTTGTTCGAAGACTTGCTTTCACTGGGAAACATAAACTCGCAGATAGATGGCATTCCGATGTTTATGTAGTATTGAAAAGACCTAATTTAGACATTCTATCAGCAGCGTTCGACACCATCGATCACGAAATCCTGCTCAGAAGGCTAGAAACATCGTTTGGAATCAGAGGGGTCGCCCTTAAATGGGTCGAATCTTACCTGTCAAATCGCCACCAATTTGTTGTAACCAACAAAATAAGATCTTTTTCTTATGCGCTTCAGTATGGCGTACCACAAGGCTCAGTGCTTGGTCCTATTTTGTTTACTATCTATACTATTCCACTTGTACATGAAATAAAGAAATTTAATTTACAATATCATTTCTATGCTGATGATACCCAGCTCTACAGTTCTGCCTTGCCATGCGATGTTGACAGCCTTCTGCAGCAGGCTGGAAACTGTATAACAGAAATTAAAAGCTGGATGAACCAAAACAAACTGGCACTAAATGAGGATAAAACTGAGGTTATTTTATTAGGCCGTGAGCGGGTTCTGCAAGAAGTGGACAGAACTGAGATGATAATTGGCACTAATTCAATAGAAATTTCAAAAAAAGTAAAAAACCTAGGGGTTTACATTGATTCAAATCTTTCTATGTCGTCTCAGGTTAGTCACCTCATTCGTATTCTATACATGGAAATCTGGAAAATTGGTAAAATCAGACATCTTATTTCAACTGAAACTGCGGCTGTTTTAGTAAATTCTTTTGTACTTTCAAAGCTTGACTATTGCAACTCCCTTTTGGCTGGAATTTCACAAAAAAATATTAGAAAACTCCAAATTGCTCAAAACAATGCAGCGAGACTTGTTTTGAAGAAAAAGAAAAGAGATTCAGCACTGCCACTTCTGCAGAGTTTGCACTGGCTGCCAGTCGAGAAAAGAATAATGTACAAATTGTCATCCATTTGTCACAAATGTGTCAATAATACTGCACCATCGTACCTAGTTGATTTAACTGATTACTATGTTCCATCTCGTCAACTAAGATCATCATCTGACACTACAAAATTGAAAGTACCTAAAATGAATCTGTCCACTGTAGGAGAAAAGTCCTTTTCATTTCTTGGCCCTACCATCTGGAACACTCTTCCAAAGACAACCAGGGAAATTAATGACATTGGTTCTTTCAAACGCCATCTGAAGACCCATTTCTTTCAGACAAACTAGGCTAGGTGTTTTTCGGCAGCAACAATAGTAAATATTTTTGAATTTCTTTTGTGTATGCGTGTGTGTGTGTGTGTGTAAGAGTTTGTTAAAGCGCCCAGAGCTTGTCATCGACGGGGTTGGGCGCTATATAAATGCAATATATTATTATTATTATTATAGACATTCCTGTATATGTCGTGCAAAAGGCTGACGGCCAAGGTCCAAAAAAGACATTACACCGAAATTTGTTGCTACCCTTCACACCGAGAGAGGTTGGCGAGCAACCTGATAATGATAAGGTGACTGTTTTAAGTCGCGCCCCACGAAAATGCAATAGGTCCGTCGCGAATTTGCGAGAGCGACATGAGTCTTCTCCTTCAGATTCAGAGAGTGTTTGCGTTATCGAACGGTCAGACTTAGAGACAAACGCAGTACGAATGTCAGGTACCGATGACCATCTCTCATCCAACCATGACATTAGTTCTCTGGCAGATTCTGAGTCCAGTGAGACTCCGGTGGAAATTCGGTCGCCTAGACGACGACGAAGGCCAAGATGGATGACATCTGGTGACTTCGTTATTTCACAACAATTAAGAACTTTAAGAGATAAAGTTCGGGACTCTTTTATTTTCCGTAAATTCCGTAGACATTAATGGTATGCATGATTCCAGTTGACTTGTCCGAGACCTCAGATGTGTCTTAAGGTTTCAGTTAGGTGGTTTTGTTCTTATTTCGTTCTTTTTTATTCCATTCTGAGCAAAAATCGAGACGATTTTTTGTGTTCAGGGGGGAGTATGTGGTATGTGGTATTTTGGGATTCAGTATTTTGTCTTAAAGGAGCGTAGGAGCGTGTTCCAACCACAGTGCTTAACTGTGAGCGACAGTTAGACTGACCCGCCCCCAAGACCGTGGGAGGATGGGAAAGAATCGTATAAAACCCCGGGCCTGTCAAGCCCCAAGCACTGCGTCTCTTCCCCCAGTCGAGAGCAGGTGTGTGTGTTATTGAATAAACGTCTTTTGTGCCCTACAATAGACTTATATTCTTCTTTGACAGGTACGTGCTCTTTAATACTTATAATACTGTTCTTGCTGATTTTAAGATGATAATATCAGATGCTATCAGATATTTACGATGAGTGTAACTCTGTAAGCAATAGATATATTTTCCTCATAAGTATATACGACTCGGGAAGTTATGATACCCGTCACTATCATAATACCAGAGTCCTAAGCTGTGGTTATGCTGTTTATATTGTTTTAGATACATGTACTGAAATGCCGTGTACTGTTAGCCTAACCGAGCAGACTGTTTGCTCACTAGTGTTATGTTAGATCGCTGACCACGATATTGGTGCGTACTGAATGTTTAGAAGTCTTTAGATAATACTATTCTCTCTCTCTCTTTCTCTCTCTGTCTCTCTCCTTCTCTCTCTCTGATATCGCACATCTCATGCTGTGTTTATTATCTTCACTCTTGATTTATTTACGTTTTATACATGTATTATTATTATGCTAGTCGTGTTAACTATGCCATGTGACATTACATGTAGCCTATATATCTGTCTTGTTGTTAATTGGTATACTGTTACACGACTGCGTCTCTTCCCCCAGTCGAGAGCAGGTGTGTGTGTTATTGAATAAACGTCTTTTGTGCCCTACAATAGACTTATATTCTTCTTTGACAGTGTGAGCAGTTTTACCGCCCTGGCACGAACCGAGTGAATGTTGCGGCCTAACCAGCCGCGGTAACAAGAGTGAAACCCACATGAATGGGTCATCTACACTATATCTACACCTTCACCCCCACCCTAACACCATCTTGTTACAATGATAATATCATTATCAATGTATTTTTTATATATATATGTTGTCGTTTCTTTAACGAAGTGCCTATTCGCAGACATCTACGAATAAGAGTCTAGTCTATTCGCAGATGTGGGTTTCTTGATTTTGACATGTTCATTATGGGAGAGTTCCTTCACCACTTAACAGCGTCTGCGATAGCCAAGTGACTATAAGCATCTTCGCTTTTCAGTCCGGAGTCTGTGGGCTCAGTGCTTGCCGGAAAGATTTTTATTTCTTTTTTTTCTTATCATTAGGAATCACCCTGTTTTATTTTAAGGATTTTGCAAAATCGATGTCGTGGGGAAACTGATCATTGCTAGTTTGCTCCAGATTACTTCCTTTATTTATTCATTGAACAGGACAGTTGCTAGTTAAATCAAACTCTAGACATGTAAAATAAATGTTTTTTGTTTTTTTTAATTAGAGTAGGCTAAACTGAAAAGTTCAACTCTCTCTTCAGTAACATATTAGATCGATCCTGTATTTACCTTGAAATTAAATATATCGGGGGTCTTCTGCTTCAGTTATTTGCCATAATTATTTTGTTTTTGTTTGTATGGAAGTTTATTTCATTTCATGTGTTCTGGCTGTCTCTCTTTCTATTCTATTTGCCGAATGTGTGTGGTGTGTGTGTGTGATGTATTATGCAGCAGCTGAATGCTTAATCTTTGATTTAAAAAAGTAATAATAGAAGTTTTTTTGTGTTTTTGGTTTTTTTGCGCCAACGTTTACATTGACATTATTTTAAAAAAAAAAATGGTCAGGCAGGTAAAGTACGTGATATTGAAAGCAGTTATAGGCTACTAGCTAGATCTGGTAGATTGAACGAACTTCAGCAGATCTCTGGACAAAAATTTGCCAGTTGTATTATCCACAAGGAGACAAGCAGAAACTATTCTAAATCAAAGAAAGGTATGTCAGTCCAGCAGATACCTCTATCATATCCACTCACTATACCAGTGTATATTTTATCAATCATGTAAGTGATTCATCATATACTTAACTACTGCTTGCCATGGGGTGCATTACACACGTTTCTAAACTTCTAAAAAGTTCCGGTTACTGGATTAGATGATAAGACTTTTGTCATGTTTTATCTGGTGCCTTAATTTCATATCATTGCCATCGACATATATTTATACCATGTACACTTAAAAAAAATAATAATGAAAAACATAGTAGCAAAACAGTAGGCTACCTCATGTAATCCCCGCTGTTTAGAGATTAAGCATATCGATCTCTTCCCAAATGTTGTAAAGCTGGGTAGTCCATTACTATAGTACGTACCTGTACTAATTAATAATAATAATAATAATAATAGTTCGTCCATCAGGTATGATGATGACCTTAACAACACCAGAGGAATAAAGAACAGAAATTGTTGAGAATTTCAACACATGGACAATAAAGAGAACTAAAGGACACAGAGGACAGAATGGAAAGACTGTTCTTTCATGACTTATGGCTTCTCATGTGACTGATAAGTCCTATTTTTGCCCTGCAGACCCTTCCGCATAAATGACAAGAGTGCTCCGTTGGCTCAGTACCACTGGGCCTTTTCTTGCGCCGTTCTCTTTTTTTGATAGCCTGCTGGACTCTGTCAGCTTCCCATGCTTTGCTGCCTCTGGTAAGGGAAGCCCTCCAATTTGCACGATCAAGCGAGAGCTTTTCCCACTCACTCACATCAATGGCAAAGGCCTTCAGTGATTGCTTGAGAGTGTCTTTGTAACGTCTCTTTGGGGCCCCAACATTCCTCGTTCCATTGGAGAGCTCAGAGAAGAAGATTTGCTTAGGGAGTCTGGAGTCGGGCATTCTGACAACATGTCCTGCCCAACGTAGCTGAATTTTTTTCAGGTGGCAGAAGATGCTCAATTCCTTGGCACGATTGAGGACCTCAGTGTCTGGAATTTTATCCTGCCATTTGATCCTTAGGATATTTCTAAGGCAGGCCAGATGAAAGTGATTTAGCTTTCTGGCATGCGATTGGTACACTGTCCAGGTTTCAGCCCCATAGAGTAGGGTGGGAAGGACCACAGTTTGTACACTTTCAGCTTAGTGTCTGTGCGAATGCCGGCGACATCCCATACTCTCTTTCGAAGCCTGCCAAATGCAGAGCTGGCTTTGCTGATTCTTGAGAGAATTTCAGTATCAACACGAGCCGCGGAAGACAGTGTACTGCCAAGATAGGTGAAGTTCTCCGACACCTTCAGAAGACTGTCATGGACTTTGATATTTGGGGTCACAGGATACTTGTCGTCTGGAGTAGGCTGATGGAGCACTTCCGTCTTCTTTGTGCTTATTGTGAGGCCAAAGTTGTCACAGGCACTAGAGAACTTATCAACACAGTTTTGCATGCTATCCTCATCGTGTGCCAGAAGTGCACAATCATCAGCAAATAGTAGGTCACAGACTTGAGTACTTTTGGTTTTGGTTTTTGCCTGAAGTCTCCTGAGGTTGAATAGACTGCCATCAGTTCGGTACTTGATGCTTACCCCTTGAGGAGGAGAGCTAAAGGCTTCTTGTAGCATTGCAGAGAACATGATGCTGAACAGAGTTGGGGCCAAGACACAACCCTGTTTTACCCCATTTGTGACAGCAAAGGGCTCTGAAACACTGCCGTTGCTTTTGACTGCAGCTTGCATGCCATCATGAAACTGGCGCACTATTGTGATGAATTCGGGTGGACACCCAAACTTCGCCAAGATTTTCCAGAGGCCTTCACGACACACTGTGTCAAATGCTTTTGTGAGGTCAACAAATGTGATATACAGCGCTTTATTTTGTTCCATGCATTTTTCCTGAATCTGTCTGGCAGCAAAAATCATATCCGCCGTTCCCCTCTCTTTACGAAAGCCACATTGGCTCTCGGGAAGCAAGTCATTTGACGAGAGGTGATCAAGAAAGCGATTCAGAAGCATTCTTGCCAATATTTTGCCAGCAATTGAAAGTAGAGAGATTCCCCGATGGTTGTCACAGACTTGGCTGTCCCCTTTGTTTTTGTACAGATGGATGATTGAAGCATCTTTGAAGTCCTGTGGCAGCTTCCCTGCTTTCAACATATGATTGAACAACCCGGTCAACCTTTCAATAGCTTTTCTCCACCGAAGGCATACACCTCAGCAGGAATTGAATCCACGCCTGGTGATTTGTTAAAGGACATCTGATTTGTGGCAGTTCGGGTCTCATTTGCTGTGAATGGCTTGGCAAGAGCTGCATTAATAGGAGTCTGAGGGAGGCGGTCAATGGACTCAGTATTTATATTTGATGGCCGATTTAGCACACCTCCGAAATGTTCTGCCCAACGCTGAACTATGGCATTCAATTCAACAATGCGTGTTGAACCATCTGACGCAAGAAGTGGCGTAGTGCCAGAGCGGGATGGTCCAAACACAGCTCGGAGGCTCTCAAAGAACTTTCTAGTGTTGTTTGTGTCGGCATATTTCTGAGTTTCTCTTACTCGCTCTTCAAGCCAGTCATTTTTCATTTTCCTCAGCTTCTTCTGGAGTACACCCTTACATGCGCGCAGTGCATCAGCTTTTGCTGTGGAAGAGGGGTCACTGCAGTGAGCTTGGATGAGACTATTTTGTTCTTTGATGAGCACTTTGATGTCATTATCATTATCATTGAACCAGTCCTGGTGCTTGCGGACAGGAAAACCAACTGTGCTGCTGGCGCAAGAGTGTACAGTCCTATTTAGGTCAGTCCAGCTCTGTTCAATGTTCTCAGGGTCAAAAGTCACGCAATCCAATTTTGAGGAGAGTTCTGATGAGAGCTCGCTCTGTTTCTCAGCTGAGCAGAGTTTTGAAACATTTAGGCGTTTAGGTGGCGCTTTCCCTTGAGGGCGTCTATTGCGCCTCAATGTTAGTCTGAGCTTGCAAACAATGAGTCTGTGGTCAGTTCCACACTCGGCACCACACATCGCCTTTGTTACAAGGACATCCTTTCTGTCAGTCTTCCTCACAATGACATAGTCTATGAGATGCCAATGCTTTGAGCGGGGATGCATCCATGACGTTCTGTTTCTCACGGGGAGACTAAAATTTGTGTTGGTAATGAACAGGCCAAATTCAGCGCACAAAGTAAGTAAGCGCAACCCATTGTTATTGCATGAACCAACTCCATGAGGGCCCAAAACATTTGGCCACGCTGAGATTTCGGAGCCAACCCTAGCATTGAAGTCCCCCAAGAGAATCAGCTTATCAGCTGCCGGGACAGAGCATATGACAGATTCTAGATCAGAATAGAACTTGTCTTTGGCTTCATCTGGGTTTGTCATGGTGGGCGCATATGCGCTAATGAGGGTGGCTGACTGGCTTTTCCCAACTGGGATCCTGAGTGTCATTAGCCTGTCATTTATTTCAATTGGCATGGACTGCAAGTTTCTGACAAGGTCATTTTTAATTGCAAACCCAACACCATGCTGTCTCGGTTCGACTGCACCCTTGCCTTTCCAGAAGAAGGTGTATCCACCACTGAGCTCTTTGAGTTGGCCACTATCAGGGAGTCTGGTCTCACTGAGTGCCACTATGTCCAGGTTGTACCTGCTGAGCTCAATGGCAATAAGTGCAGTGCGTCTTTCCGGGTTGTTTGAGTTGTCCTGTAGTGTGCGTATATTCCAGGCTCCTAGCCTGAGTAAGCTGAATTTCTTTTTGTTTCGACCGCAAAAAGGAATCCCCACTGGTCGCGGTATACCAGTCAGGGTGATGTGAAGTGGGCTTTCTTTAGGGCACATTTTCTAGCCCCTTCCTCAGTTGAGGTGAGCAGTGCTATCCTTAAATAAGGCTGCTCAGCTACTGTGGGTGCTGCCTCCCCACGCCTCCACTTCAATCGACGATGAAGCGACCATAGCCCACAGCCACCAACGTGTAGGTCTGTGCTAACAGCTTCCAGTCTATCCAAACCTGCTGCCACCGCACTCGCCCATCGCCGTTGGAATTTTGAGAGGAAAGAAGACGAGACAAAGATGAAAGAAGACGAGGTGAGTGTTAAGACTGGCGCAAAGAATTTGTTTTTAGTGAGAAAGAGCTGCGCAAACATCAGACTCACTCTCTCGCCTGAACACAACTTATCCAAGTGGCAAGACAGGGTCAAGACGACTGGAAATGTATCCAGGTGCAGGAGGATGCCAGAGGGACAGTCATATTGCCTGACCGGCTGCCTGTAGGCTACTCCACAGCCTCGCAGTCCCAACTGACTAGGGTGAAAGACCCAAACCAAAGAACACCAATACTGGTGGATGCTCTGTGTCACGATATCCAGGCCAGAGTGACGGTATATTGCCATCTGCCCTATCAATCAACCACTGGCCTGCTGCCGCCAGCTTCGAAGCTGCGTCCGGGAAGTTTGCTCAATTCTTCGTCTGTGATTTAGGCAAACAAGCCTATGACCACACCGCTACCGGGGGCCAATATGAAGGACTCAAATACTGAGGGTCACATTGTGCCCTAGCATGTGGCCGTTGGGTTAGATGAAACCTCCTCCGCCCTGGCCGTTTGCACCGACAGGTGCACGCCCACTGATACCATGCTAGCGTACCAGTTCATGAAACAGGTTGTACTGGATTACATGTTACCAGTAGCAGATTTTTCTGACCTGACACATCCTGTACTAATTAGTGTGTAAGAAACTAGCACACACGCAAAAGAGACCCAGATCATGGCAGATTAACATCTGATTTGGCTGGTGGAAAAGGAAACCGTCACCGCATACTGCATAATTTGTGAGATAACATAAAACATCGTTTACAAAACACCATTTCAATAAATTACACACCTGGGAATATGACTTTTATCTTATTTGCAGATGTCATAACATTACATATCACATTTATTTCATTCTTTAAAACAAACTACAAAAGGATTCGGTGTAGACTTACATGAAAATCAGAGCCCATTGTATACACTTGAAGTAAAAATTCTGTTGACTTGACAGAAAGGTTTTTCATAGAGTTTAGTTTGATTGTTCGTTTTTCTCCTTGTGAACATATAGCTGTTCCTGTCGACGTCTTTTGATAGCCCGGGTTCCTTTAAAAAAAAATAAATCAATGACGAGTTAGTATTTTACTATTTTAAGAAGCAAAAATACAGCTGTAATGCAATCTAATTCCCTTTGACTAAATGGACAGTTGAGCCCAGCCTGTATTTAACCTTCGTTTGAACTGCAAATCGAGCTCTGACACCTCAGACAGTTGACGGCCAATCGGTCTTTCCAACAACTTCGTTGTTATCGCCCTTCCAGGAATATTCCCGTTCTGTTGTGGCCTGAGTGGGCGAGTAGCGCAGGAAGTCATTTTCTTCAAATCTTTGAGGGGAGTGAAGATAATCATCATGTTCACAGATTTTGATGCCAGTATTAGGAATAGTCTGTAGCAAGGTTTGTGTTTTGTGTACTCAAAATAGATGTAGATCTGGATCTAGATCTAGATATCTAGATCTAGATGCTAGACTCTAGATCTCTAGACTAGTAGTGGTAGCCTACTAGATCTAGATCTAGATCTAGACTCTAGTACTAGATCTAGATCTAGATCTAGATCTAGTTGGATTTTGAACTTCTCTACTCTCTCTAGATCTAGACTCTAGATCTAGCTAGAGTCTAGATTAGATCTAGATTATAGTTAAAAATCTATCTAGAACTTGAAAGATAGTCTAGAGTCTAATCTAGTCTAGCTCTAGTCTAGATCTACTATACAGAGATTAGATCATCTAGACCTAGCTACTAGCTAGATCTAGATCTAGATCTAAATATTTAAGTTTAAGTTAAGTAGATCTAGAAGTCTGGTCATTGTTTGTACATTGTTCTTATCACACCACAGCTGCCGAAAGAGAACGATTGTAAGTGGTTTGTCACAACCCACAACTTTTATCAGAAAAATGGGAAGGTCTTCCACTCGTCCGCGCCAGTCAAGAAAACACAACTACCCCAGCCCCTTTTCGCCTGATTAGTCAATCTGACTACCGCCCATTGATACAAACTGACTAGACCCTCATGCCCCCAGGTCCATCTGACCATTCCATGTGTTGTGAGTTTAAATTGATAACAGTGACAATGTGTAACCGTGGGCTTTACTTAATAGCGGTAAAAATTATGGCGCGGACGGGCGGAAGACCTCTCGAAAAATGTATAGATCTAGATCTAATTTACATTTAACTGAATGTCAATGATAGTCTAAATGAAAACATTCCAAAAATGACGATGATACATCACTCAGAAGTGCAAGTGATCTATTATTATTTTAAATCTAGGTTCTAAGGCCTAGTAAGTATTATCGAGCCTCGCATTTTTGTTTTCCATCAAAGCGTGATAAACTTCAGTTTAAGCTGATCATCATCACATCTGATTTACTGATTTAGATACAGTAAAACCTCGTTATACCGCCAAGTAAGGGGCAGACAGAAAATTGGCGGTATAACGAGAATGGCGGTACAATGAAAATACCATGTAGAACAAGGGAAATAAGTAATTTAGTAAAGTAATTTACCAACATTGGACTGGCTAACGTCTAAAATATTGCAGTTATCTCCCTTATCTCTCCACTAGACATTAACCTCCGTTGCCATTTGAAGTTTACATTGCTTTCATTTGTATTTTTTTGTTGTTGTTTTTTGTGTTTATTTGGAGTTTATTTATTCAGGAAATCGCACCTTAAGAGTAAAAGTATTATGTATTGCAACACGACAAATAATGCTATATTACAATTCAGCAACAAACGTGCGTTGTTTGCATCATACCCCGCGACCGGTATGAACCAGTTGAAGCATCACCTCGCGCGCGCATAAGTTCATTCGCAAACTCTCTATTGAACTGTGACCCGTCTTTCCCACTGCATGCCCCATCAGTAGGCCTATCAGGACTTCAAAAGCGAAGACTGTGTAGTAGGATTGGTGTTTGAGTAACAAGCACTGTGGCGCCAAGTGATGTTCCGACTGTTAGCTGGATTTAGGTAGATGTGGGGAGTGGGGGTTAAATTTACGTTGGCGCTATAACGAGCAATATTTACTATACTCAAGTTATGAATGTAGCAGTCAAACTGTTGGTGGATGGCGGTACAATGAGATTTTTAGTGACTTTGTATAGGTGTCAGATCCGTACCACGGCGAAAAGCTGGCGTTATGCGGGAATGGCGGTATAGCGAGGTTTTACTGTATACGTTGACATTAAAACCCATTCTCAGTACACAGAAATTAAATACTGTTCGATGGAGGTAAATTAAAATACTAAATCATTGACGGCTTTGAGTAGGCTAGCCTAAGGGGTTTTGAGTCCTTGACCTAGTTCTCCAGTGAAGGCTGAACAACAAAGGCAGGGTGACACAGTTACTCACCTTTTGAATGAAAATAATCCAATAGCACAAAAACTTTATTTCACACTGAGTTTGGTCGTCCGATATGCATATGATACCATTGGGACCATTCTGTGAAAACCTTGGCTACCGCAGTTCTAAGTCAGATGACATGTGACCCAATTTATAGATCATAAAAGAGGATAGGTGCTCAATGAAGCAACGATGCAGAAAATGTAATCAAAGCAGATGGAGTTGCTTTTGACCAGTTCACTAAAAAGGATCAAATTTATTTCATGCAAGTGTTTTTGTGATTTTTAATATCTTATTTCATGCAGTAACAGTATTTTTGGATGAAAATAACTCAAGTAATATGCAGTTATTCATCGCAACTCTTTTGAAGTTCTCGTGAAAAGGAAAAAGGGTGTGTCCTGTTTCAGTGGGTTGACACAGTTTGACGTGACACAGAACACATTTAAACGAAATATTTCACTTTGATACTGCTCTAGCAGCCGATAGAATAGTAAATAAACCACATAACACAAAGAAACCAATCAGGTAGGAACACATTTTACTGCAGCCTAAACATTCGGCAAAGGCAGAAAATAGATGCATTTTCTGCCTTCTGAGTGTTCTCTGCTACAAGCTGTAGGTCATACAGTGTAGTAATTGATTTCAATCCTCGTCCCATGTTGAATGAACTCATCCAAGTAAAGACGTAATTGTAGTGGGGAAATGGCCGTGGCCAGTCAGCCACTCGTTGGCATACATTGCTGCTAGCCATGGCGATCGGGTCAGACGGGTCATTTTGAACACATGCATGGTGTTTACTTTTAAAACTTTAGTATGCATATTAAACAAAAATATGCTGGATAAATTATAAATGACCTCTATGATATTTGAATGAAGTACTTGTAATGAGATACAGTTACTTTGTTATTAATAATAATAAAGTAATTGTATCTCATGCTCAATATGAAAAAGAAGGCTAATAATAAAGAATGTTCTGCATTTACACTGCGTTTAAAGATTTTTTAACCGCACACTGCGAGAGGTGTCGAAATATGGCATTAACTTTCCAGGCATTCACTCTGCACGGGTGTACCAATACGGCAAGGTGACCACGCAGTGCGCAAGCCGTAATTTTACATGTCGGGTCACTGTCCTCTCTGAGGCGTAATACTACCGTCTTATAATGTTATTGCTCACTGTATCTCAGCTTCTCTTCTAAATCAAAGGCATTGGCCATTGTGACTAGGACATATGTTAACCAGTGAACCACTGGTCGGAATCACAAAGACTAAGCTTTCAAAGGCTCTCCCCACACTATCAAAATGTGTTTGAAACTTTAACATCAACATGCGAACTGTTGCTCAACAAATTTGCAATATTGTCTCATTTTCTCACAAGCTGACCAATCAGAAACAAGCTCTGAGATGACCTTTGCCCCAAATGTCCACATTGGTTCATTAGTATGTGTCAATCAGGATGAAATCATTTGTTTAGGGCTTTTGGGGGGGGGGGGGGGGGGGGATGAAATCATGCTTCGTTCTCACGAAAATTACAGCTGTCAGTTTGGTGTCATAAGTCAGATCATTGGTTAGAGACTTACAGACAAAGGGTTTGCTGGTTAATTCATTATCAAGCATGATAAGGCATAGCAGTGAATCTTTTCATACCAATTAAATACAAACCAAACCACGTGTTCAGTGGCAGTGTGGTCAGGGTTCATTGGCAAGGGTCAGTGCGACCCAGATAAGATTCCCGGTGAGTAAAGTCACTGACCGGACAGCGGGCTTTAAGCCGTAGCACCCAGTGTGTGGGTTAACCTTTTCCCAAGAGGTCTGCACTCTTTTGTCCCCAAGTTAGGATATATATAGGTGAACAAATTATTTTTTTAAGCCAGGCTTAAAGAACTAACATTTAATAATAATATTAATAATGAAGATCATTTATATAGGGCCCAATCCAAATAATTTGCTCTTGGCGCTTTACAGAAAGTCGTGTTCTCTCCATCTGCAACTCACTCTCTCTTTCTCTCTCACCCTCTCTCTCTGCTATACATACCTTGCATACATAGACACATGCACATAACATACTATAAGGCAGAAATTAAACAATAAAACAGCAAAATTAAAGTGAATTGAGAAAATAAATGGATTGGGAATGAGACTTCACAACTGAAAATTTTTTAAAAAGGTGGGTTTTTAGACTAGTTTTGAATTTTGACACGGTAGATGCTTCTTGCAATGATTTTGGCAGTGAGTTCCAGATGTGCTGGCACAGTGTGTAAATGCTCTACCTCCTAGTTTCTTTGACTTGCAGTTAAAAATCTTAAGAAGGCCCTGATTGCTTGATCTTAAAGAACGAGGTGGTGAGTAGGGCTCTGCCAGGGTGGAAAGGTGGTAGGGTGGTGAATTTTTGTTTATGCACTTGTAGCACAGAACTGCTATTTTGTACTGGATTCGCAACTTAACTGGTGACCAGTGCAGTTTAATAAGCATAAGGGTAATGTGTTCACTCTTTTTTTTCTTTAAAAGACAATTAGACTAGCAGCTTGGTTTTGAAATTGTTGCAGTCTGTTTAAAGTTTCATTGGGTAAGTTCGCAAGAAGGGAATTGCAGTAATCTAAGCGAGAAAATATAAACGATGAGATCAAGACCTTCTTCGCATAGAAAAGATGACACTTGACCTACTCTGCGTATCTCACAGTCACAGTAGATGGTTTTACACAAATACATGGCAATGCATGGAAAGCTTTGAGTCAAAATATACCCCCACATATTATATACCCCCAGATTTCTAGACATTTATCATAACATTGCCTTCTCCCTCCTCCACTTTACTCTTCCATTATTTTTGTTTTCTAATCACAACCTGCTTAACGACTTTGACAAGAGATTTGATTTCCATGCCGTGCATTACATACATGTTTTATAAAGTGGTTTAACCAACGATCAGAAAGCTAACAAAGAATGTATATTCTGCATTTACATGCTGTTCCAAACAGAGGTCTGCAGTTTTTTTGTCCTAAGTTAGGCCATCTAGGTGAACAGATAGTTTTTTAATCCAGGCACGTAACATCTATTGACTACATTTATAACATTGCCTTCTCTCTCCTCTGTTTTAAGGTGCAACCTCCATTATTTTCATTTTTGTTTTTTAATCACAACCTTCATAATGTCTTTGACAGCTTGAGATTTGATAGCCACCTCGTGCAGTACATCCTTACTTTAAAATGGTAAGCAACACAATATCTAATTACCACATCAGATGAAGACCAGGACCAACAGCAAAAGTTTGTCATTTTCTTTCAGTTTTCCTTGAGGAAAAGCCCCCCAACAGACGCCCTTATGCAGCATTTCCCCAACTATAATTATTACAGCAGAATTCATAATTTTACATAAAATGGCGCTTCATATTTAAGCAGATGGCCCCCTTCTTATTATCGCATACATGTAGTAGACAACAACCAGCATCAATGTCAACGGTTTCCCTCAGATTTTCCCCAGTTCAAATTTGTGACCGTCAGCACCATTGCATGAGTATGACGAATAGTTACTGCATTTCACTGTAATAAGCATAATTGGATGGTACCATTTTGTTAGAGTAGGGGTGACAGGATAGATAAACAAGGGAAACATGCAAAACTAGTGCGAAAAAAACTATCAATGAGAGCAACGGAACAAACAAATAGTTAACATATAATGTTGTGATGAATTAAAAAATTTGGCTTTATTAATTTTAATTTTTTAAAAATGTAGCATTAATATTGAAATCGAATATAACTGTAGAGGCATGTGTTTCTAATGTATAAATTAAATAATCCATGCAATATGCCTTCAAGCCGTATCATCTTTTTTCACCATTCTTATTGCTGTACACCCATGAGGGAATACCTTCAGGGAGAGTGGTATGTTGTAGCCAAGCATATAAAAAGCATTCATGGGGGAATAGGCTGTCAAAAATTGCCAAAATTGAGTGGACATACTGGAACTACTGGAAGTGTAAAGTAGCAAGGCTAATCGAGCCGCTTTCCGGTCTGACATAGTGGCGTTCAGCAAGTGCCGGCCTAATTCTTCTCCTTCAAATGATTGTAACTTCCTTGTTTTATACACAATGGCAATAAAATAGGTACCAAAATAAGCAGAAATGGACACTGCTTTCATACATGTTTGTTTTGTTGCCATGTGTGCAACACAGACTGAATGCCTGTTGAGCGAAGTGAGATTTTCAACTCCAGGGCGATTCATCCCGTGAAGTCGATTCGATGATAATAGGTAGGTACTCAAGTTTCATGTTTAATTTTGCCCCCTAAATGATGTAGTACAACAAAATAAATTGCAAAGCAGGAAAGGTAAAGAATTCCCTTTTGCTCCGCGGAGCTTTTCATCGGCGTACACCAGGGAAGAGTCGAATGACAGTGGGGGAAAGTCGGAGATTAATTCCGGGAACCAGAGAGATGTTTTTCATTTTTTGAGCAGCGCGGAATGATCTCCAGCGACATGATAAACTTTCTTCTCATTATATATAATTTATGCAGGTGTTATGCATATATTTCTATTTTATAATGAATTTTGAAAGTCAGTTTATGTCGGGAAAAATTCACTTTCCTGTGCAGCCGACGCAAAACATGCATTGTACATCTCCCGAAGTAGGTTACGACACCTGATTCTGTCGATTGATACCACGACTCACGACACTTCATTGGTTCTTCTTAGGTTATTCTGATGTTTTAAATAGAAAAACCTCACTGGGGAACCCCTGCTTTCCCAGCGCATTTACCAGCTGGTACTGTTATTGCTATTGCAGTTTGTAATCGTAGATCTAGGTGTAGAGATGTACTGTGCCACATGCTAGGCCTTGCCACCAAGTATTTTAAGATTAAAAATTCTTATTTTTTTGTCCCATTCTTCAAAATGTTAATATACTGAACACCCCTTCCTTTCTCTCTCTCCCTCTTCTCTCTCTCTCTTTCTCTCTCTGTCTCTGTCTCTCTCGCCCTTCCACCTCATGGCCTCTCCCTTTTATTACCTTGTAAAATACAGTAACACTTTGAGACTTGACACATGCCACTGTCAGCACAATTAAAAGTGTAGATAAGTGTTTTTTGTTTTTTTTGTTTTGTTTTTCATGTTTAAATTATGCATATACATTTTACAATTGCAAAAACGTTCTAAGCATTTTGATGACCAGGTGGGAAAAAGGGGAATATCCCATGAAGAGGGTAAATTCATTAAAGCTACAAATTAATGTGGAAATTTTCACCACCTCTAGGAGAGAGCGGAAATCCAAAAAATCATGAGCATTTAATTATAAGCATTTTTGAGAACGTCTTCATGGGCTAAGTAAATATCATATTACTGACATTGATAAACACAGTCCCCACTATTGTACTGTCAGTCCTCTTTAATGCTGTTTGTGATTTGCCATTTACATAGTCCATGTTATGCTGATCACGGTGGTTTTTGAATTTTTAAAATCGGATGAAAAATGCAAAAGTTATGACTCTTTAAAGGTTTTGTAAACGCGTGTTGTGCGATTTGTGTTGTGTGATAATGTCCAATATGGACATTTTCCATCAATCTGATTGTTATTTTGACTTCGCCAGGGCATTTGCCATAAAATTTCCCTTCAGAGTGCAAAGTTCAAAATTATATTCCAATAGATAAATCAAATGTGTTATTAAGTAAATCAAATGTGTTGTTAAGTAAATCAAATGTGTTATTAAGTTTTTAAAAGCAAAATCCTCCAAAAATATTTTCCATGGCCACCTGAATAAATTAATGATATTATACTAGCTGAGGTCCCCAGCCCTGCCCGGGATAAATCGGTTTGAATATTAGTTTCAGTTCTGGGTGGTTATTATGGACCTGCTTCATCTTGCCTGTTCCTATTTGTTTATTTTATTTTTGTTTGTTTGTTTTTAAATAAGTCTTACTGCTCTACCTGTGTGAGTTGACACCCTGTGCATCCCGTACAATGGCATGATTTGCGCGCAAGTTAGTGTGTTAGATAGTGAACACATCGCAGGAAGTGATAACGAAACCTTAATATGGTGAACGATGACTCGAAATAGATCTAAAATATGGGAAACAATGAATTCCAATTAAAAAAACTACACCGATTTGAGACTTCTATTAAAAACTGTGCACCCTTACATCCATTCTGATGCACCATATAAAATTTGAAATCTAAATGTTAAGTGGTTCAGAAAGAAACCTTTTGCAACGAAAAATCTCAAGTCCACAAATATATGTAGCATAGATATAGGATATGATTGTGCAGTCACTTTAGTCAAATTTTTGTCAGGAATTTGGCTGATTTTCGAGGCTTTAAAAGACCATAACTTATTTATTCTTCAGCTGGTTTTAAAAATTCAAAAACTGGCTCTCATTCCATATGAAGAAAAATCTGCTTTTGTTCAGTAATAAAAAATGTTTTAGCCTTGCTACCTCTAGTTGGGTAACGTCGCCGGGAGGGTAAATTTGCCACCTGTACTATCTCAACACATTAATAATGGAAAAACCCATTCTCCCCAGTCTCAGTCGAGTACAACTACAACTATATTTTATAGTTATAAGTTTTGCCATCTTTTTTCTTCAGTCAATCAGAGCATTTTGTCAGACGGCCCGCAAAAGTGTCGCGGTTACAGTGCATGTCACTTCATAGCTGTCTGCTTTCCCTGCTTTTGTCTGTCTTGCATTTGAACTTCCTGTGTTTTATTTGTTTTGTGCTTTTATTGCAAACATAGTTTTTAAAGCAGCCTGTATTTTGTCCATTTGAACCACTCAAAGAACTTAATTCTGCTGTATTAGATTATTGTTCAACTGCCTTAGATCTAAAATTATCTTTAATTTGTTTATTTATGCTTGTTAGCCCAGTCGTGTAAATTCTCCAGATATGTCGCTAAAATTTGCCAGCTTGAATTTTCTTATAGTTGTTGTCTGAAAAG
Organism: Onchidella celtica; assembly: GCA_963931925.1. Lineage (NCBI taxonomy): Eukaryota > Metazoa > Mollusca > Gastropoda > Systellommatophora > Onchidiidae > Onchidella > Onchidella celtica. The sequence goes on from OZ007572.1 coordinate 64,954,091, forward strand.
CTTTAGTTATTTTGAAATGGGTAAAACCAGCAAAAATGTCTAACAATGAATATTCCCAAGATGATGTAGAAAAAGCCAGCCAGGCCTTTAATTTAAAGATGGTCAAAACTTGTGCTGGCGCTGCAAAAACATTTTAAATCCCCAGGAAAACACTGCCCAGTCACGTATCTGGATGCTCAAACATCTCCTGAAAGGCAGTGAGGGAACGGAATATCCCGGAAAAGATAGAAAATGCAATTGCGAACAATTATTGGTAGAAAAAAACCACATGTATAAGACTGAGTCTGCCAGTGCAGCTAGCAATGGGAACTGTTAATTAAAGATAAGTTTAACATTAAAATCACTGTATTCTGTATAACATTTGCATTTACGTTTATGTTGTATTCTTACTAAAAGTTTCTACATACCATACCAGTATTGCACTGTTAACCCTTCCTAAAATTATAAATCAGTCAAAAATAAAGTTCAGAGAAGGCACAAAAGAAAATTAAAACAAACCCAATCCAACCAAACAAAGAACATAAAACAGATTACAAAAGGTGAAATATGCCACCAGGTCTGGCAAATCTCCCCGATAGCGCTGGCGAATTTGCCCAAAATGGTGGCGGATTTACCGACCCAACAGTCAAGTATGAAAAAAATGACCGAAAAATATACGAAATGTAACTTGATTAAACCAATCTTGCATCAGCTAGCGTCTTGGCTGGCCAATCCGTGTGTTGCCAGCTTGATCTGTCGTGTCCATGTCATAATGATTCATTATGATCACACACACTATGAGAGAAGTATGAAATCAAGCATACCTGCTTCGAAGTGGGGAAATTACCTGACTCTACTTGTCACGAGCAGAGTTAGGGTCTTGGGGATGTTACGACTGCACGAGAGGCAGCTAACTCACACTCGGACACAACCACACAAGAAAAGTATTAAATAACTAGAGCGTATATATGTCAGGCCGGTCAGGCCATAGTTTACATAAATATTAATAACAAAACAAAAGACAATAGGGGTATATATTCAAACCAAAAAACTCTAATTAATAACTTAACCAATGATATTCATGTAACTATGGAGGTACTGCAATCAATAGCAAATAGGTATATTATACGAAACTAGATATCAATTTAAAGTGACAGTTGAGTCGCCACTGGCCAGTCGCCAGGCAAACTCTCCATAAATCATATGGGCTTAAATGTTAGGAGAGCCCAGTACGTTCAAAGCCTACAGAAGCACTCTTCGGCTTGTAGGTAATTTAAGCAGTTGCCAAAAGACTATATTTTATGCACAATCACTATTCAATTCATCAACAATGTGCTATATTATTCCAATCATACTATGGCAATAGATCTATGATACAGGACACTCGTGGTCGAGTGCCAGCTGGGGTTTCCTTAGTCTTCCTATGAGGCTGTAGTTCTCTCTCTATCTCCGATCTCTATTATGCTTGAATAAATAAGATATATTACCATTGGTCACGCCTACTGAACATCAATATAGCGCAGCGTGGGCTTTCAAAGGTCAGCCCACTCAGACCTTTCTTTCTAGAGCTCAGTCAGTCCGTTAGCAAGGACTTCTTGTCTTCAAAGAACACAGTTCAGGTACTGGTCAACCGGAGATACTTCACGACACGATGCTTCTGCTCGTCTGTATTCACCTAAATCTGAACGTTACACGATGTTTTATACTATCTAACTACCCAGCGTGCTAGTCCGCTGGCCCAATTAGTTCAGCTATCTCATAGGTCGAAACCTCCCACCATTTTAATTGTAGTAATACGTCTGCACTATTCTACCAGCCAGTTAACGTGCAAAAACTTGTCTAGTCATACTTAACAATGTCAACTATCCCCACCTTGTTTCACCCCTACTCCATTACTTATTAATCACGAACATTAAAACCCACAAGCGTGAATCTAACAGTTTAACTTTACATTTATTTACTCACCAACTATAATTTGGCGAGGACCGTTCAAGGCCACCAGCCAAATTCTCATGGCCCTGGTAAAACAACAACAACTCACTCTCTGCGTGAGTTTTAACAACATCTGAATCATGACACTACTCTACTCTAGAAATGGCTAACCCCTTTTCTTTCCTCTCAGGACCAATAAATCTGGATGGCCACAAATGGTGGTGGACACCAAGTTGTAACTCGTGTATCCTCAAAGGATGAAGACGATAGCTTCACTTCTTCTGCATCTTGTTCAAGTAATGAAGATTTGCAACCCATTCACCTAGTGCCATCCTCCTCACAGCAAGAGCTTCCATTTCTTACCAATCCCTCAGACTTTGACCATCAACCGTTTGTCAAGTGTGACTTGGCTGGGACCAGGTTCAGAATCCAGGAAACCCAAAGTGCCATTAACAATCTAGAGGATTACCCAACCCCTAACATGATGAATTCAACAGTAAATGTGCAAGTGCTTGGCCAGAAAGAAGGTAAGAATGTCAGTGGATTCAGTTTCACATTAATGACAAGTAGTCAGACATTTTCTTTTTGCGCAATTATAAAATATCCATAAGGGGTCAAAACATTTTCTCTTTCTTGACAATATTTAAAGCGGAAGTGCTTCTGTGAAAAGAGTTTTCAGGTGAAATGGAAGAGTGGAAATACTAAATTGTTTTCATTGTTCAGCTATAGATATATTCTTGTCTTTGCTGAAGGACCTCTATCAACCGTGGACTTCACTTGGGTTGAACTCGCATGAATTGAACTTCTCTTGAGCTTATCATTTTTGGTGGAACTGGCACCATTACATCATATTTTATATTATAATAAAACTTTTATGTTGACATCAACTTAAGCGTTGCAACTCGTGGGTTAACTTTGATTTCCTGTCCTGTCTCTTATTCCAATTCTAGAATGTCAAACGGATGAGTTGATCTCAATTGTCCGACCAGTGAAACTGAGTTGGCACAACAACTATCTGACACTCCTCCGTTGGCGAGGCAATGTATACATCATAGCACGCTGATAGGCTAGGCTGGTCTAGTCCTCTCCATAGAGTTTTGTCGCTCCAAGGTCTTTCTTTTCAAGCAGAGTAACGCAGACAGTAGGACCACGCAGGGGCGAGGCTTCCTCATAATCAAATAATCAGTGATTACCCTTCGAATATTAATTCTAGAATTACTATGCTTTTCAGATCGAGCCCAACTCCAAGTCCATTTAGTCAGTTCAGCATTCTATTCTACCTCGCTATTTTGGGTTTGTTGTTATAGTCTAACACCCCTCATCGAAAAGCATCTTTGTAGGGACCTACACCATATAAACTGGTCCAAGATCAGTGATTAACAAAGACGAAGAAGACTTGACTACACCCAGAAGCTAGCTTGAGCATAGCCTGTTTTCTTCAAAGCGGCGCCGCAGACAGCAAAATAGTGGGGGGAAAGAATAGGTTTATAATCAAGGTTTGACCTGATTTTACGTACTTATGCAGGTTTTTCACTGTGCGGTTGTTTTCATCCCAATCGAAACGTAAAGAGTTTGTGTGGATTTTTGTTTGTTTGTTTGAGGTAATCTAAGAATAATTTACTCTACGCACAGCAAAAGCTATCAAAGCATAATAATGTATGGTCTAGATCTAGATACAACTGTGATCAACATCAGTAGAGAACATCAATTCACTTGATAGGTCGCTCGAACCTATACCACAACGGCAGATAGCCACTTCTCTGAGATCGCTACACATTGTTGTGTCACAGAGATGCCAGTTAAGCACTTTCTGCCATTTAATATTAATGGGTCTTTTTCGAGAAACTTTATGAGATGGTAGAATAACAAAATCTCTGGCTATGAATATGACAATGAAAACTTGCCGTCCAAATTATATTTAAAAAAATGGATGAAAAATATGAGTCTATAAGTCTGTTAGTATGAATGAATGATATTTTCAGATTAGTTTGGCTTGTAAATTGCTGCATTCCTGCCCTGTTGACAAGAATAGACCGCTCTTTAGATTTTGCAATGCCTCGCATCCGTTTCATTGTTTTAGTCCCTGCATTTATAATTATGTAAATATGATGTAGCGATACGTCCTATTATAAGGATTTTACTAGCTTAAATTCTGATTACCCTCTGCAGAGGGCCACGCTTCGCCCCTGGGACCACGTGGGTGCATATATGACTACTCACATATAGACAGTGCCTTTCCCTCTCAGCCCTTCTGAGACGCATACTTCAAAACTACCATCACCCAACCCCAAACACAAGGGGACACTGATAGGCTAGTCCAGAGCAGGCCTAGACGCCTGTGGTCAAGCCAGCGGCATGTGGGTGTTTTGACTGGCAGTTACTTGAAGCAAAGACATTTCACTGGATACCTTAAATTCATGTGTCGCATCTTGTCATCTAGTCTATGGTTTTATGAGCGGCAAGCCAAGATTAGGAACTGTAGTGCACTGACCATTGCAGACAGTTTGAATATGTTTCAACCCCCCCCCCCCCCTAAATGTAAAGTTAATAGTGGTTATGTCCCCTGACACCGGGTCTGCGACGGAAGAATTGAACAATAGATGTGTTGATCTTTATTTTTAATCCCCTGGCGACACTAACTCAAGCTTAGTTGACTGTATTAGGTAGTGCCTGGATACAGGTTTCAATTACAGTAATGATTAATTAAAAAGTTTTGTTTCATTTACTTTTATTTCAAGAAAAAAATTTGTAGGTTTATAAGAAATGGCAGTCAAAAAATTCATGCAAAATGTCAGTGAAAATATTCAATATCTTGTTGTTATCATGGACTTACTTCATTCTAATGTCCTACGCATTCACTTGAAAGGGGGGAGGGGGGGGTTGAGGCCAAGCTTCTGAAGAGCATGCAAGGGCGGGTGGGGAGTTTGTTGAAAGGAAAAACCCAAAACTGAGTGTTTGTTGTGGATGGCACACGTCACCAGGAAGACGCCATTTTTTTCCTAAACTTTTTTATAACTTTAGATCAGATCCAAGTGGGAATTTTGCCTTTCAAATTCATTGAGTTAAGAGGGAAAATGTTTATTCTCCTCTGAAATTTTGAAAAAACAAATGACAAAGTTTTGATGTGATAAATGGATCTTTGACCTTTGACTGGGTAGTCCAAACTGTCCTGCTAACAGGAACATTACTACTATGACTGTGTGTTTAAGACCTACATCAAAATAAAGTTCAGTTCTTCCCCTGTCCAAATGTACCATATTTGTATTGTTTAGTGTGTAGCAGTGTGTTGTTATTGCTTGAACAAGACATAGTCTTGCCGGTTTCACTCAGAGCTGCGCATACTGATTTGACCCCCTCATGACAAAGGATCGCAGAGCATTGTGCCGATATAGTACACATGTTTGAAATATCACATGGAGAAAGCTAAGTAAATGAGGTTTAATTCAGCGTATTTTTTATCATGTTTTCAGTTGAAATTTCTTTGAAAATCATTAGTTGAAAAGATTGTTGACCGAGAAACTGGCAGAAACATTAATAGACTGGGATCAAAATTATACGCAAATGAACCTCAGCCTTTGTACAATGTACACAGGTAGGCCAAAATAAAACTGTTTCGGCGCAATGCGCCAACTATTTTTATAGACTCATCCTATGCCTGATTTTGCCACGTTTGGCCAACGCTCAACGATGAGTCAGTGGCGGAACATGCCGTTAACGCCGTTTTCATTTTAAAAAAAAGATATGTTTGTCTCCCTTGTCAGGATTTTAAAAAATTGACTTCGAATAATATGCTCATAATATTTTGCACATACGAGTACTCCTCAAAAAAAAGATTGGGTGTGATGTACACCCTTGTGACATGGAAACTGAGAATTTTCAATGCCATGATTAGATCAACTGTTGTTTTATGGGCGGTCAAAGTTGGACTATCACGCAATTTGGAAAAGATGGCAAATTCAGGTGTTTTTTCACTTTGAAAATGCCACACCTTTCAAACCCTTTAAGTCAGAATAATAAGTTTTGTATCAAAATTCTTAGAAAAGCAAGCTCCATCAGATTAGACAATAACTGAGTTACGACAAACATTAAAAATCAGCTTGGGTGACATACTTTGCCTGTGTGTCCAGGTGGTGGTGGCCAGTCTGGTGGCAGGATGACCGACTCCAGTAGCAGTCTGACGGACATCACTTTGGACCAGGCACTCTACAAAATGCAAGAGATTGAGAGAGAAAATGTGGCTCTAAGAGGTGAGCACAAATCTCAAAGTTACAGACTGTTGTAGGATGGATAGTTTAAAGTACATGTAATTTATTCATAGTTTTGGAAAGCCTCAGAAAGTGTCCTGAAGTCCAGAATGTTTCTGTCAGCAATTTCCATCTCTGTTTATTTCCTTCATAAAGTTAAGTTTATTTTGAAATCTTTTATATGATCTTGGCAGTGTGAAGTTGTATGGTGTTGTATGTTTTCTTTTAAGGCATAAAAAAGCTTTTATATGGACCAAAAATGGTCATTAGATGCAATGTTTGCAGTGGTTTGTGATATGTGATTTAAATGTTTGTCTTCAAGTAGAATCTGTCAAAGTTCCTTGTAATTGTCTTTCCATTTCTATTGAAATCTGATTACTAGAAAGCCTAAAAAAACAACAAAAAAACACTACAATATTTTTCCAGATATGGGTACAAATTTATTATCAAGTAACCAAAGAATATGAAATTCATGGCCATTTCTAATGTGTTGTGAAGCAGGTAAAAGTAAGGCTAGTTGAGAGAACAAGATTTAGACATCACCACAGTGGGCCTACAAAACATGAACTGATTGAATCGCTGACTGACTGATTGACTGACTCAACCACTATCTGATTGACTAATTCAGCCATAGACTGATTGACTGACTCAGCTACCATCTGATTGACTGACTCAGCCACTGCCTGATTTACAGACTCAGCCAGTGCCTGATTTACAGACTCAGTCACTGCCTGATTGACAGACTCAGCCACTGTTTGATTGACAGACTCAGCCACTGTCTGATAGACAGACTCAGTCACTGCCTGATTGACTGACTCAGCCACTATTTGATTGACAGACTCAGTCACTGCCTGATTGACAGACTCAGCCACTGTCTGATAGACAGACTCAGCCACTGCCTGATTGACTGATTCAGCCACTGTCTGATAGACTGACTCAGCCACTGTCTGATTGACTGACTCAGCCACTGTCTGATAGACAGACTCAGCCATAATTGCCTGATTGACTGACTCAGCCACTGCCTGATTGACTGACTCATCCACTGTTTGATAGACAGACTCAGCCACTGGTTGATTGACAGAGTCAGCCACTGGTTGATTGACAGAGTCAGCCCTTGTCTGACTGACAGTCAGCCACTGCCTGATTGACAGACTCAGCCACTGTCTGATTGACAGACTCAGCCACTGCCTGATTGACTGACCCAGCCAGTGCCTGATTGACAGACTCAGCCACTGTCTGATAGACAGACTCAGCCACTGGTTGATTGACAGCGTCAGCCCTTGTCTGACTGACAGCGTCAGCCCTTGTCTGACTGACAGTCAGCCACTGCCTGATTGACAGACTCAGCCACTGCCTGAATGACTGACTCAGCCACTGCCTGATTGACTGACTCAGCCACTGTCTGATTGACTGACTCAGACACTGTCTGATTGACTGACTCAGACACTGCCTGATTGACTGACTCAGCCACTGTCTGATTGACTGACTCAGCCACTGTCTGATTGACAGACTCAGCCACTGCCTGATTGACTGACTCAGCCACTGTCTGATTGACTGACTCAGACACTGCCTGATTGACTGACTCAGCCACTGCCTGATTGACAGACTCAGCCACTGCCTGATTGACTGACTCAGACACTGTCTGATTGACTGACTCAGACACTGCCTGATTGACTGACTCAGCCACTGCCTGATTGACTTACTCAGCCACTGTCTGATTGACTGACTCAGCCACTGTCTGATTGACACTCAGACACTGCCTGATTGACTGACTCAGCCACTGTCTGATTGACTGACTCAGCCACTGTCTGATTGACTGACTCAGACACTGCCTGATTGACTTACTCACCCACTGTCTCATTGATTGACTAGACTCTGTCTGAAACAGGGAGTCACTGATACCTCCAGCCGCTGTAGAACATTTGCGTAACTGTAATGACCAGGGAGAAGAAATCAATGTGTTCAATGCAGAATTTGTCATAATATCCTGAGAAGTTTTGTTCCAGTGAGGTTCTTATTGCAACCAGGGCCGGCATTGGCTTCACAGTGACCCAAAATCAAAATTTGCTAAATCAGTTGGCATTCTTGCTCAGTCTGGCTTGTTCTATTCATCCAAATATAATAGAACTTTGAGAACATGTTAACTTGCTGATGTTCCTTAGGCTATCCTATCTATCAACTAGAGAAATTGCATTCTGAAAGATAATCAAGCCCATGGCAAATTTTGGGCTTTAAAGGACAAGAAATAATGATTATAAAATAATACATCACATGTATGTTTCCTTGTCTTCTTGGCAGAAAAAAACAACCCAAATTACAATGTACATCTATATAATAAAGCTACAACAAAACCCCTAATAGTCCTATGGACTCGGAAACTACACAACGCACCGACCTGAAATTTGGCACAAAGAATTATGGGATAGCGAACATTGTTCCTATCGCTATAAACAAAGAAAACCGTTTGTTATTTCTGAGTTAATCGGTAAATGCGGTTATAATTAAAGACTAAATTCACGGGAGCGTTTGATCCGAAATTTACGATCAATAAGCTATTGATGTATGTTTCTAACATGGAGCTATTAATATTATTAGTTATTAGTACCTCCATGGTTTCTAATAATAGCCCACTTCCGCCTACACATGACGTTATCCCTTCCTGCGATGTGTTCACAAACAAACAAACTAACCCGTGCGCAAATCATTGCCATTTGACGGATGCTGACGGGATGCGCAGGATGTCAACGCGCAAAGGGAGAGCAGTAAAACTTATCTAAAAACAAACAAACAAACAAAAATAAAATAAAGCTAAAGGGACAGGCAGAATGAAGCAGGTCCATAATAATCACCCAGAACTGAAACTAATAAATCGATTTATCCCGGGCAGGGCCGGGCAACCCAGCTAGTGTTTTTAAAAGGAGAGATCCAATTCTTTGAGTGGCAAGTTTTATATATTTATTTGCTTTTCCTGTTGTCAGCTGTAACTAAAGATAGATTGGAGGATAGTCAAATGTTATCTTATACTTGCTGAGATTCACTCACTTTCACAGTCTAGGCTGTAGCAGAAATGATGATCCAGCCAAGGAGTGTCTGCATGGGAGACACTTCAGATGGCTTGGCCAGATTGAACAGGAAAAAGGTTGGCAGGACTGGATCATGCGATTTTGATATGATCGGATGGGTAATGTTAAATGTGGTTGTGGAGAATAATAGATATGGCTGTGGGTGATGGTAAATGTAGCTGGCTAAAGTTGTGGTGAGATAGAGTTTTGTAGAATTTGACCACCGTGCCGTGTCATTAATTTGATGTTTCTTTCTGTCAGATAACTTACGTCAGCACAATGCATTTGTCAAGCAACAGTATGAAGCTCTGGCTGGATGGAGACAGAGGGAAAATGAGAAATTTGAGCAGACCAAAGCTGTGATTACGGCCTTGAAAGCTGAGAACCAGGAACTGCAGGTCAAGGTCATGACTCTCACTGATAAAGAGGTCAGTACTGTTGTACCAGTGAAAAAATGAATAAACCTACTATGTCCCAGGAATAGGAAAGTGATACAGCTTGTAACAGTACATATATTTGAATTACAGCTTCATTGCCAGAATGTTCCTGAATATTCTCAGCTTGCAGGCAGAAAACTTGTGTTGACTTAACAACTCGAGTGTCTGATCTAACATGTATTACTTTTTGTTTTACGTCCCTGATTTCTGTGCCCTGATACTGTATCACATATGTCAGTTGGGACTTGAGAAGGTTCAGTTTTCAGTGGATGTGAATTGTGACATTGCCAATAATTTAACATACTAAATTAAACATTTCATAAATTATAATGATTTCTTTCCCCCAGAGTCAGCTGTCCCAGGCAGTTCAGACATTGGAGGAAGAGAAAGCTCATCTCCTGCGCCAGAAAGCTATCAGTGACCAGAAACTCTTTAATCTTTACAAGATGGCAGAGGAGCAAGGTGTGCAAGGAGTTGTCAGAGAAGACTTTGATGAAGCCCAAGATGTTGCGGATGCTGTAAGTTTTGGTGACATGAATAATCAATGTAGAGTGGAGGGTTTGATTTTTAAAAAACTTTTTTTTAGGCAAAGCAAACATTTATTGGATTAGATCTGGTTAGGACACTTTGACCTTGCCACTTTAGTTTTACTTCAGGGGTTGGGGGGATACGCTCTCCTAATCAAACCATTGCAAAAGAGTTAGTTAACTTTTGCACCCATCGTAATGTAGTTCCTGGACACTGGTCAGTTTTCTTTCAGTTGTCAGACTATGAGGGAACACTTGTCATAAATCTCTATGATAATGATCCTTTTTAATGAAAATATTTGTAATACAACAAGCGTTAAAGTGATTTATCTTGGCACTTTTGAGGCACCAACACAACTTGAGTTTTAATGGCTCAAGAAGTGATTTTTTAAAATTCTTTATACAAGCACTTGTCATTTTGTACTTAGACATCACTTGCTGTCATTGTTCTTTCATGTTGGAGCAACCAGAGCCCATGTGTAAATCATGTAAGGTGCTGTATGGCAAATTGGTGCACCATAGCACCAAGACTTAAGCACCAACTGAAATTTAATAGTCTTTGAAGAGCATGCATTGTTGTTGAATAGACCAGTACTGGCACTACTGTTAACTCTGATTAAAGACCTTGAAATATTTTTAACTGTTTTTTTCACTGGCATTTGAAGAGTAAGTTACAGTGTTATGATGGCATGTCTAATTGTCACAAGTTAAAAGACAAAGACAATGCTATGTCCTATGAAACTTCCACAGATGGTCTATGTGTCAGTGTCAGAGAAAGAGGAGATGATAGCAAAGCTTGAGGAAGTTCTAGAACAGAAGGAAGACATGGTGGCACAGTTGAGAACTGACATGCTGAAGGTCAGAAATTTCATGTTTGTTGTGTCAGTTGTTGCTGCTCTGCCTGGGTCATAGTAACTCACTGCTACTCCTTCCCTTACACATGCTGGATGATTGGCTGACACACTGGCCACATCTGGTACATGTGCAAAGTGCACATTATAAATATTGATTGATATCTCCTGTGTTTTTGTGAGAATTATTCATATGCCAGAGGAACAATTCAGCCAACCTTACTGAAAAAATCTGGTCAAGCTGACCAAGTACTATTAACCCTCGTCCCACATTGAGTGAACTCGTCCATGTAGTGCTGTGTTCTGGGATAGCCAGTGGCTAGTCAGCCGATTGTTCACATGTTGCCGATAACCTCGACGGTCAAGTCAATCAGGTTTTTTTGGACACCTTTATCATGTTTACTTTAGGATGCAATAACAACAATAATGGTGGATAAATCATAAGTGACCCCTATGACATTTGGATAAAGTACTTGTGATGAGATGCAAGAAATTCTATTGTTAAATAGAAGGCCCATAATCAAGAACTTTCTGCATTTACATGCTGCTTAACACACATTATTCTTTCCCCAAGAGTTCTGTGTTTGTTTTTTTGGTCCCTAGGTCAGGCCACTCAGGTGAACAAATTATTTTTTAAACCAGTTACTTAATGTACTAACTACATGTGTCATGATATTGGCTTCTCCCTCCTCCACTATGTGAAGATTCAACTTTTGTGATGCTATTTTTCTTAGCACACCTTTAGCAAGAGATTTGATTTCCAGCTCATAGAGTACATGTGCTGAAAAGCAGTTTAATCAAAGCAACACAATATCTCTCTAATGACCACACCAAATGAAGACAATAACCAACATCAAAGTTGGTCATTTTCACCCACTTTTCCCTGAATTGATAAAAAGCCTACCGACAGATGCCCTTGTTCAGCATTTCCCCTAGTATTACATCAAAATTCATTATTACAGACATAGAACGGCTTCTCAAATACGCAGATGGCCCCTTTCTTCTCATTTCACATGTAGACGACAACCAGCAAAGACAAAAGTTTCCCTGAGATTTTCCCCAGTTCAAACTTCAGACTGTTTGTACTATAGTTACGAATAGCTGCATCACAATACACGTAATGGGACGTTACCATTTTGTGAGACGTAGTAGGGGTGACAGGATAGATAAACAAGCAAAACTAGTGTGAAAAAAAAAAGTGAAAAAAATTATGGGCACAGCAACGGAATAAACAAAGCAAAAGGAGCAGCGTTGCTATACAATAAATTGACGTCCCGCAAGACTCGATTTGCAAAGTATGGGACACAATAGTGGCCTTGCCTGTTGCGCAAGGAGGCCAATATCATGGCCCCCCGCAGGACGGGGGTTAAATGTCCAGAAGTCCAAGCAAGTTGAGCCTCCGTGAACAGCTGCTCATGCCAGTGAACACAATTATAAAATTTAGTTTGTTGGCATTCTGTAAACACTGGCCGCTCAAAGGGATAGACTGAATGTTTTTTGAGGGGAGCGGGGTCCTGAAATCAAAATTAGGCTTCCAAATATCAATATAGAGATTTTGTACTTTTCGGTTAGTTTATCTATTTAGGAACACCATTTTAGTAACCATGTGCCAATTTTGAATGTTTATATATAAAGTGCCTTTTAGTGAGATGGGAATCGAGAAAAGGGCACAAGAATCATGCCATTGGGCAGCAAAATAGCCCTAAATAACATCTCAGTGTTGCCACCAAAACCACAAGTTTTGGTGAATACTTGGTATCGAGACTTTTATTTATATGTTGTCCACATGTCTAGGTCAAGGTAACAGGCCTGGACATCTCATTCCCTTCTATACAAGCATACATCGCACTATACTGCCATAGTAAAACATAGTAGGATGCTTGATCGTCCCCGACCTTCACCTCGCTTCTATTTCATTGAATGGTCGACTGTAAACGAAGCAATAGATTGAGCCTTCTCATTGGCTGGGGTGAAGGCATACCCCCCATATTTAGCAGATTTAGATCATGGCCTACATAACAGCCTAAAGAATACGGTGTCAGCTGACAGGACAATGCTTTTGTTTCAAGATTTTGTTTTTATAACATTGCACTATGACATGGAATTTGTTACCGTTTGTGAAAAATGCCCAAGTAGAAAGTTGCTCATGCTTTGCATTTCCTGCAGTTGCAAAAAGTCAGACAAGAGATCTCAAGAAGGTGTAGACCAGCAACAGAAGAAGAGTGTTGATTATGTTACATTGTTTTTATTGTGGATAGCTGAGATGAGCTGTAACAGGTTCAGAAGTCAGTAGTGCTGCGTAAGTTCATATGATACAAGGCCACTGTCTCCCCCCCCCCCCCCCCCCCCCCCCCCAGTGGATCCCCATCTCCGGACTGTTCTATATCCCGTTCTGCCCTATAACTTTTACAATTTCTCCCCACCCCCACCCTTTCTGTCCCCTCCCCGTACTCCTCTGTACACATTTATCACAAACCTTTAGTAGTTTGCAAATCATTGTTGAGGCTCAGCACACCAAGCAGGGATGTTTTGAGGTACATGTGACACTTTTCACGAACATTTTTATTGAAAAAAACTTTTCAAATGCAATTTTCTCAAAAATTGTACTTTTGATCAGTAATTTATGGACTAGTTTTTTATTTATAGATCAATTGGTATAAAATTTGGCTGACAGCATGTTTGAACAAATCAAAAAATTCATACAGAAGGAAATTTGTTTATCTTTTCCATTTTTTTTAAAATGAATTATTTTATGATCGAAAATAGGAAAAAATGGCATTCCGCTACCTACCATTTTCAAAAATTCATAACAAAAGATCTGTTAAAGATATCGAAATTCCCTAATGTATAAAGTTTTTGATTGGATTGTATAAGACATAAGAGAAGTTTGAAATAAATCCAGTAAACTTTGGTGAAGCCTTTCTATATATTGAAGTTGACACTTTTTGGGGACTCAAAATCCAAGATGGTGTTATTTCCATGGCAACCATATGACAAACAAATTTTTTTACATTTTTGGTCTGTTAATTCAGACATCCTGAATCCAATTCTGATAGTTAAACAGACAAATTTAAAAACAAAAAATCACCTTCAGCCCCCCCCCCCCCCCACCCCCCATTGTTTTTATTGTTTTGTTTTGTATTTCTGAGTGAACATTGTTTTATCCTATGAACTTGTAAACTGCTCGATTAGACTCATCTACATGACCTTTTGAAAATACTAAACAAAAAACCACCAGGCTTTGTAGATCTGAGAATAGCTGAAGTCCATGTGAGTTAACCCTGCCCTTACATGTTGTGGTCAGTTTGTTGTGTGTAAGTGTCAGCAGATCAGAAATCACATGTCCAGGTTTACGCAGTAAATTGTGTGACCCAGCCACCAATCATACCTCAATCTTCCAGCAATCATATGTCAGTCCGATTGTGTAGGATTAATCTCAAGTTTCCTCTCAACAATGACATCGTTCTGAAATAGGTGTGCTGGTTACAACATCGTTCTGAAATAGGTGTGCTGGTTACAACATTGTACGACCAAGGAAGGAGTCACGTGACAATGGGCACAGTGCAGTTGTTGAACTTTTCATATTTTGTATTGATACAAAATGTGAAAAGTAAGTTAGAAATTCTTCAGAATTTTTTTGTCTTCCTTGTGTTGTTCAGAAAGAGCAGGAGGTTGCAACACTGCGTGAGTCCACCAAACAGATGCTGAAGGATATGGAATCACAGCAAACACTGAAGGAGAGCATAGAGGAAGAGAACAGGACACTCACCAAACAGTTGATGGAAACTCAGGAGAAACTTCACAAACATATGCAGGTACATACCTGTTTTAAGTTCATTAGTAGTCAGTTATGTCTAGTCTGTGCATTGTCATCTATAGGCCTACATGGTCAGTTGTGTGGTTGTCTATACATGGTCAGTTGTGTGGTTATCTATACATGGTCAGTTGTGTGGTTGTCTATACATGGTGAGTTGTGTGGTTGTCTATACATGGTCAGTTGTGTGGTTGTCTATACATGGTCAATTGCGTGGTTGTCTATACATGGTCAGTTGTGTGGTTGTCTATACATGGTCAGTTGCGTGGTTATCTATACATGGTCAGTTGTGTGGTTGTCTATACATGGTCAGTTGTGTGGTTGTCTATACATGGTCAGTTGTATACATGGTCATTTGTATGGTTGTCTATACATGGTCAGTTGTGTGGTTGTCTATACATGGTGAGTTGCGTGGTTGTCTATACATGGTCAGTTGTGTGGTTGTCTATACATGGTCAGTTGTGTGGTTGTCTATACATGGTCAGTTGTGTGGTTGTCTATACATGGTCAGTTGTGTGGTTGTCTATACATGGTCAGTTGTATACATGGTCAGTTGTGTGGTTGTCTATACATGGTGAGTTGTGTGGTTGTCTATACATGGTGAGTTGTGTGGTTGTCTATACATGGTCAGTTGCGTGGTTATCTATACATGGTCAGTTGTGTGGTTGTCTATACATGGTCAGTTGTGTGGTTGTCTATACATGGTCAGTTGTGTGGTTATCTATACATGGTCAGTTGCGTGGTTATCTGTACATGGTCAGTTGCGTGGTTGTCTATACATGGTCAGTTGTGTGGTTGTCTATGCATGGTCAGTTGCGTGGTTGTCTATACATGGTCAGTTGTGTGGTTATCTCTACAGACCACAATAAGGTCCAGGGTTGAGCCCAAATTGTTGGTGTTGTCTCTAACAGTAACATGCAGACTACATCACAGTTTATTGCCCAAAGCTGTAGATGTCTTGCAGAATTTCAGCTGGAGAAATTACTGATGATTTCACTAAGACATAGAGGTTGTTGAGGACATGAATTTTCTGTCACTGAGATGTCAGTTGTGACCAAAGTCAAACCACAGTAGTATTTTATACTACACTTCTACACTGTTAGTTTGGAGATTCCTGTGCTTGCAGAGATTGGTGTCCACATCATCTGTGTAATCTTGTGAGTAAGTCACACCTCCTGGCAGGTGGAAGGTAATTCCTTCTTCTGTTTGGCATTTTCAAGTTTATCTTTGATATCCAGTCACAAAGCTTAAAGATAAATTATTTCCTATCCAAAGACTTGCTTCAGTTGTGTCTTGTTTTTTAAAATTCTGTAGATTGTCAAATAATAAATTGATAGGGTGTATTCTCGACACAATCGATATACAAAGTGATATTTGACTGGTGGTCAAGTCGTCTGGGTCTCAGATTCTCCACGGTCCAGGTAAAACTGAATCATTTTTGTTGCCAGGGATCATGCCAGTGACTAAATGAAGCATTGTGGTTTCATGTCATGAAGTAGGTCAAACAAAATTCATGGCATGTCACAAAGGAAAGTGAAGAAAATTTGAGATGCTTCACTGGCTGTAGTATGCTGTACTGACACTATGTATGAGATTTGTCTCCACAGATTAAAACATTATATATGAGATTGTCTCCATAGATAGAAACATTATGTGTCAGATTGTCTCCATAGATAGAAACATTAGGTATCAGATTGTCTCCATAGATAGAAACATTATGTGTCAGATTGTCTCCATAGATAGAAACATTATGCATCAGATTGTCTCCATAGATAGAAACATTATGCATCAGATTGTCTCCATAGATAGAAACATTATGCATCAGATTGTCTCCATAGATAGAAACATTATGTGTCAGATTGTCTCCATAGATAGAAACATTATGCATCAGATTGTCTCCATAGATAGAAACATTATGTGTCAGATTGTCTCCATAGATAGAAACATTATGTGTCAGATTGTCTCCATAGATAGAAACATTATGTATCAGATTGTCTCCATAGATAGAAACATTATGTGTCAGATTGTCTCCATAGATAGAAACATTATGCATCAGATTGTCTCCATAGATAGAAACATTATGTGTCAGATTGTCTCCATAGATAGAAACATTATGCATCAGATTGTCTCCATAGATAGAAACATTATGTGTCAGATTGTCTCCATAGATAGAAACATTATGTGTCAGATTGTCTCCATAGATAGAAACATTATGCGTCAGATTGTCTCCCTAGATAGAAACATTATGTGTCAGATTGTCTCCATAGATAGAAACATTATGCATCAGATTGTCTCCATAGATAGAAACATTATGTGTCAGATTGTCTCCATAGATAGAAACATTATGTATCAGATTGTCTCCATAGATAGAAACATTATGTGTCAGATTGTCTCCATAGATAGAAACATTATGCATCAGATTGTCTCCATAGATAGAAACATTATGCATCAGATTGTCTCCATAGATAGAAACATTATGCATCAGATTGTCTCCATAGATAGAAACATTATGTGTCAGATTGTCTCCATAGATAGAAACATTATGCATCAGATTGTCTCCATAGATAGAAACATTATGTGTCAGATTGTCTCCATAGATAGAAACATTATGTGTCAGATTGTCTCCATAGATAGAAACATTATGTGTCAGATTGTCTCCATAGATAGAAACATTATGTGTCAGATTGTCTCCATAGATAGAAACATTATGTGTCAGATTGTCTCCATAGATAGAAACATTATGCATCAGATTGTCTCCATAGATAGAAACATTATGTGTCAGATTGTCTCCATAGATAGAAACATTATGCATCAGATTGTCTCCATAGATAGAAACATTATGCATCAGATTGTCTCCATAGATAGAAACATTATGCATCAGATTGTCTCCATAGATAGGAACATTATGCGTCAGATTGTCTCCATAGATAGAAACATTATGCGTCAGATTGTCTCCATAGATAGAAACATTATGCGTCAGATTGTCTCCATAGATAGAAACATTATGTGTCAGATTGTCTCCATAGATAGAAACATTATGTGTCGGATTGTCTCCATAGATAGAAACATTATGTGTCAGATTGTTTCCATAGATAGAAACATTATGTATCAGATTGTCTCCATAGATAGAAACATTATGTGTCAGATTGTCTCCATAGATAGAAACATTATGCATCAGATTGTCTGCATAGATAGAAACATTATGCGTCAGATTGTCTCCATTGATAGAAACATTATGCATCAGATTCTCTCCATAGATAGAAACATTATGCATCAGATTGTCTCCATAGATAGAAACATTATGTGTCAGATTGTCTCCATAGATAGAAACATTATGTGTCGGATTGTCTCCATAGATAGAAACATTATGTGTCAGATTGTCTCCATAGATAGAAACATTATGTGTCAGATTGTCTCCATAGATAGAAACATTATGTATCAGATTGTCTCCATAGATAGAAACATTATGTGTCAGATTGTCTCCATAGATAGAAACATTATGCATCAGATTGTCTCCATAGATAGAAACATTTTGCATCAGATTGTCTCCCTAGATAGAAACATTTTGCATCAGATTGTCTCCCTAGATAGAAACATTATGTGTCAGATTGTCTCCATAGATAGAAACATTATGTGTCAGATTGTCTCCATAGATAGAAACATTATGTGTCGGATTGTCTCCATAGATAGAAACATTATGTGTCGGATTGTCTCCATAGATAGAAACATTATGTGTCAGATTGTCTCCATAGATAGAAACATTATGTGTCAGATTGTCTCCATAGATAGAAACATTATGCGTCAGATTGTCTCCATAGATAGAAACATTATGTGCCAGATTGTCTCCATAGATAGAAACATTATGCATCAGATTGTCTCCATAGATAGAAACATTATGCATCAGATTGTCTCCATAGATAGAAACATTATGCATCAGATTGTCTCCATAGATAGAAACATTATGTGTCAGATTGTCTCCATAGATAGAAACATTATGCATCAGATTGTCTCCATAGATAGAAACATTATGCATCAGATTGTCTCCATAGATAGAAACATTATGCATCAGATTGTCTCCATAGATAGAAACATTATGCATCAGATTGTCTCCATAGATAGAAACATTATGTGTCAGATTGTCTCCATAGATAGAAACATTATGCATCAGATTGTCTCCATAGATAGAAACATTATGCGTCAGATTGTCTCCATAGATAGAAACATTATGTGTCAGATTGTCTCCATAGATAGAAACATTATGTGTCAGATTGTCTCCATAGATTGAAACAGTATGTGTCAGATTGTCTCCATAGATAGAAACATTATGCATCAGATTGTCTCCATAGATAGAAACATTATGTGTCAGATTGTCTCCATAGATAGAAACATTATGCATCAGATTGTCTCCATAGATAGAAACATTATGCGTCAGATTGTCTCCATAGATAGAAACATTATGCATCAGATTGTCTCCATAGATAGAAACATTATGCATCAGATTGTCTAAATAGATAGAAACATTATGCATCAGATTGTCTCCATAGATAGGAACATTATGTATCAGATTGTCTCCATAGATAGAAACATTATGCGTCAGATTGTCTCCATAGATAGAAACATTATGCGTCAGATTGTCTCCATAGATAGAAACATTATGTGTCAGATTGTCTCCATAGATAGAAACATTATGTGTCGGATTGTCTCCATAGATAGAAACATTATGTGTCAGATTGTTTCCATAGATAGAAACATTATGTATCAGATTGTCTCCATAGATAGAAACATTATGCGTCAGATTGTCTCCATAGATAGAAACATTATGCATCAGATTGTCTCCATAGATAGAAACATTATGTGTCAGATTGTCTCCATAGATAGAAACATTATGCATCAGATTGTCTCCATAGATAGAAACATTATGCATCAGATTGTCTCCATAGATAGAAACATTATGTGTCAGATTGTCTCTATAGATAGAAACATTATGTGTCGGATTGTCTCCATAGATAGAAACATTATGTGTCAGATTGTCTCCATAGATAGAAACATTATGTGTCAGATTGTCTCCATAGATAGAAACATTATGTATCAGATTGTCTCCATAGATAGAAACATTATGCCTCAGATTGTCTCCATAGATAGAAACATTATGCATCATATTGTCTCCATAGATAGAAACATTATGTGTCAGATTGTCTCCATAGATAGAAACATTATGCATCAGATTGTCTCCATAGATAGAAACATTATGTGTCGGATTGTCTCCATAGATAGAAACATTATGTGTCGGATTGTCTCCATAGATAGAAACATTATGTGTCAGATTGTCTCCATAGATAGAAACATTATGTGTCAGATTGTCTCCATAGATAGAAACATTATGTGTCAGATTGTCTCCATAGATAGAAACGTTATGTGTCAGATTGTCTCCATAGATAGAAACATTATGGGTCAGATTGTCTCCATAGATAGAAACATTATGCCTCAGATTCTCTCCATAGATAGAAACATTATGTGTCAGATTGTCTCCATAGATAGAAACATTATGGGTCAGATTGTCTCCATAGATAGAAACATTATGTGTCAGATTGTCTCCATAGATAGAAACATTATGCCTCAGATTGTCTCCATAGATAGAAACATTATGTGTCAGATTGTCTCCATAGATAGAAACATTATGTGTCAGATTGTCTCCATAGATAGAAACATTATGTGTCAGATTGTCTCCATAGATAGAAACATTATGTGTCAGATTGTCTCCATAGATAGAAACATTATGCATCAGATTGTCTCCATAGATAGAAACATTATGATTTGTGTAATATTTGCAGTCCGTCATTGCCACCACCAAACGAGAAATGCAAGCCGGGCAGCTGCTGTCCACTACAGCAACATCAACTGCTACCACCACCATCAGCTCAGCCACACCACTGACTGGAGAAGCAGCTGGATCAGAGCTCAGAGCTGACACATTGAAAGATGGAGCATCTGGAGAAAATATCAGTTTCCCAGATAATGTGGAGGACTTGGTGGGGATAGTCAAGTCACTAGAGGTATAATGCTATGTGCTGTATTGCTGTCAGTGTTAGCATTCAGGTCACTAGAGGTATAATGCTGTGTGCTGTATTGCTGTCAGTGTTAACAGTCAAGTCACTAGAGCCAGGGGCGAAGCGTGGTCCTCTGCAGAGGGTAATCAGAATTTAAGCTAGTCACCTCACCTGTCACCTGTCGGCTTCATCGTCATCGATGTTAGCTGCTACAGTGGATGTCACGACAAAATCTCCTCCACCCAATCCTGTCCTTAGCTTTCCTAGTTAGTTCACTTATTTCCAGCTGGCTGACTTTCTTGATGTTATCGTGATATGTAATGGGTGGTCTTCCTTGTTTTCTCTTTGTTTCTGTCTTTCCTTGAAGGATTGATATCATAAGGGCCGTGCTTTTGTTTCGGGCCGCGTGGCCGATGTATGCAAGTCTTCTTTTATTTATTTCAGGTATTATTCTTCTGGTGGTGCCAAGCTGTTCTAAGATGCTTGTATTTGTTCTCCTTTCTGTCCAACTTATTCTGAGTAGCCTTCTGTAAAGCCACATTTCAGCTGCCTCCAATCTTGTTATGTCTGCCTTTTTGAGTGTCCAGGCTTCACAACCATATAGTAGGACTGGCTAGATCAAGCACTTAAGTATGTTCACTTTGAGGTCCGTTGGTGTGCCTCTATCCTTCCAAATGTTGTTTAGTTAAACCATTTTGTGTTTTGCCATTCCTATCCTTGTTTTTATGTCCTTTGAGCAGCTTCCATCTTGCGATTTATGTGATCCTAGGTATTTGAAATCAGTCACTTTTTCTAGTGCTGTTTTGTTTACTAGTATCTCCTGGTGTTCATGGTGCCCTGTTCCAGTATGCATGACTTTCGTTTTCTTAGCATTTAGGTGTAGGCCTGCTGTCTTGCCCGCTTCATCCACTCTGTGCAACACTTTTTTCATGCTGGTGATGTTATCTGACATAAGAGCTGTGTCATCAGCGTAGCGAAGGTTTGTGATGTTTCGGCCTCCGATCTTTATTCCCATATCTTCTATGTCTGCGTTTCTCATGATCTGCTCAGTATAAATATTGAAAAGATGAGGTGAAAGTATGCAACCCTGTCTGACTCCTTTCTCGATGTTGAAATATGGACAGTTCTCATTGTTCCATCTAATCGTTGCCTTTTGTTCGTGGTATAGTGCAGCGATGAGGGTCACAAGGTGTTTCGGGAATCCCATCTTAATCATTATATCGAACAGGTGATGGTGCCTAACGCTGTCGAACGCTTTGCTGTAGTCTATGAACGTGATGAAGGCTTCGTTTCCATTGCTTCTTATCTGTTCAATCATTATTTGTAGTATGAAGAGCATGTCAGCGGTTCCTCTGTTGATCCTGTAACCAGCTTGACATTCTGATAGTTCCTCTTCTACCTTAGATTTCATTCTGTTGAGTATGATGATGAGCAGGATTTTGCTGGTGTGACTGATGAGGGCGATGGTTCTATAATTTCCACAGTCTTTGACATTGCCGCTTTTGTATAGCATGACGAATTCTTGTAGCTTCCAGTCTGTTGGCCATTCATTTGTCTGCCAAATTTTGCAGATCATTTGGTGGAGTGCTTTTATTCCTGATTCGCTGGTATGTTTCAGGAGTTCACATGGTATGTTGTCTAATCCAGGGGATTTTCCATTCTTTATTTGTTTTATTGCAGCCTGTACTTCCTCCAAGAGAGGTTCTGGTTCTTTATCTATCTGTTGTGAGTCTGGTTGTTGGAGGTCCCTCGGGTCTGGTCTGATGTTGTCCGCAAACAGCATCTTGCCGTATTCGTGCCATCTTGAGAGCACATCTTTTGTGTTTGTCAGTGTTGTGCCTTCTTTGTTGTTCAGACTCAAGTTCTGTGGTTGGAAATCCCTCTTTTTTACTTTTCTTATTTGTTCAAACATTTCTTTTGACTTTCTTTGTGTATTACATTCTGTTATGTTTGCACACTCTCTTTCTAACCATGCATTCTTGTCTCTTCTGATCTTTGTTTGGATTTCCTTCTTCAGTGCATGATATTCATCTTGTTTACTAAGTTTTCTGGTTTTGCTCTTTCTTTTTGCAAGCTCTATCACTTCTTCACTGATGTATGGTTTGGGAGTTTTCCTCGTTCTTTTCCCGAGTTTCGATTCAGCTGTTTCACTCCAAATTCTTTTCATGTCTTTCCACAGTGTATCTGGGTGTCTTTCTTCAGCTGACCACTCCTTGAGTAATGCTGAGAAACGGTTTTCTGTTTCGATCTGAAAAGCATTGCTGATTTCAGGGTCTTTCAGTTTGTCCGTGTCAAATCTGGTGGTGGGTTTTGGCTTGCTCTTCCTGTAGGCTTTCAATCTCAGCTTTGCTGTCACTAAAATGTGGTCAGTGTCACAGTCTGCCCCTGGCCTTGTCTTTGAGTTGAGCACAGTTGTTTTCCAGTTTTTGTCAATCAGGATGTAATCAATCTGGTTTCGGAGATTGCCTCCAGGGTTTATCCATGTGTATCTTCTTCGCATCGGGTGTTTAAAGAGAGTGTTCGTGATGCTCATTTCATTTGCATGGCAGAAAGATGCTAACATGTCTCCTCAGTCGTTTCGTTCTCCTAATCCATAGGGTCCTATCCCACATTCCAGATCCTCACCCTCTCCCACTTTGGCATTGAAATCTCCCATGATTATGCATATTTCTCTGCTTGGGATTTTGTCTGTTACTGATTGTAGGTCATTATAGAACAGCTCTATTTCTTCTTCTGTGCTCGCAGATGTGGGGGCGTATACTTGTATGATGTTCAGGGGCACGGGTTGGGTGTCAAGTTTCACAGTGACAATTCTATCACTTATAGCGTCATGGCTGCTAATGTTGTCTCGTAAGCGTCTGTCCAGTATAATTGCAACACCATTCATGCCGCGTTTGTTTCCGTTGTATACGATGGTGTGATCTTCTGTCCTGAATAGGCCCTGTTTGTCCCATCGTACTTCACTCAGTCCAGTGATGTTCATGCTGAGTTCCTTCAGCTCCTCTAACAGGAGTGTAAGTTTTCCCATTTGTGTCATGGTCCTAACATTCCAGGTGCCGATGTTGATGACACTTTTGCTTTTTCTTTTCTTTGAATAGGAGTATCTACACCTCTGTTTCTTGCACTCACCTCATAATAGGATGTATCGCTACATCATATGTACATAATTATAAATGCAGCGACTAAAACAACAAAACGGTTGCTAGGCACTGCAAGCCAAACTAGTGAACTCGTCCACGTAACGCCCCGTGCGGGGATAGCCAGCGGCCAGTCAGCCGATCGTTCGCGTGTTGCCGATAACCTCCTCGGTCGGGTCAATCGGGTCGTTGTGAACACGTGTATCGCGTATACTTCAGGACGCAATAACAACAATAGTGGTGGATAAATCGTAAGGGATCCCTATGATATTTGGATAAAGTACTTGTGATGATATGCAGTAGGTTTTATTGTGAAATGGAAGGCCCAAATCAAGAATTTTCTGCATTTACATGCCGTTTAACACACGTTTTATCATTTTCCCAAGACCTCTGCACTTTTTCTGTCCCTAAGTCAGGCCATTCAGGTGAACAAATTATTTTTTAAGCATTTGCTTCATTTACTAACCACATGTACCGTGACATTGCCTTCTCCCTCCTCTACTATGTAAAGCGTCCACGTACTATCATGTTAGTTTTAGCGAGAGATTTTGATTTCCAGTTCCAGGTCGTAGAGCACAGTCATACATGTACTGAAAAGCGGTTTAACCAAAGGAACACAATATCTCTCTAATTACCACATCAAATAAAGACAACCACCAAGAACAAAGTCGGTCATTTTCTCCCAGTTTTCCCTGATGAAAAACCTACTGACAGACGCCCTTATGCAGCATGCCCTAATATTACATCGGAATTCATAATTACAGACGTAGAACGGCGTCTCAAATACGCACATGGCCCCTTTCTTCTCATTTCACATGTAGACGACAACCAGCATCAAAGTAAAAGTTTCCCCAAGATTTTCCCCAGTTCGAACTTCAGACCGCCAGTACTACATGTATTACACGAGTATGACGAATAGTTGCCAATAGTTGCATCGTAATAAATGTAATCGGACGATACCATTTTGTTAGATTATAGAGTAGGGGTGACAGGATAGATAAACATACGAAAATAGTGTGGAAAAAAAAACGTGAAAAAAAAACAAAAAACAACGACAGCCTTGGCAACCGAATACACAAAGCGCGAGGCGCGCCGTTGCTATACAAAAATGTGGCCTCCCGCAGGATTCGCGGTTAAGCGTGTCGGACAAAATAATGGCCTCCCGTGTCTCGCGTGTTGCGCGGGGAGGCCAATATAATGGCCTCCTGCAGGACTAGGGTTAATACGTTCGACTGATTTTGATTACAGTTATATCTAGATCTAGACAATAATAATTATTATTCTTTGATAGCTCTTGCTGTGCTTAGAGTAAATTATTCTTAGATTACCTCAAACAAAAAAAAACAAAAAGATCCACACAAACTCTTTCACTCTACTCTTTACCTTTCGATTGGGATGAAAACGTCCGCATAGTGAAAAACCTGCATAAGTATGTAAAATCAGGTCAAAGCTTGATTAGAAACCTATTTTTTTTCCCCACTATTTTGCTGTCTGCGGCGCCGCTTTGAAGAAAACAGGCTATGCTCAAGCTCGCTTCTGGGTGTAGTCAAGTCTTCTTCGTCTTTGTTAATCACTGATTTTGGACCAGTTCATATGGTGTAAGTCCCTACAAAGATGCTTTTCGGTGAGGGGTGTTAGACTATAACAACAAACCCAAAATAGCAACATAGAATAGAATGCTGAACTGACTAAATGGACTTGGAGTTAGGCTCGATCTGAAAAGCGTAGTAATTCTAGAATTAACATTCGAAGGGTAATCACTGATTATTTGATTATGAGGAAGCCTCGCCCCTGACTAGAGCTATAGTGCTATGTGCTGTATGGTTGTCAGTGTTAACAATCAGGTCACTAGAGGTATAATGCTTTGTGCCGTATTGCTGTCAGTGTTAACAGTCAGGTCACTAGAGGTTTAATGCTATGTGCTGTATTGCTGTCTTAAACATTCAGGTCACTAGAGGTATAGTGCTATGTGCTGTATTGCTGTCAGTGTTAACATTCAGGTCACTAGAGGTATAATGCTATGTGCTGTATTGCTGTCAGTGTTAACAGTCAGGTCACTAGAGGTATAATGCTGTGTGCTGTATTGTTGTCAGTGTTAACAGTCAGATCACTAGAAGTATAGTGCTATGTGCTGTATTGCTGCCAGTGTTAACATTCAGGTCACTAGAGGTATAATGCTATGTGCTGCATTGCTGTCAGTGATAACATTCAGGTCACAAGAGGTATAATGCTATGTGCTGTATTGCTGTCAGTATTAACAGTCAGGTCACTAGAGGTATAGTGCTATGTGCTGTATTGCTGTCAGTGTTAATATTCAGGTCACTAGAGGTATAATGCTGTGTGCTGTATTGCTTTCAGTGATAACATTCAGGTCACTAGAGGTATAGTGCTATGTGCTGTATTGCTATCAGTGTTAACAGTCAGGTCTCTAGAGGTGTAATGCTGTGTGCTGTATTGCTGTCAGTGTTAACAGTCAGGTCACTAGAGGTATAATGCTTTGGGCAGTACTGCTATCAGTGGTAACAGCCAGGTCACTAGAGGTATAATGCTATGTGCTGTATTGCTATCAGTGTTAACAGTCAGGTCTCTAGAGGTGTAATGCTGTGTGCTGTATTGCTGTCAGTGTTAACATTCAGGTCACTAGAGGTGTAATGTTATGTGCTGTATTGCTGTCAGTGTTAACTGTCAGGTCACTAGAGGTGTAATGCTGTGTGTATTGCTATCAGTGGAAACAGCCAGATCACTAGAGGTATACTGCTATGTGCTGTATTGCTGTCAATGACAAGATCTGAATTCCACAGCGAAAACCAACCAAAGTCATGAAAACATAAAACAGAAAACTAATTTTTCAACTTTGAAGGTCCCACAGCTGACATGGAGATTTTCTAATAGTTTGTGATTGCGGCAAAAGATGGAGGCAAAAATAACATTTTATTGTTGTTGCTCTCCTGCAGTTTTCATATATGATTGTCTTTTTTATCTAACTACACGAAGTTGTATTGATTCCAAAGCTGTATAGATTTAATTATGGAGTGGAGTTGCCTGGATGAAAGCACAAGAAGATCGTGTTCTATGGTATTTTTATTCTCAATCCTTATCCACTCAAGCCTCACCTCATCTTATTTCATAACACACCCCCCCCCCCCCCCCTTTCTTCACATTGAGAAAGTTTGGTGGTAAATGAAGCCTATATTGTGATAGATGTCAAGTTTTAACAGATGCAACTTTGACACACTTAGTCTCATGGTCAAGTTTTATTTGCCAGCTGTGACCATAGCAGTTATACCTTCCTGACTTATCTCACAGTTATTGACATGGACTTTGCATATTTTGGCATATTTGATGGGAACATTATCAGAGACTAGAACATTTAGTGTTAACTCAGTAAACATGTGCACTCTGCTGTTTTCTTTGTTACAACACAGGATTACTGACAGTTTTGCAGGGTAACCTCTTTGTGATGATTATGATTATATCAAGTTGACTATTGGCATCAAATGTCTGGAGATAGCAAATCCAAACATTTCAATAGGCCTATGCTACACAGAGCAAATCCAAACATTTCAATATGCTACACAGAGCAAATCCAAACATTTGAACATGCTACACAGAGCACATCCAAACATTTCAGTATGCTACACAGAGCAAATCCAAACATTTCAGTATGCTACACAGAGCAAATCCAAACATTTCAGTATGCTACACAGAGCAAATCCAAACATTTCAGTATGCTACACAGAGCAAATCCAAACATTTCAGTATGCTACACAGAGCAAATCCAAACATTTCAGTATGCTACACAGAGCAAATCCAAACATTTCAGTATGCTACACAGAGCAAATCCAAACATTTCAGTATGCTACACAGTTGTTGTTTTTTGTTATGGCATCAAAATAGTTGTCAAAACTTTGAAAGTGTGGTGAAATGTAAAAGTTCAGCTGGCAGTGACACCAGTGAAACACACAGCAACTAGCACATGGAGAAACAGTGACATATCACACTTCTCAAATGAACAGTGTCTCATGTGTATTGCTCCGCAGGCCAAGGAAGCAGAAGAGATGAATGCCCATCGGCTTGAGAACCTTTTAGAAGTGGAGAAAGAGGCTAAATTGTCTGCCTTGCAAGAGATGGAACACTGGAAAACTGAGGTCAGTTGATTTTTATTTCGTTCATTTTCTTGTTCA
This sequence comes from Onchidella celtica, assembly GCA_963931925.1. Lineage (NCBI taxonomy): Eukaryota > Metazoa > Mollusca > Gastropoda > Systellommatophora > Onchidiidae > Onchidella > Onchidella celtica. The sequence goes on from OZ007572.1 coordinate 64,982,305, forward strand.
GGCAAGAGTGTAGACAGCAGATTTCCTCGCCACTCTTTCTTTTGTTGAAAAAATAGAATCCCCTGACATGAGAAAAAAAAAGATAATTCTTTCAGTGTCACATTCACCAAACAAATGGAATTGCTTAGAATTCCACCAGCCAGGTCATGTAACAAGTGACTAATAGTGAATTTCAAGTTCTTACTTGCACTATGTTTATGTCAACATTTGTCCAAAGTGTGGAGAATTTTGGTTTCTTTGACAGTTTCTATAGATGCTAACCAACATGCTGAGGAAAGCATACTTTTATAAGACCTGGGCTTAAGCTGGGCTATTCTGCTGGTGATAACTAAATGTGGGTGTGTCAAGAACACTTTCAGTCATATTCTCAACTCATGTGACTCGTTTGTGGTTTCAGTGCCAGGCATTGAAAGACAAAGTCAGGGAGACACAGATAGAGTTGGAAGACACACAGCAAAAAGCTGTGGATAGAGCAGAGAAACTGGCACAGGAGTATGACCAGAAACTGATGGAAATGGCTAAACACAGCAATAGACAGGAAACTCAGGTAAACTCAGGAAACTCGGGTAAACTCAGGAAACTCGGGTAAACTCAGGAAACTCAGTTACAGTTGGGCAAATCAAATCAAACAAAATGTCCAGATGAAATTTAGTGTGAATAGTGTCACACGTCAGAGTACAGATTTTGCTGATCTATTGAGCCTGAGACTCTAGAGTTTCATCTTTCAGAGTTTGGAGGTAGAACTGAATGATGAAATAAAACAGAATTCTGAGAGAGAATTGAATTCTGAGATAGAACTGAATTCTGAGATAGAAAAATAGAACTACTGAAATACAGTGATTCTCAACAGGGGCAATCTTGAGTGGGGGGGCCGGGGGCGACAGATGGTCAAAAACGATGAATGGGGGCCGTAAGGGGGTGAATTAATATTTTCCTAACTAGGGATTACAGTTTTGCCCAATATCGTGACCATAATTTTGCTTCTTTTTAGTGTAAAACCATATGGTTTATGCCATTGCTAGAAAAGCATCCTGTCAAGTACACGCAGTTCAATTTCCTTGAGCTTTCAGTAAATTGCTAGCCCTTGCCCTGCAGGAGGCCACAATATTGGCCTCCCCGCGCAACACGCGAAGCCAATATTGTGGCCTATGCACTGCAAACCGGGTCCCGCGGGAGGCCAATATTTTGTATGGCAGCGCTGCTCCTTGTGTTTTGTTTATTTGGTTGCCGCGGCATTGTTTTTTTCCACACTATTTTCGCATGTTTATCTAGCCAGCACCCCTACTATATCTAACAAAATGGTATCGTCCAATTACGTTTATTACGATGCAACTATTCATAACTATTCATCATACTCATGTAATAGTACTGACGGTCTGAAGTTCGAACTGGGGAAAATCTTGGGGAAACTTTTACTTTCATGCTGGTTGTCGTCCACATGTGAAATGAGAAGAAAGGGGCCACATACATATTTGAGAAACTGTTCTATGCCTGTAATTATGAATTCCGATGTAATACTAGGGCATGCTGCATAACGGCGTCTGTCGGTAGGTTTTTCATCGGGGAAAACTGGGAGAAAATGACCGACGTTGTTGTTGGTGGTTGTCTTTATTTGATGTGGTAATTAGAGAGATATTGTGTTGCTTTGATTAAACTGCTTTTCAATACATGTATGTAGCCTACTCTACGAACTGGAAATCAAATCTCTTGCTAAAACTAACATAGTACATGGAAGCTTTACACAGTAGAGGGGGGGGGGGGGGGGTCAAAATTGGGCAAAAAGAGAAAGTTATATGTAGCAAAGTCCCGCGTAAGAAATAATACCCAAGTGATACAATGCAAACTAAAAGAGAAGACAGAAAATCCTCAATATTTCAGCTGTCACCTTTGTCAAGCAAAAACAGAAAAAACAACAACAGAATAAAATGGAACAGAGAAAGCAGTCGAACAATGAAAGATTTCAATAGGAAATGTATAGAATGGAAACAGAATATGTGTACTTTTTGCGAGTTCTTGCTTGGCTAGCAGTAGGTACCACAAAGTGATTTTTCAAATTGTGTTTTTTACAAATCAATTTCAATATTAAGAAAGACAGTACTGAAACAAGAAAAACAAAACAAAAAATTTTGAAAATCCATCTCAGTCGTCGATTGTTTCCCTTCAAATCGCCGGAGAAACGAGCCACTCGTCGATTTGCTTTGATCGGTATTTTTCTATACTCAACTGTTATTTGCGGACATATTTTACGACAATCGTTAGTAGAGTTCTTTATTGACCTAAATAATACAACTTCTTCTGGTTTTGTTTCGTTTGATTGCTTTGAAGCAAAAACTTCCTAGAACTGACCTGTTCATTTGCACGGATTTTATGTGGAAATATTTGGAGGTGTGGATTTCATTTGGATTATTGTAAAAGTGATATTACAAGTACAATACCCATATATTTGGTACCATATGAAAGGGGATTGGATGACCTACACTTTGAGGCAACTCTTGGCCACCTAATGCAACCACAGTCAAAACCAGAGGTGACAAAAGTGAATTTGGGAGTAGAATTTTTTTTTTGTTACAACTAAACACTCACCATTTCTTCAACATATTAGCAGCACAGACACTAGAATTGGCATAAAAAGACAATAAATTGTTTCTTTGTCCAATTCTGTTTATTTTGATACCAAATATGTCTACCTTTCTTTCTTCCTTGTTTGCATTAAATGTTTTTTTCTGCAGTCACCCAGTACCAGTTTTGGTCAAATGAGTGTTTGCTCCGGCAGAATAGGGAATCTAGCTCCGGGTGGAATGAGTTAATACATCATTGGAAAGCTCTTTTCAAGCTCTTTATGTTTAAACAAAAAAGAAATGTCAAGCAATATCAAGAACATTTTAAAAATTACATGAAAGAAGGTATGGTTTAAAAATTGTAAATTTTCAAGGAGAATTTAAACTTTTTAGAAAATTCACAAAAAATGAAATGATTAAGCTAGAAGGAAGATGTATATACCATTGGAAAGCTATTTTAAAGTTCTACATGTTTAAATAATACAGAAATTTACAGAATCGTTAAGTCCATTTTAAAAAATAGGGCCTTCATTAAATAAATTACAATTTAAAAATTTTATTCTTGAAACAAGAATTATATTTTTTTGAAAATGAACAAGCTCAGTTACTGAAAATTGAAAAGCTAGAAATATATTACATTAAAATATTGAAGACATTAATAGATGTCTGATGGAGCAGCTATGATGATTTATTATACAATTTGAAACCAGCAATAACAACACATGTTTTGAAATGTTTATTAAAGGTGAACCCTTAAATTCACAAGCTCCAGTCAGGTGTAGTCGTGTTAATCCAAGTGCTCTGAGTGGCTTCGCCAGGGCATGAAAATCATACTCCTTTTCCAAGAGGTGTACTGAGTGATAGAAATATAAGAATCTTGGGCATAGAAACTTGATGATTTAACCTAGATCTACCATTAAACTTTAAATCCCAATAATTATGCAACATATAAAAAATAAATTGACTAAAGGAATGTGACAATTTTTAATAATAATAAAATATATTTTAGGGTATGCGCATCATTTGAGAGATCAGCCATATGGACCGTAGGCTGTTTAATGTTATAGTTCGACACCATGCCATAGAGTAGACGAAATTATTTTATAATCGAAATACCCATCTAAGAAATAAATTGATTGACATGAAAATAAAGTTACCAAAAACTGAAACACCTATAGGCCTGCAGATAAAACAACAACAAGAAAAGATCTAGATCTAGTATTATGCTTTTTAGTTCAGTTTTATTTATACCCCAGTTTTATTAGAAACAACAAGTCAATAAAAATACAACCATGCGATTCAATAGAGTAGAAAGCAAAAAAAAAAAAAAAAACGCAACCAAACGAGAAACAAAACAACAGGATATAATATTTTTTATATAACATAATACTAATTGACACTTACTCTCTCTCCCTCACACTCCCACTCATTATTTTATCACACACTGTCATTATTATTATTTAACAACACATTGTTATTAATATTATTTTCACAATCACTTTCACCTCGCGTTTGGCCTACATTTTTTGGCTGTTCCGTGACAATGCATTACTCCCCCTGATTGAAGAGAATTATTGATGATGAATAATTTTTTTTCAACAATACAAATGGGAATGATCACCATAAACAGTCAAAATTTATAAAAACTCACCTATTAGGTTTGCTAAATCTGAAGAGCAGAGTGAAACATCGTTGTTTTCATTTGAAATCTGATCTACATCGCCATCACCATTGACCTGTGTGTTTAATGCTTGGTCGGGTCTCTCTTCCACCATTGTAAAAAACCATAGAATGTGCCATACACAGTTCACTGACTTCTGGGTCTAATTGCTTAGTGGCAATATATTACATATTGATTTTACATATATAATCAAATATTGTGTTTCTAAAGCTTTCATTCAAAGTATGGCATGCCGTGAAAAATGTTCAAAATTGCCCGTTTTTCTAGCGAAATTCCTCAGAATTTACATTCCTTTGATGGAACCAACTGCCATATTTGAGGAATTGTGGGGTGCCTAGTATGCAAATAAAGGTCAATTTTCACCGTTTCTTGTGGTGTCAATTCTATTTTTATATGAGACTTCGCGACCGAGCAGTCTGCGATCAAAGAATGCGTGGTTGAGTTTTCACTGCCACGGCCGGCGTAAAAGACTTTACACACGCATTTGTAAACAAAAGCAAAAAAATACTTCTTCAAAACATTCTAAAACTAAAATTACACACAAGATAAAACTAATCAAGCTCTTTTATACTGTTTTTATTTCATTCAAATTGAATTGATGGAAGCGGAGTTATGCACTTGTAAACTTGGCGAATTGTCAAGTTTTTTTCTCGCTGTACAAAATTTCCTACCGCAATCGACCTTGCGTTTGCGGCACCTACTAGCAGCACAAAAGCACATCTGTCTGCCAATGTATGGAAGCTCGAAGTGACGCATTAGGTTAGTAACCAAGATGAAGGCACCACATAGTGCCTCAGAGCACCAGACAGGGATGGTGCGCAATGTCGGGAGTCGCAGTAAAGGAAAAGAAAAAGAAAAAGAGATTAGGAAAAAGAAAAAACATTAAAAAAAAAAAGAAAAGAAATATTCAAACCCGTGGAATCATCTAAGGCAGCGTTGGACATTGATGCCATGGGGAGTGATAGTACCGAGCTGGAAAATTAAACGTTGCTCAGTCTCAAAGCGCACCTCAGCGCCTGCATGACAAGACTTGAGCCCCAGAATCTGAAAATGTCGTTGGATGGCGCATGGTCTGGTCGACTGAAATGGACAGAAACAAGCTTTCCATTTTGATTAATTATATTGGTGAAATGGGACGTCAGCTTCATATTCGGTTTTGGGAGCACCTCCGTGACATTGAAAATCAAAATGGAAAGCCTGTTTCTGTCCATTTCAATCAGACCATGAGCCTTCTCCCTCTAGTGGCCTTTGCCCCCATCTTATTCAATTTTGTAGAAAAAGGATCGAGTCCAGTGTTAATATATCTCAAAAACAGAGAAACAGGCTTCAGGTGTGTGGGAGAGCGATCTGTATTTGCTTCTCACAAATATGACACTATATAGCTGACCACAGCACACCAACTGCGGGAAAGTCACCGACATGTTGACAGTACATGTACATGGATTTTATGAACTGGAACAGCCAATTGTTGATGCATTTGATGAAAGATGTTTTCAATTTTTGTTTATAACACAATAATCAGTAAATCAAAAGTCGCTAAAAAAGCATAGAAAACCTTAACATAATTTATGTCTAATCTGTGCACCTTTGGTTGCATGTCAGAGGGGTGGGGTGGGGGGAATGACAGAAAAGTTGTGGCCCAAGGGGGCAATTGCCTGAAGAAGGTTGAGAACCATTGCTGAGATAGAACTGAAGTCTAAAGAAATACATGAACCTCAGCATAACAGATAAATTTTGAAAATGGTAATGGAAAAGAAAGGATTAGCATTTTACTGATGCTTTAGGTAAGTCATGGACAGTTCATGACAGTAGAAGATGGAAGATTATTTTTTTACCTCATGAGAATAAATCAGGGATGAAAGCTGGCCAGAAAACCCTGACATGGTCAGAATTTTAACTGCTGTTCTCTTGCGCTGCTGGTCATCTGTTTCATGTGTTTAAGAGAGTACTAATATATTTAAGCTGGGTTTTAGTGTTTGCAGAATTTTTTCTTTCCATGGGCAACTTTTTCCTTCAGCAAACTATTTCATTTCGTTGTCCCCCATGGAGTAAATAAATGTTGTCCACTGAGCCTGTACATATTTGTGGTCTGTGAACTGAGCCATGGATTGTCATCCCAGACTCTACAAGCCAATGAGACTGAGGATGTGTCCATTCTGCGCTCACAAGTGCTGACCTTGATCAGAGAGGTGGACGAGGCTCAGGGCAAGTTGTCGGCAGCCATGGCGGCAGTCAGCCACAAGGACAACAGGTGAGAGGGCAAACATGGATCAGCCTGGGATAGGTGAATCACTATCAGCTTTTGCCTATGATGGCAGAAGAGCATTTCGAGTTCAGGGGTGGAACCGGTTCCGGAATTTCCAGAAGTCCAGAAATTTTTTTTTTACATTTTCATCTGTCCAAGTGTGCCATTATCCTCATACCATTGAAAGTTTTGGTCAGATTTCTGGATAAAAGTTAAAATGGGAAAAAGTGCATTAAAGAATGAGTGTTGGAAAACATTGATTATCAGTATATATGGCAAGTTGGCACTTCCAGTCTTCCACCCCGGGTACTTGTAATTGTGCAGGGCTAGCCCATGCGAGTCTCTCAGTTCAGTTCTTCATTTTGCGTTTGAATGACGGAGAGATAAAACTAAGAGAGATGGCATGATGAAACGTGGAGTGTGGTTGTTTTCATGACTCAGAAGTGATTTTCTGTAGCATCTATCATACGTGAAGGCTATGTGATGAAATTTCAAGACAATGATGCATGATAGTCAAGTGAAAGAACTAGGCTCTAGACCTGAATCTACACAAAGTCTAGATGTAGGTGGAAAGAGATTTTGTCAGCATATTGCAATGTCATAATCGTTTATTTTCAATCTGTAGCTTCGACCTAGAAAATAGAGAAAGATTACATGATGCATCTAACCTACTTACATTTCCTTTGAGTATTTTATTCAGGACGTATTGTGACTAGTTAGGTTAAAGGTTATAACCTGTGTTAATTAGAATATTAAATTTGTATTAGATCTAGTTTGCTAAGAAATTGGGGGGAGGGGGGGGGGGGGGAGGTGAATTACCAAACAAGGTCAGCTCTACTTTGTATTGGGTAGGGATTAGTTCAACGGAACAAAAAATGACTAATCCATTTTGAACTTTGGTCAGGTTATAACTCTGTCTTGCAACCTGTAACAGCTGAGGTTGTTCTAGCACGTTATAGTAGGGGTGAGTAAGTGAGTTTCCTTTTGTGTGGCGTAGATATTTAGTTTCGCTGGTGTCTTCCTGGTAATTTATTGTTCACTATACAGTTATTAAACTTTAGTATTATTTAATCTATCGTCGGATCTCGTGTTTATTTATTTTACAGCTGTAATAGTTTCGTTTTCTAAAGGGTTGTAGTTAGATCAACTAACTCCCCCCTACCATAACGTGCTAGAACAACCTCAGCTGTTACATATTGGACTTTACAAATAAGTGAGAAATGACCTGGGATCAAGATGGCATCTCATATCATTCATACTTATCATAGAGGACAGATTCCAGATGATGATATTGGCATGTGATAATATATTATTGTTGATTCGTATTTTACATTTTAACCCTCTCAGTATTGGGTCACACTATCATGTTATTGTTTTTTTCTCCCCGTCCACTATTGATAAGACCATGATATCGTGGTCCTCTCTTCCCCGCTCCAGTTTGCTAGGCCCACAGTATCATGGTGGTGTCTCCTTTATCTGCCAGTGATAAGGCCCCGAATTCATGTTACCACTTTCTCGGGGCCAAGTTGATAAGCCTGTGATATTGTGGTTTGTGACATGTTCTTCTACTTTAGTGCTTAAGTAATAAGGTTTTCCTGGAGCCTACGCAGGCCTGTCAAGTAAACAAGGGACAACTGGAAGCAGATTTCCATAACACTGAAAGGGTTAATGCACTTTAGGGACTACTTACGCATGGCATATATATTTGTGGGGAAAAGTTTCGAAAATTTTTTTGCTGGGCCTGGTAGCGGACGGTACCATCCCTGAAAATTTAAGTGTGATGCAGATGAAGAATCTTTATTGGAAAATGTGTTAAGTCGCTTTGGTGTTTTGTGGGAATTACAGTTGTGCGTGTAGGAAAGAGAAAGGAAAAGACATGGATTAGTCAGTTTAGTGGTAATTAGTTCTTGTGGTTGAATGTGTGAAATATGTTTGAAAACAAGGATTGAATTCCTGGTTTATGGAAGAAATGAAAAATTCATTGATACTAAACTTAAAGAATATTTTAAAATACTGAATTTAATTTTTAAAATTTTTTTTAGATAATGGCAGAGAGTGTAACAGCAATAAATATAATATGTTTATTGTTTCCTGTGCTTGCACACTCACACTTGCATCTGGTCTGGAAACTGATCTTGGATTTTCAGCTCTCACAAAAGACTGAATGTATGTGTGCATATGTGTGTCATTCCAACTCCCTCACTGTTCATCACAACAGGTGTGTGTGTGATTCCAACTCTCGTACTGTTCATCACAATATGGCGTGTGGGCATGCATGTGTGTGTGCGTGTGTGTGTCAGAGAGATTGTCTTGTTTATCTGCAGAATTCTAGAGCTGGATCAGATGAACCAGAGTGTGAGGAAAGAGTTCAGTGATCACTGGCAGGAGTCACAGACTCTCATACACAATCTCAGACAACAGCTGCAACAACAATACAAGGCACAATCAGAAAATGCCATCATCAAGTCAGTTTTTACTTTTATGTCTGTCTGTCCTTATCTGTAACTGATGTTGTATTCTGTGACATGTCTGTCTGTCCTTATCTCTAACTGATGTTATATTCTGTGACAAGTCTGTCTGTCCTTGTCTCTAACTGATGTTGTATTCTGTGACAAGTCTGTCTGCCCTTATCTCTAACTGATGTTGGATTCTGTGACATGTCTGTCTGTGGGTATCTCTAACTGATGTTGTATTCTGTGACAAGTCTGTCTGTCCTTATCTGTAACTGATGTTGTATTCTGTGACATGTCTGTCTGTGGGTATCTCTAACTGATGTTGTATTCTGTGACAAGTCTGTCTGTGGGTATCTCTAACTGATGTTGTATTCTGTGACATGTCTGTCTGTCCTTATCTCTCTAACTGATGTTGTATTCTGTGACATGTCTGTCTGTCCTTATCTGTAACTGATGTTGTATTCTGTGACATGTCTGTCTGTCCTTATCTCTAACTGATGTTGTATTCTGTGACATGTCTGTCTGTCCTTATCTCTAACTGATGTTGTATTCTGTGACAAGTCTATCTGTGGGTATCTCTAACTGATGTTGTATTCTGTGACAAGTCTGTCTGTGGGTATCTCTAACTGATGTTGTATTCTGTGACATGTCTGTCTGTCCTTATCTCTCTAACTGATGTTGTATTCTGTGACATGTCTGTCTGTCCTTATCTGTAACTGATGTTGTATTCTGTGACATGTCTGTCTGTCCTTATCTCTAACTGATGTTGTATTCTGTGACATGTCTGTCTGTCCTTATCTCTAACTGATGTTGTATTCTGTGACAAGTCTATCTGTGGGTATCTCTAACTGATGTTGTATTCTGTGACATGTCTGTCTGTCCTTATCTGTAACTGATGTTGTATTCTGTGACATGTCTGTCTGTCCTTATTTGTAACTGATGTTGTATTCTATAACATATCTGGGTGTCTTTATCTCTGACTAATGTTTATGTGTTTTCCCCCTCTTATTAAAAAAAAAAAAAAAGTCATAACTTTCAAACAACTTAACTCTTTCGGGACGTATCCCCGATTTATCGGTACCAGTGAAAAACGCATTTCAACATATCGCCGATTTATATTGTATTCTACATTCAATTCTCTTTTATTTCATCTTAATTTTGATCAGTTGTGATTTATTATGAAAAAGTTCAAATGTCATGGATACAATTGAGCTGTTTCAGCTTGCCATGGTAACTTTACTGTTGAATGTCTTCCTTGTGTATGTCACAGATGTCAGCATGAAGAACTGCAAGATTCCTTCAGCAAACTGGTCATGGATTACAAAGAGCTGCAAGAAACATTTGAAGCCTATAGGCAACAGATGGTGAGATGTTGTTTAGTCTTGTCTTTCATGTAAAAAAAAATGTTTTTCTGTTGTTTGTTATTGTGTTGTTTTTAAAAAAAAATTTTTATAGCTTAGTTTAGTCCTGTGCAGTCTTTCTTTCTTTCTTTATTTCACTCTTCATTTCTTGCGCTTTAAGAAAAATATTGTTGTTTTCATCTAAGCGTGCGTTTCATGTTTGACTGTGTCCATCTTGATGTCAAGGCCAGAATTTGAAACTTTAATTTATTGGAAAACTCAAAAACTGGATACAAATCCATGTAGTTACAGTAGTACTAGTATGCTCAATTAAAACTCTGTCAACTCCAAATTTCATGGCAGGAACAAAATGCTTCCCGCAAAATTAGGAAGGAAACAATGGAAGAGATCAACCGACTGACAGCTCAGGTCATTGCAGCTGATGAGGCCATTGCATTAAGAGATGAACAAGTGGCTCAGCTGAGGCGAGAACTTGCGAACCATGCCCAATTGGATGAAAAAGTTCAACTTTTTCAGATGCAGGTAAAGTTGCATGCCCAGTGTTGACTTCTTTACAGTGCTGTCCACTTGGCTGGATAACCACTGATATAAGATAAGATATGACTTTATTATCCGCATCCTGTTTCCAGGAAATATGTTGTCACAGCATCAGTAACAGTACAACAGCAAATACAGTATCTCAGACCTACAAGTCTTTAACGCACACCACACATACGCACATTGCTCACACAACATTATCAACAAGTAAGAACATTGGTCACACACACACACACACACACTGTAAGAACAATCCATTAGGAAAAACTAACAACAGCATATTACATCAGGAAACACTGCTACAGTCCAATCCACTTATCTCGACATGGCTTTTCTCGACATTCTGGGTAAATCGACACATTTTTTAAATCCCAACCTGTTCCTTCTTTAATGCTACTAAATATTTCCCCATAACTCGACGTGTTATTCCATTCTTTCCTCTTATATCGACACATTTCTCCCCGACCGCGGCAAAACAAGTGGACTAGAGCTACTATTGTGTTAGCAAAAATGCCCACGCAAATCCCCGTATACATGTATATATAAAGCCTCTTTATTTCTTTTTGCGGTGCTGTCGGGGAGTGGTAAGAGAGGGGGTGTGCGGACACAGAGGATGACCCTTGGCTTCACTAACGGGAGTGTGGAGTGCCTTGCATAAGCGTACGGCAGTAAAAGTACAGAGTACTACAGATTGAGTAATTTTTTCCCCCCAAAACATTCGTGTGCCGTTGATACTAGGCCTTGACCTAGATCTCTCGGTTAACTGCCGTACTCTATGTATATATAACATGTATCGGTATCATCACTTCTTCTGAAGAAACAGTCAGGTTGAGGTTAAAAAAAAAAAAAAGGAAAGCACTGCGCATTTGATAGCTACAGCATTTCTCCAATATCGGCAAATCTTTGCCACGCAACTGCTCCGCACAACAGTGATATTGGAGGAACTGGTGACAATATATGCCGATAATTAAAAGAAAAAGGTACATAACTGCGTTATTTATTGGACACTTCCCATTACGGTGATATTTGAATCTCCCCCCCCCCCCCCCCCCCCCCAACCCTAACACACACACACACACACCCCCCCCCCCCCCCCCCCCCTTTTTTTTTTCTCTCTTCCACCACTAATCTGCTATTTCGACTTTCTCTTTACTCGACACAAGTCCGACGGTCCCATTGATGTCGAGATATTAGGATTGCACTGCACTTCGAATTGCGGATGGCAAAAAAGATCGCCTATAGCGCTCTCTGTTTGTTTTTAAATACAGTATTCGTCCACTTCTTTGGGATCAGACTATCTGATGGAACAGGGGGTGGGAGCAATCATTTAGAACTGATTTTAGTTTCTGTTTGCACGAATGTACAAATAACTCATCGAAGTTCACGTATTCACTGTTAGTTAGATGGCAAGCTTTTTTGATAATAGAGTTGTTAAGTTTGTTCTTGTCTTGCACCTTTGCATTTCCTCCCCAGGCTGTAATACAAATAGAATGATACTCTGGATAGTTGATTTATAAAACATCTGAATGAGTGTTTTATCTACATTAAGTGATCTAAGTTTCCTCAAGAAATACATATGTGTGTTTGCCTTTGCGTGAACTGAGGTGGTATGAGTGTGTCACAAATCCCAGACTGGGAGATGTAATAGTTTATGACAGGACGACAATCACGAACAAACAAGTTTAACACTTAACAAAACAACCCATCAGACTCACACATTTATTAAACATAATTATACATATAATAGCGCCATTACATACATTATATTATTGAAATGAACTGCCGTACAACGGCCTCACTCTCACACACACTCTCCCTCGGATCCACAATCCGGTAGTTACTCCTAAAGGCACTTCGGCCTCAGCCTCTCCCCTCAGGGTCTTAATAGCACATTAATAATTTACTGGCACCGCAGTCTCTCAATATCCCCTTCCTATTGTCCTACGCCTTAGCACTCCCCTAGCACCTCAGCAGGGCAATAACACGTTATTATTTCCATAGCCATCAACATGGCAACAACATAGTATCAGTTCACTAGCCTATCAACATGGCAACAATATAGTATCTCATTCACTCTCATATCTACGTCCCTGTCCGTGGCCTGACTGCCACGACTTTATGTGCCTCTACTGTCCTGCACTGACAGCCTCACTTCTGGCCTATGTGCGGCCTCCGGCCCTAGGCTGGCCTATCCCCTGTGCTCATCGAGGTGGCTCTGCGGCCCGTCCCCGACACCTACAAGAATAACATTACATTGGTATAATACCCTACCATTTCTATTCGCTCCACCTCTCCTTACAATCCATGAAGCGTACACACACTAGTTCACCTTTCACTCACCACACATCTTACGGTAACACACTTCCATCGGAGTACACACTACTCACTCGCGCTACAAATCCATGAACTCACTTTCATCTATCGCTCATGGCGCACATTGCTATATCCAATACCAAGGACTTCCACATTCCTCACATATACTTATTCACATCATGGTAATAGACGAATATAATATAATACATCAATCATAATAATCAATCAACGTTCTACATACCAGTCATTACTGGAAAGACTCTTCCACTAGTCTTCTCGACTGCTTCCTTTATGTCCGCCCGAGGGGCTCTTATTCACAGGTCCGCTCCGCCGGGCCTTCTAACTTGCAGTGATAGTTATACAGCGCTTTCGCCTCCTTCAGACCCCCTCCCACTACTCACAACAGCACGCTTAACTTGCTGTCTACTGTGAGCCCTTCTTACTCTACACCCGCTCTGTAGCAATCCCCTTAATTGCACTCACTCCACTCGTGACATCACTCATATACCAGTCGAGTTTGGAGTCAACGTGGATTCCCAGATATTTATAAGACTCGACTCTATCAACATTTTGATTATAAATTTTAAGTGGTGGAGGTGATGTTACAGTTGTTCTGAAATCAATTACCATTTCCTGTTTTCGTTACATTTAATAATAAGAAATGATCTTCACACCACTGGATAAACCATTGTATAGTATTAAAATAAGCGTCTTCTTCAGTTGGTGCAGAAATCAAACCCTGTATGATGGTATCATCTGCAAACTTTATCAATGGGATATTTGCATGCTTAACTTCTGCACTGGCTTGTATAGGTAGTAAAAAGGGCAGGTGACACACGCAGCTCTGGGCGGCGCCTGTATTGATGGAAATATTAGATGACATGTAATAACGCGTGTCAGTACCCTTGTGGCTGTTACTTGCCTTTAATTTAACATACTGGGGTCGATGGATAAGAAAGTCTAAAATCCATGCCACAAGATTTTTGTTCACCCGCATATTTAAAAGTTGTGAAACAAGTAAATCGTATTGAAGGCACTTGAAAAATCAACGAATAGCATCCTGGCATAGTTCTTGGGTGAGTCAATATTTTTATAAATATTGTCTGGCTACCTCGGACGATAGTATTTGGTCCCAGCCATTTCTTGTCTTTGTCCTTGTAAACAAAAAAAAACAACCCCGTGGGCCAATCATCCATTTGGTGATAGGGTGGGTGGAATATTCAAGGAATGTAACCAATTGACCATATGTTGTTATAAATAATGCAACCCTTCTTACTCACACCCTGCATGCGACGGCTTAAAGCCCGCTGTCTGGTCAGTGACCCTACTAAAATCAGTTCTAAATGATTGCTCCCACCCCTTGTTCCATCAGTTAGTCCGATCGCAAAGAAGTGGACGAATGCTGCATTTAAAAACAAACAGAGAGTGCTATAGACGATCTTTTTTGCCATCCGCAATTCCAAGTAGCAGTGTTTCAATGATGTAATATGCTGTTGTTAGTTTTTCCTAATGGATTGTTCTTACAGTGTGTGTGTTTTTGTGTGTGTGTGTGAGCAATGTTCTTACTTGTTGGTAATGCTGTGTGAGCAATGTGCGTGTGTGGTGTGCGTTAAAGACTAGTAGGTCTGAGATATTGTATTTGCTGTTGTACTGTTACTGATGCTGTGACAACAAATTTCCTGGAAGCAGGATAATAAAGTCATATCTTATCTTATCTTATCTTATCTTACTCACGGAGAATCATATCTGGGTCGCACTGACCCTTGCCAGTGAACCCTGACCACACTACCACTGAACACGTGGTTTGGTTTGTATTTGATCGGTATGAAAAGATTCACTGCTATGCCTTATCATGCTTGATAATGAATTAACCAGCAAAACCTTTGTCTGTCAGTTTCTAACCAATGATCTGACTTATGATACCAAACTGACAGCTGTAGTTTTTGTGAGAACGAAGCATGATAACTAGCCACGCCCCCCAAGCCCAAAAATAAATGGTTTCATCCTGATTGACACATACTAATGAACCAATGTGGGCATTTGGGGCAAAGGTCATTTCAGAGCTTGTTTCTGATTGGTTCTTAGATACAGACAACTCTAGATGATGGTCAGCTTGTGAGAAAATGAGATAATATTGCAAATTTGTTGAGCAACAGTTTGAATGTTGATGTTACATCTTTTGATAGAGTGGGAAGAGCCTTTGAAAGCTTAGTCTTTGTGATTCCGGCTAGTGGTTCACTGGTTAACATATCCTTGTCACAATGCCTTTGATTTAGAATAGATACAGTGAGCAATAAGACAGTAGTTATGTCTCAATGAACTCAGTGGCCTGACACGTGAAAATACGGCTTGCGCGCTGCGCGGTCAGCTTGATCTTGCCGTATTGGTACGTCCGTGCAGAGTGAATGCGTGGAAAGTCGATGCCGTATTTCGACGCAATCGTAGTGTGAGGGTTAATAAGTGTCCCTTGGAATTGGACCAAGGTATACTTTTTAAAAAAGTATCCCTATTAAATGAATTTACCAGATCACAGATGAAGGCCACAGGGGAAAAACCGGACATGTCACATAATTGCATATTTTAAGTTATGGACCTTAGGCTATAAAGCGCACTCAAATCTTTCATCTCAAAGAGTGTGGTATGGAAAAACCCGACATGTCACAAGAAATTAGCAGAATAAAATAACCTATCCTTTGGAAGAACCAGACATGTCCACTGAGTAAAAGGGAAAAGACCGATTTGTCCACAAAAGGGGAATCCCCCAGTGCCACCTGACTAAGTAAGCCAATCAGAGGACAGCATTTTCACAACAAAGCAGAGACGAAATGGCTGACAACAATGAGGGCCCGGTGCCCACTGAAACCCCAAAAAAGAGGAAAGTTACTGGAAGGCAGAGAGAAAAAATAAAAAAAAACAACGCATTTCTAACCATGTAACAGGCGAGAATTGTAACTGCACCAGATTTAGTTGTTTTGAGGCCATAAGTCACGAGGAGAGGCAGTCCATTTAAGATGACTTAACACACTGTATGACACGAAGAATGCCCAAGAGGTTACCTTAATTGCTACACTCATTAGTGTAAGTGCAGTTGATAGACGACGTCCTTGACAGAATGACTATGATTGAAAGGCACAAACCTAAGACTATGAGTCTGAGCTACACCATAAAAGTGAAGCAAAATGAACCTTGCCACTTGGGAAAGTGACATTGATGAGTAAAAATCTTGCAGGCTGTTTTGTATTCTTTGTTATTTCAAACATTTTTTTTAGTGAAATAAGCAAGTTTTTCTCAGATTGGTAATTTTTTGACAGGTGTTATTCTCTCCTGCTCTCTTGTGAATTTTTGAAAATCAGTATCAATTTTTATTTTCTGCTTCTTGATTATTAGCTTAAATGAAGTATGGAGTTGTAATTCACTAATTGATTCATTTTTCTTGTAAGATGGGGCAAGACAAGAAAATAATATTGTTATTTGGTTTATTTTGCTCTCACTCAGCCTCTCTTTTCGGGTACTCTTGCTAAAGTGAAGATACCACTGTACCTTATTGCACTTTTAATAAATTTAATAGTTAATATTTTAATTCTTATTGTCTGATTAATACAATACTGGACAGTCTTTTTAATGTCATTGGGAAAATGAGTTTGTTTCTCTAATATTCAAGTGTCTGTACTGGTTTGAGAGTAAAGGACAGAGAGAGTACGTTTTTGTTTAAATGGGTTGGACTGGTGAGGAACGAGAAATGGGGTTGGGGTAGGAGGTGGAATTTTTTTTTTATTTGAACAGTTATGTGACTAAATAAATTTTTTCATGATTGCTTTCAAAACTCCCTTATTATCCATTTAAAGTACTGTGTTTCGTTAACTTTCTTGGTGTTTGTATTCATTAACTTCATTTAGTAGCTCAAAGTCTATTTCTGCTCCTAAAGCAAGTTGAGAAAAGAACTCAGTAGACTGAGTGCACACACATACACAAAACAAACAAGAAAAGATCATGAAGTATCTAGGTATTTTTCTAAAGAAGCAAGATAAGGTTTTCAACGTATTAACCCTATATTTGACTTCTTGAGTTTAAAAAAAACTCCACTCATTCAATGGACTGTGTGTACACAAAAACAAACAAACAAACTGAAAACATCACTCGCGAGTCTGTATCCATAAGCTGTTGAAATTCAATGAAAAGTGGATATATTTTAACTCCAATGGAAAAACCGCATGTGTCCGAATATGACGTCACTGGCTTTTTTCCTGTATTTTACAAAAATACAAAATTTAAATCCTCAAATTTTACCCTCACATTACTTAAAAATGGCCTATTTAGGTATGTCCTAGGATGGAAGGAGTTAAGACGTCAATTAAATGGTTTACAACTCTTCAAAGTTTAAATTCAAATAACTCAAATGTTGTCCAATGTGACATGTCCGGTTTTTCCCCTGTGGCCTTCAGATTTGAAAGCTTTTTTTTTTTTTTTAAATTTAGATAAAGAATTGTAAGTGGGTGCATACAGTTGCAGTCAATGGGCTGTGGGATTATCCATGATGTACGTACATAGGCATTTCAGTGATGGCGGTGAATTAAAAAGTTTAGTTTTATTTACCTTTTAAAACAAAAACTGTGGTATTGTGTCCAATCCACTATTGCAGGCTATCTAGATGTAGCTAATGTAACAATCCAACAGTCCATGCAGTATGTCAGTGTCACCTTGGGTTGTAAAACATCAGAGCATTATCGAGGACATTCACCAGTCCTGAGTCTATGGGGCGGAACACCTGTGCGTGCGGAAAGCGAGGGTTGGAGCTAAATGTATGAAAAACGCACAAGGGAGAGAAGGTGGGGGTCCAAATTGCCAAAATGGAGCAAAAGTTGGTTATGAATGGTGCAGAGATTACTTACATTTTCTGATGATCTGCAGTTGTAACATGAAGGACTAAGTTGGCCAGGACGTTTCTATCACTGGCACAGGAAAAAAGAAATGACCAGTTTCAGTTCTTACAGAGGTCTACATGGCCAGGCAACTTAGGGTGGACACAGAGAGAGAGGAAGGGGGAGAGAGACCATCTTGGCCATATGAGTTGTGGGAAATAAGGGTAGTGGCCATCAGGGTTCCCGTGAAACCCTGGAATTCCGGGATCCCTGCAAAAACCCTGGAATTTAAAAATGTTCAGAAAAGCACTGGAAATTGAGGATTAGCCCTGGAAAAGCGCTGGAACTCGCTTGGGGTTTAAACAGCCTTAAAAAATCCTTTAAAGTTGAGTTTCAGGTGAAAGAAAATCGAGATGCAATTTTTAAGTCCCGACCTGTTCCTTCTTTAATGCTACAGTGCACCCTCCGAGATAAGACCTTTGTAAATGTTCATGAAAATGGTCCAAACTGGGAGGGAGTCTTAACTCAGAGGTTCACACTAGCATTGATGTCGGCTGATCACAACAATTTATTCATCTGTTTGTTACATTTTAATGAGCTTGGTGTAAAGTAAATGTTTTTTTTTACAAGTTTAAATCTATTTGCTGCTTTTGCACACACCCACAAGTTAACTTGATCAGGCAAAGAAATTATTTTTTTTTTTATGAGAAAAGAAAACCTATTGTCACTGTGATACATCCAATGAATTCACATTATAATACTCCACTGAAAAAAAGTCAAACTTTCAGAAGTCAGTGATGCTGGATTGTTTCATGCTTCCGTTCAGTAGCGAGTCCTCAATCGACTTCTGGACTGTCTGCAAGTTTTCTGCTACTTGTGGTAGCCAATTCGCCAGTGAAATTTTATGAGTGCCTGAAGGTCATATGATGCTCCGCAATGTGTTGTGCAGTCTCTCCAGCTTTGCTCCTTTTCATTTTGACAACGTTGACACTCTCCCTCCAACATGAGTGCCTTTCTCTTCCGGTTGCTCATCATCACAGATCTGAGTTAGATCTAGATCTAGGTCTAGTTTGGAATGAAGTTTTAACTGAGGGTCTGGTGAGCGCTTGTCGCAGTTCTGGTGATGGCGTGTAATTACTGTAACCGAGGGTCTAGAGCTAGATTTACGACCAATTTGATGCGTGGTATCGCGAAGACAACGTTCGAACATGTGATTGTGAATGACCACACTAATGTGAAGGTTACTGTGGGAAAAAAACACGAATGCCATATGGTTTGCATAGTATTTTATTGGCTTTCTTGAACGATATTATTTCCTTTGTCCAATCATATGCTAGCAGCCCAAGTAATGTTCCTGCCATTCATACGCAAAATGGACAGAATAGGCGCTCCCACTGGGGTTACGCAATGAAGATGACCGCCCAGCGACAAGCTATACTACATGTGTTCAAACGACCGGAGGGTCGTTAATAGTCGTTATTTGGAGTGACGAGATGACTGAACAAAGGTTCTGAGTGGGTTGTTTGTCGGAGCTCGGAGGAAGTCGCTGCTCGGTCTTTTGTATAGAAAAACCGATCCGTGGTGAGATTTTAGGTCATAATCGGGAGGAACTTGTACATGAGAGGGTCTTATCTCGGAGGGTCCACTGTACTAAATATTTCCCTGCATTTCGACAAATTATTCCATTCTTTCCTCTTATACTGACAAATTTATGTCTCCCCAACCAGAGCACAATAAGTGCTCTAGATCTGATCTACTACTGTGCTGCCGAAAATGCCCACGCAATTTCTCACATATATAAGACCACTTTATTTCTTTTTGCAGTGCCGGTTTGGGGGGGGGGGGGGTGGGGGGGGGGGAGTGGATGAATGGACAAAGAGGATGACTCTTAGTTTTGATAACGTGAGTTTGGAGTGCGATGCATAAGAGCACGGCAGTAAAAATACAGAGTACCACAGTCCGTGTGACCTGACCTTTTTTTTTTTTTCACAAAACATTCATGGGCTGTTGATACTAGGCCTTGACCTAAATCTGTTAGTCTTACTTAACTGCCTTACCGTGTGTCTATCGGTATCATCCCTTCTTCTGAAGAAACAGTCAGGTTGCGGTTAAAAAGAAAAAGTAACACACTGTGCATTTGGTACATAGCTACAGCACCTTGCCGATATCAGCAAACATTTGCCATGCAACTGCTTCACACAGCAATGAAAATGGAGGAACAGGTGAGTGTATGCTGATAAGTAGAGGAAACAAGGGACATAATTGCATTATTTTCTGGAACACTTTTCCCCATAATATTAATAGTGATATTAGATCTCCCCTGCTTGTTTTTTGTTCTCTTCCACCACTAATCTGTTTATTTCGACTTCCTCTTTACTCGACACAATTCAGCCAGTTCCACTGATGATGAGATATTAGGATTGCAATACGCATTGAATGGTTTGCACGGAAAGCGGAGTTGCAGCAGTGGGCACCGGCATGTCTACAGAGGTGTCAAACTGCTCACTTGGTCGGTGACTGTTGATAAAAAATGTTAGGCCAAAATGTTATGTTAAGCTGGGCTTGGCTGATACAAGTGTCACTAGTGACAGAGCGAAGAAGGGACAGACTCTACCTGGGCCAGGCATCCATGGGAGATGCCAGCGCCGGTGTGAAAAACCTTTTGTTTATGCAATATCGGCTTGCTGTCACAAGTGACAGCCAGTATCTAGTACATGCATTAATTAATCAGGATCAACCTAACACAGGATCTAGATCTAGTTGTTTTGAGGATAGTTGTGAAACAAAGACTGGTGCCTCGGTCATTCTGGCTCAGCATTCTTCCACATGGGGATGTACCCAGCATGTTGGTTTTTTTTTTAGTTCTATTTATAGAGATGGTCTCGAATGCTTTGTATCTGATGAGTTGATCTAGATAGTTCTTGCAGTGGATCTGGCAGTTTTGAAAGTAGTAAGATTCAGTAGTATTGTTATATCAACTTGATACAAAGAATCTCTGAAAGAGTACCTGTCAGGACAAAACTACATGTATTCAAATAGGAATTCTGTATTACTTAATTAGCACTGATGCAAGGAACTTTTAAAAAAACATGTGTCAGGAGGACTGAGCTGTATATATTTATAATGTTAATAGCCTTGTTGCAAGGAACTTTGAATCTGTCATGAGGATTGAACTGCATTATTTTATATTGTTAAAGACTTGAATAAGGCACCTTTACTAGAGCATCTGTCAGGGAATTATTGCTTAAAGGATTTGGGATAAATGAACTTTTCATTGTGGATTTCCTGTGCTTAAACTCTACTTACAGAAACAGCATAAAAACCACAGAAAAACTGTGGGGTCGCAGCAGGGCTATAAGCAAAGTCAAAATTGGGCAAAAAGAAAAGGTTGTATGTTGCAAAGCCCCGCGTGAGAAATAAAACCCAAACAATACAAAGCAAACTAAAGAGAAATAATAATAATAATAATAATATATTGCATTTATATAGCGCCCAACCCCGTCGATGACAAGCTCTGGGCGCTTTAACAAACTCTTACACACACACACACACACGCATACACAAAAGAAATTCAAAAATATTTACTATTGTTGCTGCCGAAAAACACCTAGCCTAGTTTGTCTGAAAGAAATGGGTCTTCAGATGGCGTTTGAAAGAACCAATGTCATTAATTTCCCTGGTTGTCTTTGGAAGAGTGTTCCAGATGGTAGGGCCAAGAAATGAAAAGGACTTTTCTCCTACAGTGGACAGATTCATTTTAGGTACTTTCAATTTTGTAGTGTCAGATGATGATCTTAGTTGACGAGATGGAACATAGTAATCAGTTAAATCAACTAGGTACGATGGAGCAGTATTATTGACACATTTGTGACAAATGGATGACAATTTGTACATTATTCTTTTCTCGACTGGCAGCCAGTGCAAACTCTGCAGAAGTGGCAGTGCTGAATCTCTTTTCTTTTTCTTCAAAACAAGTCTCGCTGCATTGTTTTGAGCAGTTTGGAGTTTTCTAATATTTTTTTGTGAAATTCCAGCCAAAAGGGAGTTGCAAGAGTCAAGCTTTGAAAGTACAAAAGAATTTACTAAAACAGCCGCAGTTTCAGTTGAAATAAGATGTCTGATTTTACCAATTTTCCAGATTTCCATGTATAGAATACGAATGAGGTGACTAACTTGAGATGACATAGAAAGATTTGAATCAATGTAAACCCCTAGGTTTTTTACTTTTTTTGAAATTTCTATTGAATTAGTGCCAATTATCATCTCAGTTCTGTCCACTTCTTGCAGAACCCGCTCACGGCCTAATAAAATAACCTCAGTTTTATCCTCATTTAGTGCCAGTTTGTTTTGGTTCATCCAGCTTTTAATTTCTGTTATACAGTTTCCAGCCTGCTGCAGAAGGCTGTCAACATCGCATGGCAAGGCAGAACTGTAGAGCTGGGTATCATCAGCATAGAAATGATATTGTAAATTAAATTTCTTTATTTCATGTACAAGTGGAATAGTATAGATAGTAAACAAAATAGGACCAAGCACTGAGCCTTGTGGTACGCCATACTGAAGCGCATAAGAAAAAGATCTTATTTTGTTGGTTACAACAAATTGGTGGCGATTTGACAGGTAAGATTCGACCCATTTAAGGGCGACCCCTCTGATTCCAAACGATGTTTCTAGCCTTCTGAGCAGGATTTCGTGATCGATGGTGTCGAACGCTGCTGATAGATCCAACAAATTTAGCAGAGTAATATTTCCAGAATCTGCCTTTACTAATATGTCATTCATGATTCTTAATAGTGCAGTTTCAATACTGTGGTTACTTCTGTAAGCAGATTGAAATGGTTCCAACAGGTCATTATTTCTCAAATGACACATTAGTTGTTGTAATATCACCTTTTCAAGGATTTTTGAAAGAAAAGGAAGGTTTGAGACGGGTCTATAATTTTTCAACATGTTTTGATCAAGAGTCGTTTTTTTCAAAAGTGGTGTTACCCAGGCTGTTTTAAAATAATCAGGGACAGACCCACTTAAAATAGAGTTGTTTATTATTTTTGTAATAGTTGGAACCAGTTCACCAATACAAGATCTAACCAAAAATGTAGGAATAGGATCGAGGTCACAACATTTTGATGGCGAGATGCCATGATGATAGATTTTACAGATTCATTCGACACAACACCAAAAGTGTCTATAGGATTTCCCTGAAACTCATCAAAATGATCAATGGCATCAAAACTGTCAAGATTTTCTCGGATAGTTGTAACTTTTTTATCAAAATAATCAGCAAAAACATTGGGCAACAAATTGTTCTCGTAAATTGAGGGTAGAGGTGTTTCCTTTCTTTTCCCTGTGAGTTCATCACAAATACTAAAAAGTTCCTTACAAGATGTAGAATTTTGAAGTTTAGTGACATAGAAGTCTTTTTTTGCAAGTTTAATAACACATTTCCATTTGTTCTTCTGGTGTTTGAAAATGTCCTTGTGGACTGTAAGACCTGTCTTTAACCATTTCCTTTCTGCTTTGCGACATTCTGCTTTGGCTGCTTTGACATCTAGGGTGTACCATGGAGCGAACGGTCTGTTGGAGATTGACCTTGTCTTGATAGGTGCATGTCGCTGTAGTAGATCTTGCTGGATATTATTATAAGATGTGATGTCGCCTTCAAAGTTCTCGAGAGCATTGGCCATTTCCGTCTTGAAGGCATTGATGTCGATACCTTTTATGTCTCTGGACGACACAACTTTTTTGATGATATTTGGCTTTGCGAAATCAATATCGAGTACGATGGTTTTATGATCCGAAATGAGTTTTTCTAGGACGGCGGTGTTGGTGAAGGTGCTCAAGGTTTGTTTGATGATCACTAAATCTAAGATGTGACCAGCTCGATGAGTTGGACATTTGATTATCTGAGACATGTTGCATTGGTCGATAAGTTCTTTAAGTCGTTTTACTTCAGATGATGTTTCAGAATCAAAATGAAAATTAAGATCACCCAAAAGAACAGGGTATCCTTTCTCGCAGGTTAAGCGTGGTAGGAGAACTTCAAGTTCACTCAGAAAATTGGTTTTACTGCCTGACGCTCGATAAATGCAGACAAAATGAAAGACTTTGGTGCCAAGATCTAATGATAGCTCCATAATCTCAAATGTTTCAGGTTGGTAGCTAGTTTCCGGTTTAATAACAATTTTTGGTTCAAGTGATTTTCTGAAAATTACAGCGATCCCGCCTCCAAGACGATTTTTCCGAGGAAAAGATTTAATTTTGAAATTAGGAGGTGTCAGTTCATCTTCAATAATAGCATCACGCTCTTTCACTAACCATGTTTCAACGATAAACAGTAAATCTAGATTCTTTTCGTGAATGAGGTCCACAATGTCTTCAGTTTTATTTCTAGATGACTGAGCATTTAAATAACCAACTCTGATGTTACTGCACTGGTCACGTTCTACATCATCAGTGTCCACTTTGATTAAATTTGCTTTGCATACTTGTCTATATCCAGGGAGACAACCATGTCTACTGGTGATGTTTACTTTAATTCTCTGTTTGCCTCCCCTTCTTGAGCGTTTGGTTGCTGGTATTAAGTTAATTTTGTTGTTTCTTAATCTATGCATTGCACTAGGTGGTACAATTGCTGTGTTCAAGGGTCTTAAAGCACACAGCTGGTCTCTTGAATAGGCCATTGTGGGATTACACAGTTGTTGACTGAAGGTGTTCATATTCACTTCACCAAGCACATCAGTGTGCACACCGGTCTCAGTGTGTAAGTGTTCACTTGTCAAAACAATGTTACCTGTACTAGCCATGAGTAGTGACAGGCCAAGAATAACACAAGCACAATGGTGGAAATTATTCCAACTTGAAGATCTTAAAATTGATCTGAGAATTTCTGACTTCAATTTCATAATTTTCACAATATTTTTTTACACATGAATTCACTGAAACCTAATAAACATGCTGGTATAAAAATCCAAAAGAAAGCCGATGTTGATCAGGAACAACAAGTAATAAAATGCAGAGCACAAAAAGGCTGCCAACCGGCGCACTGTGTCATACATTCACCTGAGAAGACAGAAAATACACAAATTTTTGGCTTTCGCCTTTTTCAAGTGAAAAAAAACGAACAATAAAAGAGTCCAACAAGAACGAAGTGAAACAGTTTACTTAGCTGCGAGTTCTTGCTTCGTTAGCAGCACCAAAACACGTCCGTCCGCCAAAAGCATGGAAGCTCGAAGTGACGCATTTGGTTAGTAACCAAGATGAAGGCGCCATATAGTGCCTCAGAGCACAAGACAGGGATGGTGCGCAATGTCAGGAGTGGCAGTAAATGGAAAGAAAAAGAAAAAGAGATTAAGAAAAAATAGTATAAAAAAAAGAAGGAAAAAAAAAAAAGAATAAATAAATAAATAAATGAAAAAAAAAAAAAAAAAAAAAAAAAATTTTTTTATATTATATATATTGATATTGGCAACAGTGGAATTATCGAAGGCAATGTTGGACATTGATGCCAGGGGGAGTGATAGTGCCGAGCTGGAAAATTAATCGTTGTTCGGTCTCAAAGCGTACATCAGCGCCTGCGTGACAAGACTGGAGCCCCAGAATTTGAATGTCGTTGGATGGCGCATGGTTTCTTTGAGTGCTGCCCACTGGCACTTTGCAATGTTTGTTTGTCACAGGTCCTTACTTTTTTTTGTGGTGAGTCCTTACAAAAATGAATTTGTGTGAACCCTTTTAAAAACAGTAAAGCGTCGGTAAAGTGGACAAAAATGTGAAGAAAAGTAAGTAAATAAGTAAATGTTGTCAAATGTTCATGCACCCAAGTAGTCCTGGCCTGGCTGGAATTTCATATTTTACCCCTGGAAAGGCCTTGGAAAATTATTGTCAAGGAGGTGCAGAAACCCTGGGCCATGCAGTCACCAGGGAGATACTCAGAGAGCTTGGAAAGAAGCATGTTTGGGTAATATTCAAAATGAAATCTTGTCAAACATGCCCTCTGTTTAACTGCATCTTTATTACAAGTTCAAGTTCAAGTTTAGTTTATTATAGGCCTGGCGGCCAATTCAAAACACACAAGAATCATGTGAACAATCTTAGAAAACATTAAACAAACAAACAAACAGACAAAATGCATGATCGTTCACTCTCTCCGCTCCCTGCAGCATTTATACACTTACTTATTATAGTATACAGTCAAATACAGCTTGTAATTGCCAGCAACAGCCATCATTTTCAATCCCCCCCCCCCCCCCCCTTCACTCTTCAATCCCCCCCCCCCCCCCCTACATAACCGATCTCTCCTCACCTTTATCTGTTGTAAATTTACTACAATTGAAAATATCACTATAATTTATTCTTTCACTCGAAGGTGAATTTAGTTTTCAGACTTCGCCAGGAGAAGTCACAAAGCGACATTATTGTATTCGTTTAGAACTTTATGGCAAAACAGTGCAAACGAATGTAGTTCTCTATCGTGCATCGACAACAGAAAATGTATAAGCTTAAACATGCTTGGTCTAACAAGTAGCCAAGACGGTAAAAACTGTTTCCTTATATCTTTGAATTTTTTGCAAGTTAATAACACGTGAAATTCGTCCTCCAATTCATTACAGGTCTCACATAATCTCATAACATACTCCAGTTTAGGCCTCTGCCACCTTCCCCTCTCCACCATAAAGTTGTGAGAGCCCAATCTTATCTTTGCTAAAGCTATCCTTAAATGCTTCTGCTTTACTTCATGTAAGTAATTTTCTGAGTAAAATTCAACAGCTAAATGTCTATATAGCCGATTCTCACTTAAATGTTCTATGTCACTTTGACATGTTTGTTGAAAATTGTCACGTAGACGTTGTTCAAATTCAGATAAAAACAACGAAGTTTGATCAACCTTTTGACTTTCCCAGATGTATCCAAATCCAGATTTCTCCAGTATTTTCTTTGACAGTGAAGCCCAGTCAATTGTACTTGTGTAGTTTTCTGTGGCTGATAATAATCTGCTATAACCTTTTTTAACTGTACTATTGTCGTCTAAGCCTAATATTTTAACCCAGAATTTCATTAGTCTAACCTGTCGGTCAATTTTTAGAGGATAAATTCCCAATTCAAAATATATAAAAGCATTTGGGGTTGTTTTTCTTACACCTAGAATAGACTTCAGAAATGTGAGGTGGACTCGCTCAATGGGCCAAGCTTCAGCAAAACCCCAGATTTCACAAGCATAATAAAAGTATAGGCTTTATTAATGTATTGAATAGTCGTAGCTGTAACGAAGGACTCAGCTCTGGATTTTTATGCAAATAACCCTTCAAACCAAATAAAGCTCTCTGTGCTTGATCCACTAGCGCCTGAATACCTTTAGAAAATTTACCTGTACTACTAAAATATAAATCCAAGATACTTGAATGAACTAACAGTTTCCAGAGTTGTATCATTGTACATCCATCTATCCCGCACGCCAGACTTCCCTCCCTTGCTGAAAACCACACACTTTGTCTTACCGGTATTCACAGTCAAACCCCACCCATTACAATATCCATTCAGAGCATTCAAACCTTGTTGTAGTCCTTGCCTACTATCGCTAAATAAGACCATGTCATCTGCGAACATCAGTATCATTATCAAACATTCTTCTATAGGTAGGCCCTTGACATCTTTTGCAGACAACCAATCATGCAAGTCATTAATAAACATCGAGAATAAAAATGGCGAAAAAGATTCACTCTGAAATAGTCCTACATTTGACGAAAAGAAACAAGTATCAGTTGCTTCACTCACACTGCTGGCATCCCTCACACATAACCTGATTTTACTATACATGTTTTTCAATAAATTAGTCATTTGTTTAGTTACTCCCCTTCGCTCCAGTTTAAACCATAGTGCTCTTCTATTTATGCTGTCGAACGCCCGTTCAAAGTCAACAAAAGCATAATACAAACTTTTTTACTTCTCTTGAAATAATTCTATCAAACTATGCAATATAAACATACAGTCTGTTGTGCCCTTGTTATTACGGAAGCCAAACTGGTTATCACAGAAAACATTATTACATTCTGCCCAGTGTGTGAGACGATTATTTAGAATATTACATATGCCAAACATCTCAGGTGTTGACAGGTGTACATAATAGTACCTACCACAGGTGTTGACAGGTGTACATAATAGTACCTACCACAGGTGTTGGCAGGTGTACATAATAGTACCTGCCACAGGTGTTGACAGGTGTACATAATAGTACCTGCCACAGGTGTTGACAGATGTACATAATAGTACCTAGGACAGGTGTTGACAGGTGTACATAATAGTACCTACCACAGGTGTTGGGAGGCGTGCGTAATAAAGATGACCCGTTTAGTGTTGGGGACCATGGAGTATGTTGTCAGTACATGGGTATGCTTCTGTTACAGAGAATATTTAGCAAAGTGTTCAAGCAGATTTATACGTCATTATTGGCAGTGTCCATTAACCTTGTCCATAGATCACCAAAAACTGTGCAAGATGTACGTCATAGCATGTAATCGACACTACACTCCTGAAGAACAATTTGTGAGGATACCTTCTTTAAAAATATGGTGTCTGTTAGACCCCAGAACATACAGGTGGAGATACAATAATAAAATCCTCTTTAGGAGTGTGGTGTATCTGAGAGCTCAGGATGTACCACTAAGGGTAAGACAATAAAATCCTACAATAAAATCCTCTTTAAAAGTCTGTCAGACCTCGGGGTGTGCAGGTAGAAATAGTAAAAATGCAAACAATGTGTGTTGGTGAGGACACACCTACACATTAAAAAATTTTAGAACAATGGGAAGAGAGAGCAATGATGTCAATGGGAAATAACTAAATTTGAAGAAAAAATTCCCAGAATCTAAATAAGGTTATTACAAATGTTTTTAATTATTTCTGGGTTCATTAGACCCACAACCTACAGCAAGGGTCAAAGTAGAATGTATAAAATGGGTTCCACTGTACTCCCTTTGAACTCCACTAAACTGGACACTTGGTTAGCTGGACCATTTTTTGCCTTGCTGCACTATCAGGCTAACTGAAGAGCACTGTACACAAAGGCACCTGTAATGACCAAAACTCATCTACTGGTTATTGATAGAGAATTGAGTGATAACTGGATTCAAAACTTGGTATCACTGAGGTGGTAAATAGACTTGGTTGTCCTGTGTCAGTTTGATCTTCATGTCATGACACAGAGAGTCAACTATTACTGACAGTTTAGAAAATTTTTTGACCAAAATCAACACGGCAATTCACAGCAGAAACTGTAATTTGAAATAACGGGTACTGAAAATGTATCCCTCTATTCATAGTTTGTAAGTACTGTATATTAGACAAAATGTCAGGACTGATTTCTGTTGCAATCAGATCAGAAAATAAAAGGAAACAAAAGTAGTAGCCATATTTTGTGTGCAAGAGTGTCTCTCCCTTCCCTTCCCTTCCCCAAGTTGTGCAGTAAAATTGCAGCTTTTCAGTTTCATTAAGTGAGTGAATTTCCTTGCAGGCAGACGTTTATAAAAGTGACTTTGCTGCAGAACGAGATGCCCGCACAAAACTAGCAGAAGAAAAGACCAGACTCGAAGAACAACTGAACGCTTTGCAGGTAGAAAACCGAACATTGAAAGAAGAGCTGGAAGGTTACAACCAAAAACTGCTGACTGACATGCAACGCAGACTCGGAGCTCCAGCAACTGTGAGTTCTAAGCAAACTTTGGCATGTAGACTCAAGATTATTGCCTTCAGTGTCCATGAGAATAATATTATTAGTTTAGACTTCAGCATCAAATCGGTGTACAAAAATAACATTATTTGTTTAAACTTCAGTGTCAAATCTGTGTACAAAAATAACATTATTTGTTTAAACTTCTGCATCAAATCTGTGTACAAAAATAACATTATTAGTTTAAACTTCAGCATCAAATCTATGTACAAAAATAACATTATTTGTTTCAACTTCAGCGTCAAATCTCTGTACAAAAATAACATTATTTTTTTAAACTTCAGCTTCAAATTTATGTATAAAAATGACATTATTAATTTAGACTTCAGTGTCAAATTTATGTACAAAAGTAACATTAATTTAGACTTCAGTGTCAAATTTATGTACAAAAGTAACATTATTAATTTAGACTTCAGTGTCAAATTTATGTACAAAAATAACATTATTAATTTAGACTTCAGTGTCAAATTTATGTACAAAAGTAACATTATTAATTTAGACTTCAGTGTCAAATTTATGTACAAAATGACATTATTAATTTTGACTTCAGTGTCAAATTTATGTACGAAAATGACATTATTAATTTAGACTTCAGTGTCAAATCTATGTACTGCTTTTTTGTTTTACTGCTAGGGTGGGGTCACTTACAAAGAAAAAAAATAATCAAAAGCTCTCATGACTCATACAGGTTCCTTTGCATTTTTTGTGTGTATATGTTGGGGATGGGGGGTGGATGGGTGGGTGGAATCTGCAAAGGGATATAATTACACTTATGGTAGGAGACAGACTGCAAAATAATGGTTATAAATTTCTCTGCTCGGAGGTAAACCGAACTTTGGTAAATCGAAGTATAATCCATTTCCCAGCGACTTTGAATTATGCAGGCTCCACTGTATTAGTTTAGACTTCAGTATCAGATCTATGTACACATGTCTCATCCAAGCTCACTGCAGTGACCCCTCTTCCACAGCAAAAGCTGATGCACTGCGTGCATGTAAGGGTGTACTCCAGAAGAAGCTGAGGAAAATGAAAAATGACTGGCTTGAAGAGCGAGTAAGAGAAACTCAGAAATATGCCGACACAAACAACACTAGAAAGTTCTTTGAGAGCCTCCGAGCTGTGTTTGGACCATCCCGCTCTGGCACTACGCCACTTCTTGCGTCAGATGGTTCAACACGCATTGTTGAATTGAATGCCATAATTCAGCGTTGGGCAGAACATTTCGGAGGTGTGCTAAATCGGCCATCAAATATAAATACTGAGTCCATTGACCGCCTCCCTCAGACTCCTATTAATGCAGCTCTTGCCAAGCCATTCACAGCAAATGAGACCCGAACTGCCACAAATCAGATGTCCTTTAACAAATCACCAGGCGTGGATTCAATTCCTGCTGAGGTGTATGCCTTCGGTGGAGAAAAGCTTATTGAAAGGTTGACTGAGTTGTTCAATCATATGTTGAAAGCAGGGAAGCTGCCACAGGACTTCAAAGATGCTTCAATCATCCATCTGTACAAAAACAAAGGGGACAGCCAAGTCTGTGACAACCATCGGGGAATCTCTCTACTTTCAATTGCTGGCAAAATATTGGCAAGAATGCTTCTGAATCGCCTTCTTGATCACCTCTCGTCAAATGACTTGCTTCCCGAGAGCCAATGTGGCTTTCGTAAAGAGAGGGGAACGGCGGATATGATTTTTGCTGCCAGACAGATTCAGGAAAAATGCATGGAACAAAATAAAGCGCTGTATATCACATTTGTTGACCTCACAAAAGCATTTGACACAGTGTGTCGTGAAGGCCTCTGGAAAATCTTGGCGAAGTTTGGGTGTCCACCCGAATTCATCACAATAGTGCGCCAGTTTCATGATGGCATGCAAGCTGCAGTCAAAAGCAACGGCAGTGTTTCAGAGCCCTTTGCTGTCACAAATGGGGTAAAACAGGGTTGTGTCTTAGCCCCAACTCTGTTCAGCATCATGTTCTCTGCAATGCTACAAGAAGCCTTTAGCTCTCCTCCTCAAGGGGTAAGCATCAAGTACCGAACTGATGGCAGTCTATTCAACCTCAGGAGACTTCAGGCAAAAACCAAAACCAAAAGTACTCAAGTCTGTGACCTACTATTTGCTGATGATTGTGCACTTCTGGCACACGATGAGGATAGCATGCAAAACTGTGTTGATAAGTTCTCTAGTGCCTGTGACAACTTTGGCCTCACAATAAGCACAAAGAAGACGGAAGTGCTCCATCAGCCTACTCCAGACGACAAGTATCCTGTGACCCCAAATATCAAAGTCCATGACAGTCTTCTGAAGGTGTCGGAGAACTTCACCTATCTTGGCAGTATGTTACGGATTCAAGGAAGGGTGTGCCCTCGAGTGTTACGGGGATGGTTATTCTGGAATTAGTGTTACGACTGCATTTTAATCTATCGAGAGGTTTTTAGAAATTACTCTTCCATACCATGCCACATATACTAATAACAATTCGAATAAGTTTTACAAGGACCTTGCAGGGCCACAAATTTATTACTTTAAATTCCCTAACAACTTTCGTCTAGCTTTTACATTCTAAAAGGACAACATCAGCAGCATCAAATGAAAAACACAATAATATATCACTAGAAGTCTCCTCTAGATGCTTAAAAGATTATATCATTCTGACTCATTCACAATTTAATTATTACTTATCTATCTTTCAGATTTAGCCTACCTACTCTCTAACAAATAATATCTTAATGTCTCAGACGACAATGTTAACTCAGTTATTTGTGCCTACCGCTTAAAAAGGATATAACTCGTCAACACAACTGACGCAGTTACATTAGATCTAGATCTACTCTAGGATGGGCTGGCAATCCCCAGCCTCATCCAGACACATCAATTTCAATTTACAAATGTGTATACCAGACACTCATGCTAGATCTAGTTGCATGTAAAATACATTGTAGTCTTGCATTCTTCGGTAGCACTTCTACTGGAAAATTAAGGTCAGATTCACGTTCATCGTCGAATCAGGAGATAGAAACTTACGATTGTTCCCTGATACGAGATCAGGGAGCTGGAGATAATAGCAGTAGATGATTTCTTAATAGCGTATGGTCTCATTCCAATGTCTATCAATGGCATAGACATGACTTTAACAGTCTTCTGATTCTCTCAGGCCGAATCCAGCCGACTGCCCTCGCAGATGGAAATTTCTGCATGGAGTGAAGAAACGTGGGAATGGCTCCGCTTAAATACTGCTCGGCCATCTGCAAATCCCCAGCCAACTGCCCAAATTTGATTGGTGCATCCATTTCGAGCTCAGCTCGTGGTATTAATAGATTCTATTAATAGTAACAGACAAGGTCAATTTAACATATCAAAACCCTTCCTAAAGTCTCGATTCCCTCTACGTTTTATGTACGAATTTACTCACTCCCTTTTCTCACCCCTGTTAAAGTTTATCAAAATCACGGGGCCGAGAATTGCACCGTCACTGTTACTCATCCATTTATTCTATCCTGCCCCACTTTCTTTCCATCTCTAAGAAAAAGCGTTACAAAAACAAACTGTCCACGAGAATAGTTCAAGGACATTTGCACTGGCTAAAATCAACGCGACCCTGAAATAAACAAACCGTGACCCAGCACGGCAATTCTAGTCCTAACCCTGACATATCCCCCACCCCAGTGAAAATTTTAAATAAAATTTACACGATAGGATCCAAGAAATCCCAAAGTTATTGTGGTAGGGGCTTAAGTAGTACTGTAGAAAAATGAGGCTTAAGCTTGAGAAGAAAAATCTAACTAAGAACGTGCATATTGGATGGACAAAAAGCATACAATTATTGATGCCACGTTCTATAGAATCTAGTCTATCTAAACATTCTTACTGCACACAATCAAATTACTTAGGAACATCTATAATAATACTGAGTATATCGCTGTATACTGCTGGATTAAAGTATAACTATTATGAAACACTGAAGCCTTACTGAAGGAATAGGCTCATAATTATCTAGTGAACACACACAATTGCTGCTTATATACACATTCACACACAATATATTGTTAATTAAAATACTGTGGTATCCAATGGCAGCAGTAGCTCTGGTAGCTTGGTTTGCCATGTGTCCATCTCATTGACCCGCTGACAAGGGCGTCAGGTTTGCCAGAAGTTCAGGTCACAGTCAGGAATGACGCTGGTGGAAAGAGGATATTCACAAAAAAAAAAGATTGTAAAACTGGTTCATAAAGTAATGAACAAGATAAATGTGAATCCATCCACCGTCTAGAATTGAGGGGGACAAGCACTATCCAACCCCAATACAAGACACAACACTCTTTAATAGGAATTTAAATGAGACGTGACAAAATATCAGCTTGGGAATTGTCACCGCCAGGGATAGCCCGGATAACAAACCGGTATTCCTGGAGTGCAAGACTCCACCTCGTTAATCGAGCATTTTTAGCCCTGTTAGCTTTCAAGAATAACAACGGACGATGGTCCGTTTCAATTATAAACTCGGACATGAGTAGATATCGCGAAAATGCGTTTACAGCAAAAATGATAGCGAGGCACTCTCGCTCGATAATTGCATAGCGGCATTCCCTATCTAGCAACTTGCGGCTGGCGTATAGACATGGCCGCAAGGTATCGTCTCGTTCCTGCAACAACACAGCTCCCAATCCCTTGTCCGATGCATCAGTGCGGACAATAAATATTTGGTTTATATCTGGCAGTATGAGAATGGGGGAAGTGGAAAACAGTTGTTGAACGGTACGAAGTGTATCAGCACATTCGGTTGTCCATTTCACTTTATTAGGAAAATTCTTTCTTGTGAGGTCCGACAACGGAGCTGTAAGCGAAGAAAAATTTGGAATGAATTTCCTATAATAGTTAAGAAAGCCCAATAAACTACGAACTTCTTTCTTAGTTCGAGGGGGTTGGAGCTTTAAGATGGTAGTTATCTTCTTGTCATCAGGAGTCTGAACGCCATGGGCAATTGTATGGCCCAGAAAATTAATTTCATTATATCCTAAAAACACCTTACTGGGTTTCGCCGTAAGGCCAGCTCGACGAAGAGCAATAAAAACTTGTCGTAGGGCTGCGATGTGGCTCGACCAATTGGTTCCATAAATACAAATGTCGTCAAAATACGACAATACGGAATTCATACCCTGGAGCAATATTGTCATCATACGGGCGAAAGTGGCAGGGGATGTAACTAACCCGAAAGGCATATAGCGCCACTGCATAAGACCCAACGGAGTCTGAAAAGCGGTATATTGCTTGCTATTCTCATCAAGCGGAATTTGCCAATAGCCTTTGGAAAGGTCAATTTTAGAAAAAATCGTTGCCCTCGCTGAGCAAAAAGATTCTCCTGGTTGGGAATCGGTTCAGCGTCATATATCGTAACCTCATTAAGTTTAGGATAGTCAATACAAAAACGCACGGTATCATCTTTTTTTTTCACTAAGACGATGGGTAAGTTATATGGGCTCGTCGATCGCTCTATCACTCCTAGGTGAAACATGTTACGTACCTCGGTTATTATAGTCTCCTGTGCGTGCAGCGGACGCGGGTATGGTTTAACAAAGACGGGTATATCCGTCTTTAATCTTATAACATGCTGTACCAAAGAAGTATTACCTGGTAGATCAGTAAAGACTGTAGTAAACTCGTTAAGCAAATCTCTTATATCTTGTCTTTGCGATTCAGATAAATCTGGATTTATATTTACATCCGAAGTGTTTTCAGAAGATCGAAGTGCGGGGATTGAATTCTCTATCTTAATAGGATCATCATCGTCAACTGAAACCAAGGCCGCATTGGCCTGAGCAACCACATTTCGCCGATTATTCTGTCGATTATCATCGTCGGACAGGTACTGCTTTAACATATTTATATGGAAGACTTTGTCCTGTCCCCGAATCTTGATAAGATAATTTACTCGAGAAAGTCTCTTTAGAACTTTAAAAGGTCCCTTCCATGTAAGAAGGAGTTTATTTTTCGTCTCCGGAAGGAGAACAAGAGTTTGGTCTCCGACGGCCAAGGTTCGCAATCGGCTACCTTGATCACGATATAGTTTATAAAGACTAGCATGCGCAGCTGAAGATTTTTGTGCGAGCTGACATGCGTTAAGAATTCGATGGCGCAAGTCTACAACGTATTGATATGCAGACCGCGTATCGTTGTCATCGGTGTCTGATCCGGCGAATAAATCATGGAGTATGGCCATTGGACCACGCGGCTTGCGACCATACAATAATTCGAAGGGGGAAAAACCCGTCGATGCGTTCGGTAGTTCTCGGTATGCAAAAAGAATAGCGGGGAGTTGTCGATCCCAATCACTCGGCTTGTCGGCGGAAACTCGTGCAAGCATAGCTTTCATGGTAGCATTCCACCGTTCACAGCAGCCATTAGACTGTGGGTGATATGGAGACGTCAATCTTTGTTTAATCCCGACCAATTCCAAGACTTTCTTAAAAAGCTCAGAGGTAAACTGTGGACCTCTGTCCGATAAAATTTCAACCGGAAACCCAAGACGCGAAAAAATAGTAATAAGGGCCTCAGCGACATGATCAGCTGAAATGTCTTTTAGCGGAATGGCCTCTGGCCAACGGGTTGCGTAGTCAATGACAGAAAGTATAAAACGATGTCCTCTGTCTGACTTGTGTAGGGGCCCAACTATATCTACGGCAACGCGCTCAAATGGTCTGGAGACCATAGGCATCTCCTGCAGAGGAGCCCGCGATGCTCTTCCTTTGGGAGTACGTCTCTGACATACGTCACATGTTGATACGAACCGGTTTACATCTGCGTAAATACTGGGCCAAAAAAATTGCGATAGTATTCGAGACTTAGTTCTGGCCTTTCCTTGGTGACCTGCCAAGGAAGTGTCATGCGCGAGACGAATAATGTCGCGACGAAAAGATCTCGGTACTACTAGTTGCATAACGGCCTCTCGCTTACTCCGAAAATTACGATATAATAAGTCATCTTTAATAAGAAACTTAGAGGTATCTGGCGCGGTAGGATCAACCTTAGCAAACAAATGTTTCAATGTGGGATCTGAATGTTGCTCATCATGAAATGCACTAGACGTTATGTTCATTTCAATAGTAGGATTACTCAATGGACTGTCTGCTCGTCGACTCGATTGTAGGCGTGTTGTCGCACAAGCAACACTCTCATCCTCAGTCCAAATTTCCAAGTTACCGATAGGAAACTTATTTACTTGAGGTACATTCCCTATGATTATATCAGCCACTGGATTAGGCAGTACACATGCGGTAACAATACCTGTGAGAAAAGGTGTATCAATATAAACTTCTGCAAGACGGAATCGCTCTACAGATCCGCCAAAAGTAATACAAGTTACTTCCTTGTCCAAAAATTGTGTTGGACGGACTAGTGACTGTCGAACGCCGATAGTCGTGCATCCGGAGTCACGTAGAACAGAAGCGCGAATGGCGTTCACGCGGCCCTGGTAAAATGTTAATTCACCCAGTTCATGTATAGCGGACATGACTGGAATAGCCTTTGATTGCGATGAAGATTTATTAGTATAACCAACATCTGTATAGGGTGTAGATTTAACCGAGCAGGCATTTGCCGCTTCCATTTTCACGTTACAAAATTTTTGTATGTGACCTACCCTATTACACCTAAAACACATAATACGATTAGGATCGTTTCCACGATAAGGAAGACTCTGCGGTCTATCATAATCATGATTATTATCCAAATGCACTCGTCGCGGCGGTCCCTGAGGCCGGTTATATTGTTGGCCTGGATAGTTGCCACGATAATATGGGCGAGGCTCGTAAAAAGAGTAAGTCTGGTATCCTCGACGCGGGGATACATTACTTCGATCCGGGAAATCCCTTTGTCTAAAAAAAGGCGGCTCTGATTGAGAGCGCGGATTTGGGGCCTGACGACGAGTCGGCCTTGAACGATCGTGTCCGGTTGGCGCTCCTTTGCCCACGTTGGCATAACACGGTGCTATAGTTGAAGGCTTTGCCAAAGGACGATTTGGGTGGGCGGACGCGTAACGTTCCGCGCACGATGTGATTTCTTCAGAGGATGTCGGTGCCCTCTCTTTAAGGTGGGCAACCAAATCGGAATGACATGCCGTATAGATTTGGTCCTTTAAGACCAAATCATAAAGTTGGGAATAATTTCCGGTAGTCACGTTCGCGAGCTCGATCCAGCGATCTAAGTAATGTTTCAGCCGATTCACATAAGTTGAGAAATTTTCAGATGGCTCAGGTTTACATGCGCGAAATCTCTGATGAAAGCCATCCTCGGTATGCTGGAATCGCTTAAGCAGTGCTGTTTTAAGCTTGTCATAGTCGTTGGCATCCTCTACTTTGAGGCTATGAAATACCTCCAGAGCCTTACCTGTTAGTAAATTAGACAGGCATGAACTGTACATCGCCTGCTGCCATCCGACGCATTTAGCGTGTAGCTCGAACCGATGCAAATATGCGTCGATCCGGTCGAGTTTTTCATTAAACGTCGGCAGTTTTGGTTTGGTAGCATAAGTATTGGTGGCAGTAGTGGGGGTTACAAGCGATTCTCGCTCTAACTTCTTTATGGCGAGTTCATGCTCCCTTTCTTTTTCTCTCTCTCTTTCTTTTTCTCTTTCTCTTTCTTCTTTTTCTCTTTCTCTTTGTTCTTTTTCTCTTTCTCTTTGTCTTTCCTTTTCTCTCTCTACTTCTTTTTCTCTTTCTCTTTCTCTTTCTTCTTTTTCTCTCTCTCTTGCTTCTTTTTCTCTTTCTTTTTCTCTTGCTGCTACCCGATCCTCACGATCTCGGTCTTGCTGTACTTGTCGTTCGCACCACGAGGCGCGTTCTTCTTCTGGTATACCCAGGGCTTTGGCAGAGTCAATGTATTTAAGAAACTCGGCCATGATATGTTAAAATCTGTAATTAGTAAGTATTTACCTACTGTTAAGGTATATCGCGGTATCAATTATATTATTTATAACAGTTATTCTCTGTTAATATTAATTCAGTGTCTTACGTTAGCACTGCTTCGCGAAAAGAACGTTCTATCTCTCTCTGTAAATTGCAGGCAGTGTCACTTAAACTGCAAAAACTTATGTCTCTCTCTCTGAATATGAATTCTAGTAAGGCAGTGCCGTCTATCCGTTGCTCCCACTGCAATAAAATATATATATCGCCTTTAATGCGATAAATTAATGTATTGAGTGATCACTCTCAAAAATTTATGTCTCTCTCAACGCGACGAACCAGTGTCCTCTGTTATCACTGTGAAAAATGAATCGCTCTCTCAATGCGATGAATCAAAAATATATCTCTCTCTCAACGCGACAAATTTGAAATATCTCTCTCTTCTCAAAACGCGGACACGCAGTGTCTTCTGTTACCACTGCAAAATTATTCTCTCTATCTTCACCATGAAATTATCACGTGAACAAAAATTTATTATATCTCTCTCTCTCATATGTCAATACCAGATTACAATTCAACGTGGTTTTAGCACGTGAAACACCTCAGGCATATATTGTAAACATAACAATGTTAGTATAGTAGTTTAAACTTTATAAGGAAGCAAAAAGAAATACAATAAACAGGACGCTATACTGACAAGTAAGACGAACGATAACAGACCCTACAAGTCCTAACTTATATTACAGACATCTTCCTAAAGAAAAGTGAGGAAGTAAGAAAAACGCCACAATCTATACGAATAATGGATCCCTAATAGAACTATTCACAGTGAAGCAAATCCCCCCGAGTTATCAATAGCCACCAAGGCACTCCAATATCCTTCGAAATGGCAAAGAAGATATGCTAAACTATGACCCCAACCAACCTCCCGCTCTTAAACTAAACATATAGTAAATGGTAAAATAGCCTGGAACAAACACAGAGCGGAAAGTACGTCGCCCTCCTCAAGACTGTTAGATAGATGGTTCACTTAACTTTGTTTTTGAGGAATTCAGATGGTAAGTATCCTCAAACCATAGCTCCAATCCAAAAAATACGTTTCTGTCTCAGGTAGATCTGTAAGGTGAAGAGTATCCCTCGCCAGTGTCGTCGGGTCAATGGGATGTTGAGTTCACCATATGGAATTGAAACAAAATGTTAAATTAATACAAATTGACTAAAATCTATAATGAAAAGGACCTGAAAACATAATGTTACAACAGTACAATATTAATTAATGGAATAAAAAATACAATAGATTTTAAAATAATTTATCTATGGCATGGCGTTACTTAAGTTCTTTAAGGGTCCCTCTCCAGTGTTACGGATTCAAGGAAGGGTGTGCCCTCGAGTGTTACGGGGATGGTTATTCTGGAATTAGTGTTACGACTGCATTTTAATCTATCGAGAGGTTTTTAGAAATTACTCTTCCATACCATGCCACATATACTAATAACAATTCGAATAAGTTTTACAAGGACCTTGCAGGGCCACAAATTTATTACTTTAAATTCCCTAACAACTTTCGTCTAGCTTTTACATTCTAAAAGGACAACATCAGCAGCATCAAATGAAAAACACAATAATATATCACTAGAAGTCTCCTCTAGATGCTTAAAAGATTATATCATTCTGACTCATTCACAATTTAATTATTACTTATCTATCTTTCAGATTTAGCCTACCTACTCTCTAACAAATAATATCTTAATGTCTCAGACGACAATGTTAACTCAGTTATTTGTGCCTACCGCTTAAAAAGGATATAACTCGTCAACACAACTGACGCAGTTACATTAGATCTAGATCTACTCTAGGATGGGCTGGCAATCCCCAGCCTCATCCAGACACATCAATTTCAATTTACAAATGTGTATACCAGACACTCATGCTAGATCTAGTTGCATGTAAAATACATTGTAGTCTTGCATTCTTCGGTAGCACTTCTACTGGAAAATTAAGGTCAGATTCACGTTCATCGTCGAATCAGGAGATAGAAACTTACGATTGTTCCCTGATACGAGATCAGGGAGCTGGAGATAATAGCAGTAGATGATTTCTTAATAGCGTATGGTCTCATTCCAATGTCTATCAATGGCATAGACATGACTTTAACAGTCTTCTGATTCTCTCAGGCCGAATCCAGCCGACTGCCCTCGCAGATGGAAATTTCTGCATGGAGTGAAGAAACGTGGGAATGGCTCCGCTTAAATACTGCTCGGCCATCTGCAAATCCCCAGCCAACTGCCCAAATTTGATTGGTGCATCCATTTCGAGCTCAGCTCGTAGTATTAATAGATTCTATTAATAGTAACAGACAAGGTCAATTTAACATATCAAAACCCTTCCTAAAGTCTCGATTCCCTCTACGTTTTATGTACGAATTTACTCACTCCCTTTTCTCACCCCTGTTAAAGTTTATCAAAATCACGGGGCCGAGAATTGCACCGTCACTGTTACTCATCCATTTATTCTATCCTGCCCCACTTTCTTTCCATCTCTAAGAAAAAGCGTTACAAAAACAAACTGTCCACGAGAATAGTTCAAGGACATTTGCACTGGCTAAAATCAACGCGACCCTGAAATAAACAAACCGTGACCCAGCACGGCAATTCTAGTCCTAACCCTGACACAGTACACTGTCTTCCGCGGCTCGTGTTGATACTGAAATTCTCTCAAGAATCAGCAAAACCAGCTCTGCATTTGGCAGGCTTCGAAAGAGAGTATGGGATGTCGCCGGCATTCGCACAGACACTAAGCTGAAAGTGTACAATGCTGTGGTCCTTCCCACCCTACTCTATGGGGCTGAAACCTGGACAGTGTACCAATCGCATGCCAGAAAGCTAAATCACTTTCATCTGGCCTGCCTTAGAAAGATCCTAAGGATCAAATGGCAGGATAAAATTCCAGACACTGGGGTCCTCAATCGTGCCAAGGAATTGAGCATCTTCTGCCACCTGAAAAAAATTCAGCTACGTTGGGCAGGACATGTTGTCAGAATGCCCGACTCCAGACTCCCTAAGCAAATCTTCTTCTCTGAGCTCTCCAATGGAACGAGGAATGTTGGGGCCCCAAAGAGACGTTACAAAGACACTCTCAAGCAATCACTGAAGGCCTTTGCC
Organism: Onchidella celtica; assembly: GCA_963931925.1. Lineage (NCBI taxonomy): Eukaryota > Metazoa > Mollusca > Gastropoda > Systellommatophora > Onchidiidae > Onchidella > Onchidella celtica. Next base: position 65,024,089 of record OZ007572.1, read on the forward strand.
ATTGATGTGAGTGAGTGGGAAAAGCTCTCGCTTGATCGTGCAAATTGGAGGGCGGCCCTTACCAGAGGCAGCAAAGCATGGGAAGCTGACAGAGTCCAGCAGGCTATCAAAAAAAGAGAACGGCGCAAGAAAAGGCCCAGTGGTACTGAACCAACGGAGCACTCTTGTCATTTATGCGGAAGGGTCTGCAGGGCAAAAATAGGACTTATCAGTCACATGAGAAGCCATAAGTCATGAAAGAAGTCTTTCCATTCTGTCCTCTGTGTCCTTTAGTTCTCTTTATTGTCCATGTGTTGAAATTCTCAACAATTTCTGTTCTTTATTCCTCTGGTGTTGTTAAGGTCATCATCATACCTGATGGATGAACTATTATTATGAGACAGACTGCAAAATAATGGTTATAAATTTCTCTGCTCGGAGGTAAACCGAACTTTGGTAAATCGAAGTATAATCCATTTCCCAGCGACTTTGAATTATGCAGGCTCCACTGTATTGGTTTAGACTTCAGTATCAGATCTATGTACACATGCATATATGTACAAAAATAATAGTGTTAGTTTAGACTTCAGTATCAGATCTATGTACACGTGTATGTACAAAAATAATAGTGTTAGTTTAGGCTTCAGTATCAGATCTACATACACATGTATGTACAAAAATAATAGTATAGTTTAGACTTCAGTATCAGATCTATGTACACATGTATGTACAAAAATAACAATATTAGTTTAGACCGGAGTTCCATTTAAAATTTGCAGTTGAAGTTGGTTGTTTTAGAGACCTAGCAAATGTGGTGAAGTTTTTCATTGGGTATTTTAAGTAGATACAGCAGGGCCTACATAGTACATGTACATGTATTTCATTTACTGGCAGGAAAAAGTTTGTCTGGATAATTTGAAGGAACATTAATTCGGTTTGAAGACTGATTTTCAAAATGCCTTTAACTTATTACATGGTGTCATTTATCCCATTGACAAACTGTTTATGCTTTGTTCTGTTTTCAAGACACCACCAGCTGCTGAATCCCCTAGCCGACTACGAGCAACCCCACCTCTGGCCCAGGATTATATGCAAGCTGCAGGTGCACCGGATTTCAGACATGTACAGAATTTCAGACAGCAGGTGGTAGGGGCTCAGCATTTGCAGGTAAACTTTCATGGAGTATCAGGCCTTCCTGGCCAGCAAGAATTCATGGCTCAGATATTGCCTTCAGCTTTGCACTACAAAATTTAAATCTAGGCTCACAAATTGTCATTTTTATAGTGCCGTCTGCAGGGACATGTGTAGGTGTAGGACATGAATGTGAATTGAAAACAGCATATAAAATAAAGTGACATTATGTCATAAAAATTGACAGAAAATAATGTTCCAACTCAAACCTGAACTCAGGTGAGGTAACAAATTCTGTGAAATTGTCAGATACTGATGATATACTTGTACTTGGTAACCTTTGGCAGTGGTTCACACCACAGTGTTATTCTACAGTGGAACACACTTAAACCAAAAATGGCTAAACCGAAAACACGGCTGAACCAAAAGAAAAATTAATCCCTGTTTTTTTTTAAATCTTTGTTAATGGACTAGCGATAAACCAAAGCCAACGTTCGTGGGAACACAGCTGACCCAAAAACAATGACCTTGATTTTAGTGGAAGCCAGCGATCTATTCTTAATCAAGCACACTCAGTACTGACACGCCATTCTCTCTTCGTCAGGCCTGAGGCCACCAGCAGGTGTCGAAGACAGAGAGGGGTAGGTGATGGGGGGAATTGCGTAAGTGAAGTGAGTACACATTATCTATGGAATCTAAATTATGCATGTGTATCAAACGGCGAGTGGTGTGCTGACCGCCTCAAGGGGGGCAACACGTCATCGAAGCATCATGATGCGGGCTGTCTGATGTGGCGTGATGTTACGGTACTGTGTAGTTTCAGATGACCCACGTGGTTAGTTACATTACCATGCGCCGGGAAGTAACTCATTATTTTATCAGTGAAATTTGACCTTACAGAGTTTGTTCCCCTCTTCTGACAACTTCCACCATACCCAGTTTGGATAAACCAAAATATATTTAAACCAAAAGTAATATGTCTGGTCCCTAAAATGTTGGTTTAAGTGTGTTCCTCTGTATGAGAACATCTAATAATAGTAACAGTTTAGCTTACAATGTGCTTGTGACTGCATTCTACACCACACCCACCAGTATTACCCATTCTGTTTCATTGGTTTCTACACCACACATATCTTTATTGCCCATTCTGTTTCATTGGTTTCTACACCACACATACTAGTATTGCCCATTTCATTGATTTCTATGCCACACCCACCAATCATTCTATTTCATTGATTTCTATGCTATGCCCACCAATCATTCTATTTCATTGATTTCTATGCCACACCCACCAATCATTCTATTTCATTGATTTCTATGCCGCACCCACCAATCATTCTATTTCATTGATTTCTATGCAGCAACCACCAATCATTCTATTTCATTGATTTCAATGCCACACCCACCAATCATTCTATTTCATTGATTTTTATGCTATGCCCACCAATCATTCTATTTCATTGATTTCTATGCCACACCCACCAATCATTCTATTTCAATGATTTCTATGCTACGCCCACCAATCATTCTATTTCATTGATTTCTATGCCACATCTACCAATCATTCTATTTCATTGATTTCTATGGCATACCCACCAATCATTCTATTTCATTGATTTCGATGCCACACCCACCAATCATTCTATTTCATTGATTTTGATGCCACACCCACCAATCATTCTATTTCATTGATTTCTATGCCACACCCACCAATCATTCTATTTCATTGATTTCTATGCCACACCCACCAGTCATTCTATTTCATTGATTTCTATGCCACACCCACCAATCATTCTATTTCATTGATTTCGATGCCACGCCCACCAATCATTCTATTTCATTGATTTCTATGCCACACCCACCAATCATTCTATTTCATTGATTTCAATGCCACACCCACCAATCATTCTATTTCATTGATTTCTATGCCACACCCACCAATCATTCTATTTTATTGATTTCGATGCCACACCCACCAATCATTCTATTTCATTGATTTCGATGCCACACCCACCAATCATTCTATTTCATTGATTTCGATGCCACACCCACCAATCATTCTATTTCATTGATTTCGATGCCACACCCACCAATCATTCTATTTCATTGATTGCCCCTTCAGCTTATTCATGTTTGCTGACTGATCATAAACTATTCAATAATTCATGCAAGAAGATGAAATCTTGTGTTGTCTATTTACATATCTTACGGCACTTCCTCACCAGGTCATCTCAGTATCATAGACTTTTCATGTTACAACTCCAGGCCCACAGTATTCTGGCTTGAATGAGCCCAAAAATGTTAAAAATTAAAATTTTCTGAGATAGACAGTTTGGCCACAACCCCAAGGTATGATGTTTAGTGTTGACATGGTTAACTTGTCCCTTGTGCTTGTTCCATCAGGACAGAATTAGACAGCCAGCGATGCCGCCCCCTCGTGTTGAGGATGAGGATGAACTGCAAAGTTTTCAGGAACTAGAATGTCCCTGTTGCAACGCTCGATTCCCTGACCCAGATTCTCTTCAGCTCCATGTGCCAGATTGTGTTGAAGGGAGTAGATAGTGGAAAACGTTTTGGTTCTCGTTACTGCAAAATTGTTTTGATGTGAGAAAAAGATGAAGTTTGTTGTAAACAGATAAAATAGTGAAATGTGACTGTTCATTATAGGATGATGGGCCTTTCCTCACCATTAGCCCTTTACTGTCCAGTATGCCATACATGATGTATGTGCAGCACATTGTCGCGTGTCCAATAGGCTGTGTCAAGTCATTCATCAGTCAGTGATTTTCCCAGAGAAATATAATATGTGCATTTCATTGACTATTTTCAACCAGTTTCTGGAGGGTTGTCTCTACATTATAAATTCTCAAGCTGAACTTAACATCTGATAATCTGCCTGAAATACTTTTGTTTCAGAATTTACGGAAAACAAACAATTGACTTGATTATAATTGTTTGAGAATGAGAAGAAATAATGCTATCACTATGCACATCTATCAGTTTGTGTCTCTCTTCATGAAGTTTTCAAGATTTGCTGACTACATTCACACCTAAATAGTATCTTGACCAAAAGATATTCTCTTGTGTTATTTCATGTATATTCTAATAGCTGGCAGTCCAGGTCTCTACCAGTACCAGTAAAAACCTTTGGTCATGACACCGTGAACTGTTAGTCGTTACATATTTACAGTCTTTCTTATGGTTTGTGACTGGATTAGATCAATGTGTCTATTTGCCAATGTAGTTGTACAATGCCTGGTGTGATTCTTGAACGTTCATGTTATGTTTTTATGGATATTTTTTAAATATTATTTTCACCATGAACATGACAGTTGATACTTTCACTGCATAGAAGTTTTGCTAATTTTTACAACACTAAATATTCGGGCTCTGGTTCCAGTTTAGGCAGGAGTTTTCATTTGTTTTGAGGTTCTTTGATTGGGTATAGTTGCACAACTAATGAAGATAACTATGTAGTTATATATTTTATGAAAAGTAATACATGTATAATGAACTTTCATTTTATACCAGTCAAGGGTAGATAATTTTACATTTGTAATGATAAAGAGAGGTAATTTAAGAATAAAAAGATATTGAACACAAAAAAGCTCAATAGAAAGTCATAAAACATAATTTTCTTACACTGACCCAGATTCACTATAATTACATTGCTCGGAATCACCCTGAGCAAAAATATCCCCATCAAATATTGATTTTCTCTGCCTTGCAGACCTGGTTCTTTCATCCAGTGAAGCCATGATAATATGTTCAGTAATTCGGTGTTTACAGTCCTACTTCAGTCACGGCAATCGCGCTAGTACTAGCAGCATAAAAACCTGAGTACTAATATTTGAGAGGTTTCACTATTGGTCGATTTGCACTGCCAGACATGGGTGGCTCCGTGAAACCACTGTTAGCAATAGCATGGAGCAGAAAGTTGGTCGTTGCAGTAAGCAATACCTGTTTGTGCATTTCTACAGGTGTAGGATATCGCAAACGGCTCGAAATAATTTCAATCAGCCTGAAAATATGAACAAACCACAGTAAACAGCTGTGCACACTATCTTTGGTGAATCTTTCGATTCTTGTTTACCGCAGCGACATAGTTTCACAATTTGGCGGAAGTGAGGTCTCTCTATATTATACATTATGTCTATACTCTCTGGTACTACGTTTCAGCACTTCCGGACTTCATAAAATTGTAGCCAGAACTCATAAACTTTGTAAACAGAAGAGTTCTAGCTGCTTACAGAAAGGCCGTACAACGTATGTCCAATGGGTGTTACATGTCATTTGTTTATTCACTGAAATGTTTGTTTTCTGGGAACAAAAAAGAATTACCATTGGAAAGAACATGATACATATACATGTATTTGTTAGGTACCGGTACCGGTACCTTCAATCCCAAACTATTCTGTCTCTTTACCCAAAAAGTAGGGAGATACTGTGACTGTGAAACAAAGTTGATCATGCTCTCCTGTGGAGACATGTAGAAACTGTATCAATCTACCATGCTGTCTGAAATCTAGATTCTAACTTTTTTCTACAATGTCAAAGGTTTCCGGGGTCTCGGTTCGTCCTGATTTAACATTTAAGCCTTGTACAGCATTCATTCAGAGGACCATGATGACCTGTGGTTGTGTTTTTATGTTCTGCCCTCACATTTGCTCGGGTTCTAAAGTTATTTACAAGCATAGTTACTAGCAGCATTGGTTAGGCAGTCAACATAAGGAAATGGGGATATTACTAGGCGTCCACAACTCAAAGTTTACTTTGTAATATATATCACACATGTATCAGTTGTATCACACTGTATCAAGCAAATAAAACACAATTGGAAAGATCCTTTTTTTTTCCCTGAGAAGTGTGATACATGAGGTATATCAAAAACATCATAATAGGATTATTAGAAAAAAAGTACAGTCCAATCCACTTATCTCGACATGGCTTTTGTCAACATCCTGGGTAACTCGACACAGTGTATAAGTAGGTAGTCCAAACTGATTTTTTACTTTGTATCACAACTCACCAGTTATTGTCTAATCTGATGGAGCTTGCTTTTCTAAGAATTTTGATACCAAATTTGTCATTCTGGCTTAAAGGGATTGAAAGTTATGGCATTTTCAAAAGTGAAAAAAACACCTCGAATTTGCTACCTTTTGCAAATTGCACTATAGTCCAACTTTGACCGCCCATAAAATGACTGTTTATTGAGTCACAGCATTAAAAATGATCAGCTTCCAAAGACAAGGCGGAGTACAATACGCTCAATTTTTTTTTGGGGGGTGCAAATTGTCACGAGTGGAGTGAGCGATAGTTAATAATTACGGGGGGAAAGGAGGAGAGTAAAATTAACGCACGGAGACAGGGAAGAAAAGTCGTGCATGTCATGAGTGGGGGGTCTGAATGAGGCGAAAGCGCTGTATAACTATCACTGCAAGTTAGAAGGTCCTAGGGAGCGGATCTGTGAATAATAGCCCATCGGGCAGAGATAAAAGGAAGCAGTCGAGAAGACTAGTGAGAGTCTTTCCAGTTATGACTGGTGTCGGGGACGGGCCGCAGAGCCACCTCGATGAGCACAGGGGATAGGCCAGCATAGGGCCGGAGGCCGTGCATAGGCCAGAAGTGAGACTGTCGGGGCAGGACAGTAGAGGCACATAAAGTCGTGGCAGTCAGGCCACGGACAGGGACGTAGATATGAGAGTGAATGAGATGCTGTATTGTTGCCGTGTTGATAGGCTGGTGAACTGATACTATGTTGTTGCCATGTGATGGCTATGGAAATAATAATGTGTTATTGCCCTGCGGAGGTGCTAGGGGAGTGCTAAGGTGTATGACAATAGGAAGGTGATATTGAGAGACTGCGGTGCCAGTGAATCATTAATGTACTATTAAGACCCTGAGGGGAGAGGCTGAGGCCGAAGTGCCTTTAGGAGTAACTACCGGATTGTGGATCCGAGGGAGCGTGTGTGTGAGAATAAGGCCGTTGTACGGCAGTGCATTTCAATAATATAATGTATGTAATTGCGCTATTATTTGTATAATTATGTTTAATAAATGTGTGAGTCTGATGGATTGTTCTGTTAAGTGTTAACTTGTTTGTTCGTGATTGTTGTCCTGTCATAACTTATTACATCTCCCAGTCTGGGATTTGTGACATTGGGGGCTCGTCCATTGTGACTCGTCCATTTTCGTAATATTTAGTTGTAGTTAGTTAGTAGGTAATTGTGCTGTCTTGTTCGTTGGATGAATGGACATTTCATGATATGATTTATGTATAATAATGAATGTATATTGATGCATGTATTGCTATGAATAGGTATTAATTTGTATTTAAACTTTCCAGAGTGTGTGCGTGCAGCCTGAGGAGACAAGCAGCCAGAGCTCCGATTAAAGGGAGGAGTTAAACTCAAAATTTGAAAGTTAAGTGAAAGTCAAAATTTTTGTGCCCTGGATTTTGGGCTGTTCCTTTAATCTGTCTTTTTCCCTGTTTTTGCTGTTTTTGTTGTCGTTATAGATTATACGGGCGGTGGCGCGGGTTTGCTGTGGTGAGCGTAGTTTGTCCTCTTCGGGAGGTGGGCTAATCTAGGAACTTCGTTCATCACAGTGAACAGTTCTGTAGGGACCTGTATTTTTGTTTAGTTGTAGCGTTCTATCTTCCTCGTTGTTTTAGGAAGACGTATTCTCTTGTCCCTCTTTCTACCTATCTATAGATACGTTCTTTTTTTTCAGGCTCTGTTCTTGTTCGTACCTTGTTGTGTAATCGGCGTAGTTAGGTTGCATTTTTTTTTCCATTATATCTTCTTTTTTACAGCTTTGTCCTAGTCTGGTTCGTTGTCCTTGACGTACTTGTGGTCCTTCTACTATATTTCTTCATTCTTGTCGTTTCTATTTTCTTTTATAATTAATAGTGCATACATTTTATAGATATAGAATTAGTTTTGCTGTAAAGGTAAATTTCTGAATTATATTCTGAACCGGTTATTGTTATATCTGGTGTGATCTCAGGTCTCTGGTCGTGTCGTTAGTTATCATACCGACAGGTTAGCCGTTTTTTTTAAATATATACCATAACCATAAATCTGTGAAATGGCGGAACTCCAACAACTAATGAAGTTGGGTAAGGAACTTGGCCTGGAGGGAGAGGAGCTACGCGGCTGGATTAAAGAACAGCAGGCGGATTTGCGCGATGAGCGTGCTAAGGATAGAGAGCGAGAAAAAGAGGCTAAGGCTCAGGAGGAGGAAAGAGAGGCTAAGGTTAAGCAACAGGAAAGAGAGGCTAAGGATAAGGAACAGGAAAGGGAGTTTAAGCAACAGGAAAGAGAGGCTAAGGCTCAGGAGCAGGAGAGGGAGTTTAAGTTGAAGGAGTTAGAGGCTCAGCAACAGGAAAGGGAATTAAAGTTAAAGGAGATAGAGGCGCAAGTAAAGATCGCCGAGTTGGAAATCAAAAAGAATGCGCCAACAGAAACAGTTGAGCGGCAGGTACACAATAAAGGTGGTGTTAGGATTAAGCTCCCTACGTTCGACGACCGGAAGGACGACATAGACGCCTTCCTTTACAGGTTCGAACTGAACGCACAATTGCAATGGGGGGAAAATAAGGAATTATGGGCCACCTACCTGGCATCGCTATTGCAGGGGCGAGCGTTAACTTACTTTAAAGAGCTACAGCGCGAAGACGTGCAAGATTACGATAAGCTGAAGGCTTTGCTGCTTCGCCGATTTGCGCGTACCGAGGAATATTTCCGGGAGCAGTTTAGGCGAGCACGTGCAGATACCAGGGAGGACTTTGCTGCCTTCGTCGCGAGACTAACGGAGTATTTCGGGAACTGGGTAGACTTGGCGCATGTGGGCACGGACTTTGCTAAACTGAAAGACTTAATGATCCGTGACCAGCTATACGCGTCGTGCCACAAAGATCTGGTGGCTTTCCTGAAAGAGAACGAACCCGCGACGGTGCAGGAGGTGTCTAAGTTGGCGGAGGCATACCGTACGGCGCATCCGTCCAAACCAGTCGCCAGGGCGTACGTCCAAGATGCTGGATACGTCGCCGTTGTCGAGGGGTCGCCGGCAGGACTTAGGGACAGGTCGCGTCAGCGTGGTGCCTATAGCGGGCAAGCCCAGGGGCAGCGTAGGGGCTATCACCAATCACCGGCATATGGATCCGGTAAGTTTGACCGAGCAGGAGGGCTAGGTCGCGGTAATGGCCGGGGGCGATTTGTGACCTTTGCCGATGACCGACGGCATAGGGACTTCAGTTCCGGTCGCGAGGGGTCACGGGGACCCAGGCCTAGGGCAGCACAGGGAGCGGAGTGTTGGACTTGCGGACGCGCGGGTCACTTTTCGCGCGAGTGTAGGGCCGCGAAGTGTTGGAACTGCGGAAGAGCAGATCACATCAGCGTGAACTGCCCTGCAGGTAGGATAGCGGCGAACGTGGACAGTAGCTCCAGTCCATGTTCCCCAAATAAATTTCATCATGCGGCTGCGTGCGTTACATCGGACAACGGAGGCGGACAGTATTCTAAGTGTCCCAGTTGTGAGAAGTTATTATCTTCCGGTGTTTTACCTTGTGGGAGAAAGATCCCCGTTATAAATTCATGTCATACAGGAGGTGGTCTTAGGGTTTATCCGGGGTTTGTTGGGGACGAACCGGTCTCGGTTTTACGAGATACAGGATCTACCGTTGTGGGAGTGCATAGGGATTGCATTCGGGATTCACAGCTTACAGGTGAGACTGTCCCGTGCATCCAATTTTCGGGGGCCATTGAGAAATTACCCATGGCAAGAATAATGATAGATACACCTTTCCTTAGCGGGGAAGTCGAAGCAGTCGTTGGTTGTTTTCCAGGCGCCCAGCTCATCATTGGGAATGTATCACGGGTAGTTTCCCCTTCCGATGAGAACGTGCAAGCATGGTCGCAATCAAAAGGTATTGACTTTTGCGCCGCGGTCGAAACACGCCGACGGGTAGCCGATAAAGACAAGATTAGACCTTTGGCTACGCCAGCGGTCAACCTAGATATCACGCCAGAGCGCTTGGCGAGATTACAAAGGGAGGACCCATCATTAAACCCATGTTTTGGGGAAGCGCGAACCGAGAAAACGAGGAGATATAAGAACGGGTCATCTTCTTTTTTTGTTCAGGCGGGCATTCTGTTCCGTAAGTATGTAACGGTGTCCTCCATTTTAAAGCAGGTCGTGGTGCCAGCGTTGCTGATCGCAACAGTGTTGCATTTGGCACATGATGTCCCATTAGCGGGTCATATGGGGATAGCTAGAACCAAAGAAAGGGTTCTTAAAAATTTTTACTGGCCATCGATCCACAGAGATGTGCAGGTCTATTGTAAGACGTGCAGTGCGTGCCAAAAGACGACGCATAAGGGTCGTACACCCCAGGCCCCTCTTCAGAAGATCCCCACGGTCTCGGGACCGTTTAAAAAGGTCTCGATAGACCTTGTTGGCCCCATTCACCCAGCGACCGATAGGGGGAATCGATTTTTCTTAACGGTCATATGTAATGCTACGAGATGGCCAGAGGCGGTTCCTCTGCGGACCATAACGTCTGAGGCAGTCGCGGAAGCGTTGTTTGCAATTTTCGCTAGGGTAGGAATACCAGAGCAAATTCTGTCTGATAGGGGCGCGCAATTTACGTCGCAGATGATGAAGGAATTGTTTAGCTTATTCAGTATACAACCCATCACTACCACCCCTTATCATCCGCAGGCTAATGGCATGTGCGAGAGATTGAACTCGACGTTAAAGTCGATGCTGCGTAAGGTAGCTGCGGATCGCCCTAAAGATTGGGATAGATATATCCCTGCGGTGTTATTCGCGTACAGAGAGGTACGGCAGGAGTCAACGGGATTCTCGCCGTTCGAAATGATGTACGGTCGTAGTCCCAGGGGCCCAACTGATGTTCTTCGGGACATGATGACGTCGCCATCATCGGGAGACGATGAGCAGATTTCGGTGTTTCAGTACCTTGTTGATTTAAGAGAAAGACTATCTGCAGCGCGCACTATAGCAGAAGAAGCGTCTAGTATCGCTTCGAAAAGAGCAAAAGACTATAAAGATAGAGGGTCCAAACTGAGAATTTTTAAGCCAGGAGACAAGGTTCTGTTGTTGTTACCTACGGACCATAATAAGTTATTGATGACATGGAAAGGCCCTTATGTTATTGAGCGAGTTGTTTCAAAGGTAGATTACGCTATCCACATTGATGGAGCGAGTAAGGTTTTCCATGTTAATATGCTACAGAGATTTTATGAGAGACCACAGTATCTGTGTGCACAGACAAGACCAGAGGAGACTGTCTTCTCTACTGCTTGTACGGGGGTCGTAGACCAGTTGGACTGTGACGTAAGCGACACCGAGGCGCAGGAGGAGTTACAAATTCAATTGCCGGAGTTAACTCCGACACAAGGTTACAGGGACGTAAAAATTAACCCTGACCTTACGAGTTCAAGGAGTAGGGAACTTGAGACCCTGTTAGCGTCATTTCCGGATGTTGTTACGGATTTGCCGGGTCGCACTACGGTGATCCAGCACCAAATAAAGTTGACTTCGGATAAGCCAGTATTTCTTAGACCGTATCCGCTGCCTTTTTCTTCGAGGGATAGGGTCATAAAGGAAGTTGAGTCAATGTTGAAGTTAGATGTGATAGAACCATCAACATCGCCGTATTCATCACCCATCGTCCTCGTGAAGAAACTTGATGGATCGGTGCGGTTCTGTATTGATTTTCGAAGATTGAACACTATTACGGTAGGCGATAGGGAGCCTATTCCGTTTCAGGAGGAATTAATAGCTTCATTGGCCGGGTCCACGTGGTTTTCCAAGATAGATTTGACGAAAGGGTATTGGGAAATCCCGCTTACTGAGGAGTCTAAACAATACACGGCGTTCCAAACGCCCATTGGATTATTCCAATTTAAGGTCATGCCATTTGGGTTGGTAAACGCGCCAGCGACGTTTGCACGATTAATGAGATTGGTGTTGAAGGACATACCTAATGTCGTGTCATTCTTTGACGATATAGCATGCCATACGTCGACATGGTCTGATCATATTCAGACACTAACAGTAATTTTTCAACGATTACGCCAGTTTGGGCTAACTGCTAAACCCGCAAAGATGGATTTGGCATGTCCAGAGATAATATTCTTAGGACATATTGTGGGTAGAGGTGTTCAGAGACCGGAAGAAACAAAAATTGACAAGTTAGTAGGGTTGCAAATCCCAAAAACAAAGAAACAAGTCAGAAGCTTAGTGGGAATTTTAAATTATTACAGAAAGTTCATTCCAAATTTTTCCTCCTTGTCATCTTCTCTTACTGACCTTACTAAGAAGGGACAACCCGATAAGGTCCAGTGGACGTCTGAATGTCAGACAGCATTTGATAATTTGGTGACAGCATTATCATCGTCACCCATTCTGATATTACCCGATTTTCGATCTAATTTTATCCTCAGAACGGATGCGTCGGACTCTGGTGTCGGCGCTTGTCTTCTACAGGAGAAGAACGAATGTCTCCATCCTGTATGTTATGTCAGTAGGAAGTTATTGCAGAGAGAAAGAAAGTATTCTGTGATAGAGCGTGAGTGTCTTGCCATTGTCTGGTCCGTCCAGAAACTAGGACGTTATCTCATGGGACGAGAATTTTGTATCCAGACAGACCACAAGCCACTGACATTTTTGTCGAAGAATCGTTCGTCCAGCCCACGCTTGTCTAGATGGGCATTGGCTTTACAGCCGTACACCTTCGTTATTCAACCAATTCCAGGAACCAGCAATCATATCGCCGACTACCTTAGTCGAGCCTAGGGCAAGATTTCGGGAGCTTATACATCGGAGGACAGGAACATTGACAGGATCTCTGTGAATGAGTCGACTCTAAAATATTGACATTATAAATATGATATGAAGAATGGTTGATAGGTTGAGTGGTTTTTTGGATTCTGTATTAAGTATTGTGATTAGTTAGCTATTCATGATGTGACACATATATGCATATTGCAGGCCATATTGATCCCCATATTTTCCCCTGATTTCGGTATTTTATATACTGGGGGAACTGATAGGTCATTTTTCTAGCGTAGGTATTGCTCACGCTCACTCGTTGACAGTCATCTTGATGCGATTTGAAATTAATTGCATTAATTTTTTTGGGGTGGGGGATGATGTCACGAGTGGAGTGAGCGATAGTTAATAATTACGGGGGGAAAGGAGGAGAGTAAAATTAACGCACGGAGACAGGGAAGAAAAGTCGTGCATGTCATGAGTGGGGGGTCTGAATGAGGCGAAAGCGCTGTATAACTATCACTGCAAGTTAGAAGGTCCTAGGGAGCGGATCTGTGAATAATAGCCCATCGGGCAGAGATAAAAGGAAGCAGTCGAGAAGACTAGTGAGAGTCTTTCCAGTTATGACTGGTGTCGGGGACGGGCCGCAGAGCCACCTCGATGAGCACAGGGGATAGGCCAGCATAGGGCCGGAGGCCGTGCATAGGCCAGAAGTGAGACTGTCGGGGCAGGACAGTAGAGGCACATAAAGTCGTGGCAGTCAGGCCACGGACAGGGACGTAGATATGAGAGTGAATGAGATGCTGTATTGTTGCCGTGTTGATAGGCTGGTGAACTGATACTATGTTGTTGCCATGTGATGGCTATGGAAATAATAATGTGTTATTGCCCTGCGGAGGTGCTAGGGGAGTGCTAAGGTGTATGACAATAGGAAGGTGATATTGAGAGACTGCGGTGCCAGTGAATCATTAATGTACTATTAAGACCCTGAGGGGAGAGGCTGAGGCCGAAGTGCCTTTAGGAGTAACTACCGGATTGTGGATCCGAGGGAGCGTGTGTGTGAGAATAAGGCCGTTGTACGGCAGTGCATTTCAATAATATAATGTATGTAATTGCGCTATTATTTGTATAATTATGTTTAATAAATGTGTGAGTCTGATGGATTGTTCTGTTAAGTGTTAACTTGTTTGTTCGTGATTGTTGTCCTGTCATAACTTATTACATCTCCCAGTCTGGGATTTGTGACACAAATGCAGTACAAGCATCTTATTTTACTCTTTTTAGTCATCAAACGTCATCCGACATCAATTTTGTGTGAACTCTTACAAGGGAGACAAAAGTAATGTTTTTTTGATTGAAAATTAGGTCAACCGCGTCGCCATTGACTTAGCGCTGAGTGTCAGAAAAAGATGTCAAAATGAAGCATTGGGTGGGTCTATAAAAATGGTCGGTGCCTTGCGCCGAAACATGCCGTAAGTCTAATTTTGGCACACCCTGAAAATACAAAGGCTGAGGTTCATTTGCGTATAATTTTGATCCTGATCTATTAAAGTTTCCACCAGTTTCTCGATCAACAAACTTTTCAGCAAACGATTTTTAAAGGAATTTCAACTTAAAATAGAATGAAAAATACATTGAATTAAACTTCATTTATCTGGCTTTCTGTGCGAGTTATTTTCAAACAGACGCTTCGTGAGCCTTTGTTATGAGGGGGTCAAATCGGTATGTGCGGCTCAGGGTGAAAACGGCAAGGCTGTGTCTAGTTCAAGCAATAAAAACACATGGCTACACGCATTAAACAATACTTTGACAGAGGAAGAACTGAACTTTATTTTGATGTAGGATACACGCTGTTTTTACATAAAAATTTATAAACACACAGCAGTAGTAGCCTTGTAATGCGGGCCTAAAATTATGCCAAAACAGGATCTTCACCCCTTCAGTGGGGCAGTTTGGACTACCTAATCATAGTGATATTGGGAAGTTTTTAGCCCTCAAGTGATGGTTTAAACAGTCAGTGTTTCCAGGATGAAAAAGTTGCATGTACATGTTTCACTTTCACAGTTCAGCAAATTTTATCTTAGTTTTTGTGTTTGTTTTTTTATAATACATTCATGATTGTATGCAACTTTTCTGGTAATGTAATGATAATACACTTCAGTCTGTCTTCATGTATAAGTTTATTTGAAGTTGGGGGGGGGGGGGGGATTCCCTCCCTGAACCACCGAGACAGTTGAGTAGTGCACACTATAGTACTACTGTTTGTGGTTGTGAAAGTAAAATGTCGCTTATTCTTAATTCAGATTTTGCCAAATTTCTGCTGATATTTAGTTCAATTTACACTGTATTTGGCTTAAAACTCACAATACAAAAATGTCATTTGTGGCACTTCTGTGTACGCCCAAACATAAACTTGTTCTGTCATGTTTCTAAAAGTTTTGGAAACTTAAAACTGGTTGAATTGTGGGTGGGAAAATATGGCCCTGAGAAATGATTGTGGGGGAAGGCTGGTTTTAATCTAGGCCACCTCAAATCATACTTTAGTTATTTGTAAAAGGACCCACACTTTTCACCCTCATGTGTTGGTATTCCATAGTTTCCATTTTTCTTACATCGTGCTGGTGACCTAAATTGTCGCCCTAAGGTTATGTGACCAACTCAGGCTGACCTGGGTTTTCTGTGAAAAAGTCGTTGGGGCTGCCTGGCATGGGTTGATAGGTCAAGAATCAGTAGAGTTAATATCTAGAGTGAGAAATTTTTTTTTTTTTTTTTTTAATGTATATTTACTGATGATGTTAGAAAATGTGTAATGCAGAAATGCATTAGTTTTTAGAAAGAAGAAATTCAGTAGGCAGACAAGCACTTGAATTTATACCATTTTGGTCTGTCATGTTGGTTGATTGGAGTATCATCAAGTTTTATAGAACTAATCGGTGTCTACAGTTCTGATAGAGGCCTATAACCTCGCTAGTCCGAAATCAGACGGCAGCAGACCTTATGTTAGGGGCATCACGAGAACCTTCCATGTAAAATGTATAACATCAGAAAGACAATACTAGTGGCCATGGACAACGTATTTCATGGCATTGTGTACGGTAACCACATTGGCAATAAGGCGGTACTATACTGTTCGTCCACACTCCTGTCTCTCTATTTTGAGAGTTAGTCCACATTCGTCCACATGTCCATGCTTCATGGCCTGAACAATTGCCCTTCCTCATTCTCAGTCAAACACAGAGAACGAGCGAGGACATGTCAAATCTGTTTTGCTGCCTCTCTTGAAACTGGCATTTTTCAAGCCTTCTAGTTCTAGTAGGTACCAGATCCCAAACTGATTTTGGAAAGTGACTATCTCAATAAGTTTAGTCTTCCGGTGGATAGATCTCAGCATTCTAAGAATTTTCATACCAAAGGGGGCGGGACTCTCTGTATATTTAAGAAAGTTGTGACATTTTGAATTGTCAAAAATTTGTGGTAATTGTGTCAATTGTCATCAGCTTCAAAGCCAACTTTGACCACCCATAAAATGACGGTTTATTGAGCCACGGCATTAAGAATTCTCAGTATTCAAGTCAAGGGGATGTACACTACGCTTTAAAAATTTTTTCGATGGGATACAAACATAATACATGTACAAGCATCTCATTTTACTTTTTTTAGTCAGCAAATGTCATATTTGTGTGAACTCTTTCAGGGGAGACAAAAATAATGTTCTTGTTTTATTTTTAATTGAAAAGGTCAACCGTGTCACCACTGACTTAGCACTGAGTGTCGGACAAAGGTGACGAAATCAAGCATTGGGTGGGTCTATAAAAACAGTCGGCGCTTCACTTCGAAACATGCGCCATGTCTCATCTTGGCATTCCCTTATAATAATACAAAGGCTGATGTTTATTTGCGTATTTTTTTTATCCTGATCTGTAAAAGTTTTCGCTAGTTTCTCGGTCTACAAACTTTCAACAAATGATTTTCAAAAGAATTTCACGATGAAAAACTACATTGAATTAAACCTCATTTATCTGGCTTTCTATGTGACTTATTTTCAAATGTGGGCTACATCAGATTGACACGCTATGACCCTTTGTTATAAGGGGCTCAATTTGGTATGTGCAGCTCAGAGCAAAAATGGCAAGACTATATGTCCAGTTCAAGCTATAATTAAACACACAGCTTAACACATTAAACAATGCAAAAGGAAGTATATTTTGTCAAAGGAAGGATTGAACTTTATCTTGATGTAGGATACATGGCGTTTCACATAAATGCACAGTAGTAACAGCCTTGTAATGTTGGCCTAAAATTATGCCAAAACGGGATTTCGCCCCTTTAGCAGTCCAGTTCGGGCGACCTACTTCTAGCGCTAAACCGAAAACAAAGCCGTGGTCCCGCCAATTTTGGTTTAAGCATTGCCTACTGTGTTTCTGTTACATGTACACCTATGTTGTTGTATGGACAGAGATATTTCTACACACGACATGGAAAGTAGTTACATGTAGTTTCCCACATACGCACACAAAATTTGAATAAAACAGGAAATGTTTGGAATTGGCCCCTGTACTGTTGAATGTGTGGTTTTATTGCATTTCCTTGTGAATGTTTTTTTCTCTATAATAGAATTAGAAGGTCCAGACAGCGTGGTCAGGAAAAAGTTGAGAATTAGTTACAATTTATACATTTTACTACATGTAGATAATCCCTTGTATTAAGTGCTGATTACTTGTCTATTTTCCAGCTACTTCTGTGGTATCAATATGAGGTATGTATTGTATGCGACATGTAAAGATATCACGTACAGAAAGCATGTTTATGTCTATTGTATCTGTTGATCATGAAAGTCATTCCATGGAACTTTTATGTTGTTGTGTTTTCAAATTTTAAAATCGTCAGTGTGAACACTCATAAATTTTTGTATGTGACACATGGTGAAAAAAACACTGTGTGAAGAAATTGATTCCAAATGATTAAATCATATTCTTAATTTACATGAGTTGGTTTTCAAGTATTTTAGTTTTGGTCATAAACTTTGCTAAATTATTTGTTACAGACAGACTCATATTTCGCTACGCGGGTCCTGCAGGAGGCCACTTTAGTGTATAGCAACGCTGCTCCTCATGTTTTGTTTATTCGGTGGCAACGTCTATCATTTTTTTTTTTCTCATGTTGTTTCACACCAATTTCGCTTGTGTATCTATCCTGTCACTCCTGCGGTGTCTAAGAAAAGTGTGTAATAATGAATTCCCATGTAATACTAAGGGAAATGTTGTATAAGGGCATCTGTCAGTAGGATTTTCATCAGGGAAAACTGGGAGAAAATGAGACTTTGTTGTTAGTTGTTGTCTTTATTTGATGTGGTAGTTAAAGAGCCATTGTGTTGTTTTGGTTAAACCACTTTTAAGTACAAATCATATGTACTCTATGAGCTGGAAATTCAAATCTCTTAATAAAGGTTTGCTAAGAAAACTAAAAATACCTTAAATTAGTGGAGGAGGGTGGAGGTATTCTCTATTCTCATGATACATGTAGTTAGTACGTTAAGTGCCTGGCTTAAACAAAATAATTTGTTCACCTATTGAATGATCTGATATCGGGACAAAAAAGGGCAGAACTCTTGGGAAAAGGTTAAAATGTGCATTAAGCATGATGTAATATAGAAAATTCTTTATTATATAAGCCTTCTATTTAACAATAAAACTTAATGAGGGGTTAATGTCTAACGACCAGAACTGGGCTGTTCAGGTTCAATAAGACTAATAATGCTGTCACTTTGGACTGAAGAAAATTTCCTCATCACATTCCGTCACAAGATGAGAAGGTAGAGATAGAGAGCTCTTTATGTCAATACATTGGCATGCCATGAACAGAAAATGACCTGCTCAGTGCTGGAATCTTCAGATGAGTCACAAAGACCCAATAGCTAATGTATCCATGGTCCACATATATATAGCAGATACAGATGAGTTATCTGTGAAGCTCCCAATTATGATACTGATTGAATTCTGAGAGAAATGTGCAGCTGCTAAAAAAAATGAGGCATATGTCAGCATTACCCGATTCGAAAAAATCATAGGATCAATTTTATCGATTTTGCATTTTCAATATTTTTGAAAAGTTGAACCTCTTTACTATTCCTTTTCCAAATGGCAATCCTGTTTGAGAAGGGTAAATGCCTCAAAACTGACTTTGAATTGGGTCATCATCAATAATTTTGACTAAAGCCAAAGATAAAAGCTGAAACTTCAGAAGCGTTTTTCTCAAAACTGTGGCTGTATCACTTCCTGTCTTTGAGAGGCCATATCTTCTCTGCTAATTAAATTACAGCAATATTTTTTTTACCAAATGAATTGAAAGGACTTTGAATAACCTATGTGGTTATACCAATATCTGCACACCACTAAAATGCACGAAGTGCCTCATATTGTCGGGCGGCTTTGGTTGGGACCTACAAAGGAATTTACTATGCCAGTACTGTGAACACACTCCAGTTTTATTTGTTACAACAATTTGGCATTGTTCTAAAAGACAACACTTGAGCATTTGTCTGCCCCTTACATACACCTGATCCCAGCATGATCCATACGTCAACAGCTCACTCAAGCTTTGTCTTAGACTTTAAATGCAGATTTATTTCTTTGTACAATTAAATTTCTTGCAGTTTTTGCCATCTGCATCAACAGAGAAAAGCCACATTGCTAGGTGAATTAGTCCAAGTATTAACATTTCTTCTAAATTTTACAGTACTTTCCATGTCAAGAGCAACTGAAATAAACATTCATTGCCATAATAGGAAAAAACAAAATGCACTGTAACACTGGTTTCACTGGTTCCCTAGTGGCACTATTGACACATCATCTCTGGACATCATTAGGTTGTCACTTATAAAAATTCACAATGAAACTGTTTGAAAATATCAGTGATAAAGACAAAACAACCTCTTACTTGATAATCATCTCATCTTGAAGCTTTTGTCTGTAAACAATGTTTTCAAACAATTTGCAATAACCTGCACAATCTGCCACTTTGCAAGGCAAAAGCAAAGCAACATGCTTGATACATTGCTACTATTGTCTGCTGTCAACATGGTGAAATAAAAAATCCACCTCAGTTTATCAACAACAAGTCCAGAAACAGCCAGCAGTCTAAAAACTCTAAATCTCCATTGTACAGGAGAAAATTGCTGCAGAATGACATGATTAGGTCTAAATATCCGCTGTACAGATCAGGAGAAAATTACTGCAGAATGACATGATTAGGTCTAAATATCCACTGTACAGATCAGGAGAAAATTACTGCAGAATGACATGATCAGCACCTGCAGAAAACAACCACCAGTGTCACTGATTGCTGAATGAAAGGCTTCAATGATCTAAACTCACCAGTGCACCAGCATGTAACTGTAAACATCAACAATTTTCCACCAGTCTCTACCATCCATAGAGAATATTTCCTCACTGTTTCATGCCACAGATGATAAAGCCAAAGATTTGATTCCAGTAATGCCATGAGAAGTTGCTGCTCCTTCATCTGTCAGATGGTAAAGGCTGCTCTTTTGTTTTATTAAAATATGATTGTACAGCACAACTGACCTCAAAGAAATAGATTTGACCCATACGTGTCTTTATTTTCACAGCACAAGGAAATGGACATACAGTAGTTCTCTCATCTGTCAGTCTTAACTTTGAAAAAAAGAAAAATTTGCAAACAGTTGACAATCATGACAAGTTTTCACTGCAAGATTCTACTTGACACCATAATTAAGTCACCACTCTTGCTTTGGAGGTTTCCAGGACTCAATCTTGGGTCTTGTGGTGCTGTAGGGAACGTACTCTCTGCTGGTGCCACTGAAGTTCTCTGTATGGTCAGCCATCCATTTTCTCTGGGGCAATGGATGAGTGGATGGTGGCTCATCTGTCATATAGGTCATCCAGCGATGCCTGAGAATCACAAGAAATGTTAACCACTGTAAAATGTACGAGTAAGTTTCACAGAGATAAACGGATGTCTACAACCCACAGAGATACCACTTGTGAAGGGGAAACCAAATGAGTTATCATTACTGAGAATGATTTGATATGGACACTGACATTACTGTAACATAGTGAAAGAAAAAATACTGTCACGAGTGGAGTGAGCGATAGTTAATAATTACGGGGGGAAAGGAGGAGAGTAAAATTAACGCACGGAGACAGGGAAGAAAAGTCGTGCATGTCATGAGTGGGGGGTCTGAAGGAGGCGAAAGCGCTGTATAACTATCACTGCAAGTTAGAAGGTCTTAGGGAGCGGATCTGTGAATAATAGCCCATCGGGCAGAGATAAAAGGAAGCAGTCGAGAAGACTAGTGAGAGTCTTTCCAGTTATGACTGGTATGTAGAACGTTGATTGATTATTATGATTGATGTATTATATTATATTCGTCTATTACCATGATGTGAATAAGTATATGTGAGGAATGTGGAAGTCCTTGATATTGGATATAGCAATGTGCGCCATGAGCGATAGATGAAAGTGAGTTCATGGATTTGTAGCGCGAGTGAGTAGTGTGTACTCCGATGGAAGTGTGTTACCGTAAGATGTGTGGTGAGTGAAAGGTGAACTAGTGTGTGTCTGCGTCATGGATTGTAAGGAGAGGTGGAGTGAATAGAAATGGTAGGGTATTATACCAATGTAATATTATTCTTGTAGGTGTCGGGGACGGGCCGCAGAGCCACCTCGATGAGCACAGGGGATAGGCCAGCATAGGGCCGGAGGCCACACATAGGCCAGAAGTGAGGCTGTCAGTGCAGGACAGTAGGGGCACATAAAGTCGTGGCAGTCAGGCCACGGACAGGGACGTAGATATGAGAGTGAATGAGAGACTATATTGTTGCCAGGTTGATAGGCTAGTGAACTGATATTATGTTGTTGCCATGTTGATGGCTATGGAAATAATAATGTGTTATTGCCCTGCGGAGGTGCTAGGGGAGTGTTAAGGTGTATGACAATAGGAAGGGGATATTGAGAGACTGCGGTGCCAGTGAATCATTAATGTACTATTAAGACCCTGAGGGGAGAGGCTGAGGCCGAAGTGCCTTTGGGAGTAACTACCGGATTGTGGATCCGAGGGAGCGTGTGTGTGAGAATAAGGCCGTTGTACGGCAGTCATTTCAATAATATAATATATGTAATTGCGCTATTATATGTATACTTATGTTTAATAAATGTGTGAGTCTGATGGGTTGTTTTGTTAAGTGTTAAACTCGTTTGTTCGTGATTGTCGTCCTGTCATAACTATTACATCTCCCAGTCTGGGATTTGTGACACTGGGGGCTCGTCCTGTTTACCTGTGGTCATTTTGACATTGTGTATTCGTTATATCTAGTTGTTTTTCTGTTGTGCTAGGAATTTGTGCTGTTGTCTTTGTTCGTGGGATGAATGGAAATGTCATGATGATATGATTTATATATGTTTATAAATATGTATTGATGCATGTATTGCTATAAATATGTACTAATGTGTACTTAAACTTTCAGAGAGACAGTGTGTGTGCGTGCAGCCTGAGGAGACGAGCAGCCAGAGCTCCGATTGAAGGGAGGAGTTTGCTCAAAATTTCAAAAGTTGAAGGTTAAGTGAAAATTTTGTGCCCTGGATTGAGGGCTGTCTTTTCATCTGTCTGTTTCCCTGTTTTTGCTGTTTTTGTCGTAATTGATTATACGGGCGGTGGCGCGGGTTTGCTGTGTTGAACTTAGTTTATCCTTTTAAAAAGGTGTGGTAAACTTTGGAACTTCGTTCATCACAGTGAACAGTTCTGTAGGGACCTGTATTTTTGTTTAGTTGTAGCGTCGATATCTTCTCTGTTCGGCAGGAAGACGTATTCTCTTGTCCCTCCTTCTTCCCTATCTGTAGATACGTTCTTTTTTTTCAGACTCTGTTCTTGTTGTACCGTGTAGTGTAATCGGCGTAGTTAGGTTGCATTCTTTTTTCCATTATATTTTCTTTTGGAGAAGCTTTGTCCTAGTCGGGTTCGTTGTCCTTGACGTACTTGTGGTCCTTCTACTGTATTTCTTCATTCTTGTCGTTTCTATTTTCTTTTATAAAGTAATAGTGCTATACATTTTATAGATATAGAATTAGTTGTGCTGTAAAGGTAAGTTTCTGAATTGTATTTGGGACAACTGGGTATTGTTATATCTGGTGTGATCTCAGGTCTCTGGTCGTATTGTTAGTGATCATACCGACAGGTTGGTCGTCTTATAAGAGATACCATAACCATAAATCTGTGAAATGGCGGAACTCCAACAACTAATGAAGTTGGGTAAGGAACTTGGCCTGGAGGGAGAAGAGCTACGCGGCTGGATTAAAGAACAGCAGGCAGAAATGCGCGATGAGCGTGCTAAGGATAGAGAGCAGGAAAAAAAGGCTCAGGAAGAGGAAAGAGAGTTTAAGTTAAAGGAGTTAGAAGATAAGCAGCAGGAGAGAGAGGCGCGAATAAGAATCGCCGAGTTAGAACTCAAGAGGAATACGCCAGCGGAAACGGTTGAGCGGCAGGTACACAATAAAGGTGGCGTTAGGATTAAGCTCCCTACGTTCGACGACCGGAAGGACGACATAGACGCCTTCCTTTACAGGTTCGAACTGAACGCACAATTGCAATGGGGGGAAAATAAGGAATTATGGGCCACGTACCTGGCGTCGCTATTGCAGGGGCGAGCGTTAACCTACTTTAAAGAGCTACAGCGCGAAGACGTGCAAGATTACGATAAGCTGAAGGCTTTGCTGCTTCGCCGATTTGCGCGTACCGAGGAATATTTCCGGGAGCAGTTTAGGCGAGCACGTGCAGATACCAGGGAGGACTTTGCTGCCTTCGTCGCGAGACTAACGGAGTATTTCGCGAACTGGGTAGACTTGGCGCATGTGGGCACGGATTTTGCTAAACTGAAAGACTTAATGATCCGTGACCAGCTGTACGCGTCGTGCCACAAAGATCTGGTGGCTTTCCTGAAAGAGAACGAACCCGCGACGGTGCAGGAGGCGTCTAAGTTGGCGGAAGCATACCGTACGGCGCATCCGTCCAAACCAGTCGCCAGGGCGTACGTCCAAGATGCTGGGTACGTCGCCGTTGTCGAGGGGTCGCCGGCAGGACTTGGGGACAGGTCGCGTCAGCGTGGTGCCTATAGCGGGCAAGCCCAGGGGCAGCGTAGGGGCTATCGCCAATCACCGGCATATGGATCCGGTAAGTTTGACCGAGCAGGAGGGCTAGGTCGCGGTAATGGCCGGGGGCGAGTTGTGACCTTTGCCGATGACCGACGGCATAGGGACTCTAGTTCCGGTCGCGAGGGGCCACGGGGACACAGGCCTAGAGCAGCACAGGGAGCGGAGTGTTGGACTTGCGGACGCGTGGGTCACTTTTCGCGCGAGTGTAGGGCCGCGAAGTGTTGGAACTGCGGAAGAGCAGATCACATCAGCGTGAACTGCCCTGCAGGTAGGATAGCGGCGAACGTGGACAGTAGCTCCAGTCCATGTTCCCCAAATAAATTTCATCATGCGGCTGCGTGTGTTACATCGGACAACGGAGGCGGACAGTATTCTAAGTGTCCCAGTTGTGAGAAGTTATTATCTTCCGGTGTTTTACCTTGTGGGAGAAAGATCCCCGTCATAAATTCATGTCATACAGGAGGTGGTCTTAGGGTTTATCCGGGGTTTGTTGGGGACGAACCGGTCTCGGTTTTACGAGATACAGGATCTACCGTTGTGGGAGTGCATAGGGATTGCATTCGGGATTCACAGCTTACAGGTGAGACTGTCCCGTGCATCCAATTTTCGGGGGCCATTGAGAAATTACCCATGGCAAGAATAATGATAGATACACCTTTCCTTAGCGGGGAAGTCGAAGCAGTCGTTGGTTGTTTTCCAGGCGCCCAGCTCATCATTGGGAATGTATCACGGGTGGGTTCCCCTTCCGATGAGAACGTGCAAGCATGGTCGCAATCAAAAGGTATTGACTTTTGCGCCGCGGTCGAAACACGTCGACGGGTAGCTGATAAAGATAACATTAGACCTTTGGCCACGCCAGCGGTCAACCTAGATATCACGCCAGAGCGCTTGGCGAAATTACAAAGGGAGGACCCATCATTAAACCCATGCTTTGGGGAAGCGCGAACCGAGAAAACGAGGAGATATAAGAACGGGTCGTCCTCCTTTATTGTTCAGGCGGGCATTCTGTTCCGTAAGTATGTAACGGTGTCCTCAATTTTAAAGCAGGTCGTTGTGCCAGCGTTGCTGATCGCAACAGTATTGCACTTGGCACATGATGTCCCATTAGCGGGTCATATGGGGATAGCTAGAACCAAAGAAAGGGTTCTTAAAAATTTTTACTGGCCATCGATCCACAGAGATGTGCAGGTCTATTGTAAGACGTGCAGTGCGTGCCAAAAGACGACGCATAAGGGTCGTACACCCCAGGCTCCTCTTCAGAAGATCCCCACGGTCTCGGAACCGTTTAAAAAGGTCTCGATAGACCTTGTTGGCCCCATTCACCCAGCGACCGATAGGGGGAATCGATTTTTCTTAACGGTCATATGTAATGCTACGAGATGGCCAGAGGCGGTTCCTCTGCGGACCATAACGTCTGAGGCAGTCGCGGAAGCGTTGTTTGCAATTTTCGCTAGGGTAGGAATACCAGAGCAAATTCTGTCTGATAGGGGCGCGCAATTTACGTCCGAGATGATGAAGGAATTGTTCCGCTTATTCAGTATACAACCCATCACTACCACCCCTTATCATCCGCAGGCTAATGGCATGTGCGAGAGATTGAACTCGACGTTAAAGTCGATGCTGCGTAAGGTAGCTGCTGATCGCCCTAAAGATTGGGATAGATATATCCCCGCAGTGTTATTCGCGTACAGAGAGGTACGGCAGGAGTCAACGGGATTCTCGCCGTTCGAAATGATGTACGGTCGTAGTCCTAGGGGCCCAACTGATGTTCTTCGGGACATGATGACGTCGCCATCATCGGGAGACGATGAGCAGATTTCGGTGTTTCAGTACCTTGTTGATTTAAGAGAAAGACTATCTGCAGCGCGCACTATAGCACAAGAAGCTTCTGGTATCGCTTCGAAAAGAGCAAAAGACTATAAAGATAGAGGGTCCAAACTGAGAATTTTTAAGCCAGGAGACAAGGTTCTGCTGTTGTTACCTACGGACCATAATAAGTTATTGATGACATGGAAAGGTCCTTATGTTATTGAGCGAGTTGTTTCAAAGGTAGATTACGCTATCCACATTGATGGAGCGAGTAAGGTTTTCCATGTTAACATGCTACAGAGATTTTATGAGAGACCACAGTATCTGTGTGCACAGACAAGACCAGAGGAGACTGTCTTCTCTGCTGCTTGTACGGGGGTCGTAGACCAGTTGGACTGTGACGTAAGCGACACCGAGGCGCAGGAGGAGTTACAAATTCAATTGCCGGAGTTAACTCCGACACAAGGTTACAGGGACGTAAAAATTAACCCTGACCTTACGAGTTCAAGGAGTAGGGAACTTGAGACCCTGTTAGCGTCATTTCCGGATGTTGTTACGGATTTGCCGGGTCGCACTACGGTGATCCAGCACCAAATAAAGTTGACTTCCGATAAGCCAGTATTTCTTAGACCGTATCCGTTGCCTTTTTCTTCGAGAGATAGAGTCATAAAGGAAGTTGAGTCAATGTTGAAGTTAGATGTGATAGAACCATCAACATCGCCGTATTCATCACCCATCGTCCTCGTGAAAAAACTTGATGGATCGGTGCGGTTCTGTATTGATTTTCGAAGATTGAACACTATTACGGTAGGCGATAGGGAGCCTATTCCGTTTCAGGAGGAACTAATAGCTTCATTGGCCGGGTCCACGTGGTTTTCCAAGATAGATTTAACGAAAGGTTATTGGGAAATCCCGCTCACTGAGGAGTCTAAACAATACACGGCGTTCCAAACGCCCATTGGATTATTCCAATTTAAGGTCATGCCATTTGGGTTGGTAAACGCGCCAGCGACGTTTGCACGATTAATGAGATTAGTGTTGAAGGACATACCTAATGTCGTGTCATTCTTTGATGATATAGCATGCCATACGTCGACATGGTCTGATCATATTCAGACACTGACAGTAATTTTTCAACGATTACGCCAGTTTGGGCTAACTGCTAAACCCGCAAAGATGGATTTGGCATGTCCAGAGATAATATTCTTAGGACATATTGTGGGTAGAGGTGTTCAGAGACCTGAAGAAACAAAAATTGACAAGTTAGTAGGGTTGCAAATCCCAAAAACAAAGAAACAAGTCAGAAGCTTAGTGGGGATTTTAAATTATTACAGAAAGTTCATTCCAAATTTTTCCTCCTTGTCATCTTCTCTTACTGACCTTACTAAGAAGGGACAACCCGATAAGGTCCAGTGGACGTCTGAATGTCAGACATCATTTGATAATTTGGTGACAGCATTATCATCGTCACCCATTCTGATATTGCCCGATTTTCGATCTAATTTTATCCTCAGAACGGATGCGTCGGACTCTGGTGTCGGCGCTTGTCTTCTACAGGAGAAGAACGAATGTCTCCATCCTGTATGTTATGTCAGTAGGAAGTTATTGCAGAGAGAAAGAAAGTATTCTGTGATAGAGCGTGAGTGTCTTGCCATTGTCTGGTCCGTCCAGAAACTAGGACGTTATCTCATGGGACGAGAATTTTGTATCCAGACGGACCACAAGCCACTGACATTTTTGTCGAAGAATCGTTCGTCCAGCCCACGCTTGTCTAGATGGGCATTGGCTTTGCAGCCGTATACCTTCGTTATTCAACCAATTCCAGGAACCAGCAATCATATCGCCGACTACCTTAGTCGAGCCTAGGGGAAGAGTTCAGCAGCTTATACATCGGAGGACAGGAACATTGACAGGATCTGTGTGAATAAGTCGACTTTAAAATATTGACATTATAAATATGATATGAAGAATGGTTGATAGGTTGAATGGTTTTTGATTCTGTATTAAGTATTGTGGTTAGTTAGCTATTCATGATGTGACACATATATGCATATTGCAGGCCATATTGATCCCCATATTTTCCCCTGATTTCGGTATTCTATATACTAGGGGAACTGGTAGGTCATCTTTAATGTGGGTATTGCTCAGGCTCACTCGTTGACAGTCATCTTGATGCGATTTGAAATTAATTGCATTAATTTTTTTGGGGTGGGGGATGATGTCACGAGTGGAGTGAGCGATAGTTAATAATTACGGGGGGAAAGGAGGAGAGTAAAATTAACGCACGGAGACAGGGAAGAAAAGTCGTGCATGTCATGAGTGGGGGGTCTGAAGGAGGCGAAAGCGCTGTATAACTATCACTGCAAGTTAGAAGGTCCTAGGGAGCGGATCTGTGAATAATAGCCCATCGGGCAGAGATAAAAGGAAGCAGTCGAGAAGACTAGTGAGAGTCTTTCCAGTTATGACTGGTATGTAGAACGTTGATTGATTATTATGATTGATGTATTATATTATATTCGTCTATTACCATGATGTGAATAAGTATATGTGAGGAATGTGGAAGTCCTTGATATTGGATATAGCAATGTGCGCCATGAGCGATAGATGAAAGTGAGTTCATGGATTTGTAGCGCGAGTGAGTAGTGTGTACTCCGATGGAAGTGTGTTACCGTAAGATGTGTGGTGAGTGAAAGGTGAACTAGTGTGTGTCTGCGTCATGGATTGTAAGGAGAGGTGGAGTGAATAGAAATGGTAGGGTATTATACCAATGTAATATTATTCTTGTAGGTGTCGGGGACGGGCCGCAGAGCCACCTCGATGAGCACAGGGGATAGGCCAGCATAGGGCCGGAGGCCACACATAGGCCAGAAGTGAGGCTGTCAGTGCAGGACAGTAGGGGCACATAAAGTCGTGGCAGTCAGGCCACGGACAGGGACGTAGATATGAGAGTGAATGAGAGACTATATTGTTGCCAGGTTGATAGGCTAGTGAACTGATATTATGTTGTTGCCATGTTGATGGCTATGGAAATAATAATGTGTTATTGCCCTGCGGAGGTGCTAGGGGAGTGTTAAGGTGTATGACAATAGGAAGGGGATATTGAGAGACTGCGGTGCCAGTGAATCATTAATGTACTATTAAGACCCTGAGGGGAGAGGCTGAGGCCGAAGTGCCTTTAGGAGTAACTACCGGATTGTGGATCCGAGGGAGCGTGTGTGTGAGAATAAGGCCGTTGTACGGCAGTCATTTCAATAATATAATATATGTAATTGCGCTATTATATGTATACTTATGTTTAATAAATGTGTGAGTCTGATGGGTTGTTTTGTTAAGTGTTAAACTCGTTTGTTCGTGATTGTCGTCCTGTCATAACTATTACATCTCCCAGTCTGGGATTTGTGACAAATACTTTGATGTCAACTTTTTAGTTTAGGAAATGTGTATAGAAATTTGCACTGAAAAGCTGAAGTGCTCTGAGAACATTCATTTCTAGTTATATTTAAGTGTTAGATCAACTTTTAAACACTTTCAGATCTACCCCTACAGCTGAGATACCATTTCCATATATAATGATTATAGATTAGACTTTGTTATATTTTAGCTGTATCTCAATTTTTGTACAAAAAAAAGTGGAAATAGAGTAAAGCGATGTTGGGGCAACAAAGTGACGACATGTTCATATTATTGATATTATTTGGTTTTATGGAACACTAAGCATACAGCAAAAGTTTCATCCACAAGTTTACACCTATAATTAGTCTTTAAAAATTGAAAGATTAATAATGCATACCAACAAAAAATTTTCACTGCAATTCTTGCCCTACACAAACACAACCAGAAATAGTCATATAGTCTGGAACATTGATGTCTTGCTTTATAGTAGTTACTAGTATGTACCATAATGATGTGTGCACTGTGCAGATTAAAAGATTCTCAGCATCTCATCTATCATAATATCTGCTGATTTTCTTACCTTCTACAAATCTCACAAAACCTAACCTCTTTGAATGGCAACATTATTCATGCAATTTCTCTAATCCAATTGACCTCCCAGATTTTGTGCACAATCCATTAACAGGTTGAATACAAAAACTCACCCATTCACCCCATGCACTACTTTGCTCTAATATAACAGGTGATAATTATGCAGCTTTGAATTTCTAAAGTCACAACAGTACAGTATGTAGACCACTGTGAATTTGACAAGGAAGGTAAACATACCATTCTGCTGGGAGTTGACTGCCATCATAATCGTGACCTACTGAGAGAGGAAATTCCACCCAGCGACTTTTCCCTGAAAAAGGAATACATGAAATAAAGGCAGTGACCAAAACATATGATCTAACAGGCATCACATTTGTTGTCATAGGCATTAAACAAGTGGGTGCTGTTTGCTAGCAGTAACAGAAATAAATGCAGGCAGATGTACTTGTCCCTTTAGCTTAACTGAGCAGATAGGCAGCAGCTTAGATAAGGCCCATCCATAAACAACATACACTGGATTTGATGTCTAAACAAAGCTGGACATGTGCCCCTTTCCAGTCAGAATTGCTTGAAGTGACAATCATTAAAAAAAAGGGGGCAGCGCTACTTGCAAAGATCTGCAACATTGGAAAACAAGAAAACAATCATATAACTAGATATTCCACAAGATTCTGTGACCCTCTCTTGACCAAACCACAACAAAAGAAATACTCTGACAAAATGAACGAGAAAAGAACAAAAAAAACAACAAAATACTGCTAAGTTGTGGGTTGCATGAAAAACCTCATCAAGAAAAAAGTTTGGTGTTATTTATATAGATTTCATCAAAGCTGTAGGAATAGATAATTATATGTAAAAATTGTACATGTATTTCTAATGATGTTCTTGAAGTAGTCAATTAATAGTCTATGCAAAAGTCACTTAAAAAGTTATAAAACATCAAAGTCTCCCTATTTACATTCACCATTCAGATTGTGCACACATTGATACAGTTGGAGAGCATTGGAGGGTCAGAAATCTTCAACCTGAAGTAAACTTTATGGATGGCCTCTCACTTGTCCAACACCAAAGGGTGTTGCTAATACATGTATCTAACTCTCTCTTATGACAGTGTTGCAGTTTTATTATTTGTCCACCACTACTCAGTATTGGCTTTGCAAGACACCTGTCTTTTTTATATTTTCATCTCCTTTTTTTTTTATGGTGGAGAACTTATTTTTTGTGGAGAACTGTTTACAATCTGAACACAGGTATAAAGCAATCGACTTTGTATTATTTTATGCTCACCTACAAAGTAGTATTTATTCTGATAGTACTTGTTTCCATACTTGTCTTCACCAACAAGAGTTCCCCATTTGAAATCATCAGTCCTGAGAAATTAAACGCATAAAAAATACAAAGGACTCTCACATGTCACAGAAGTTGGGAGAAATACCAAATATATGAGTTACATAACTTTCTAGTTTCTCTCACCTTTTTTCATGTTCTGTGTGTTAATCGCCAAGCCCCCGCATTTACTATAAACATCCACCTACAGCACAGGACTAACTGGCTGGAGGGGTGTACTGTCGCCCCACACACAGACATTCCTGAAGTCGAGTCCTTGTAGTATCCCTATTGTGTAACTCAAATGGAACTCCTCCCCAGTTGATAGAGTTAACTTTTCACAGGTCATTTAAATTTATCACCAATCGTAAGTCTCAAATTCAAAAAAGGGAAGACAGTCCAGAGGTGACAGTCACAGTCAGTTTTTCTGTTCCACTCACAAAGCAACCACACCCATAAACTGTGGGCACAGTGGATGCTTAGCAACGTGGCGTCATGATGGTGCACCTATCTGTCTGAGGGTTAAAAATTGAGAAATTGTCTACACCAATGGTTTTCAACCTTTTCCAGGCAATCGCCCCCTTGGGCCCCAAATTTTCTGTCACATGACCCCCCCCCCCCCCCCCAACCTTATCCTCACCCTAACATGCAACCAAAGATGCACAGATTAGACATAAGTTATGTTAAGGTTTTCAAATATTTTTTTAACGTCTCTTGATTTACCACCAACTATTGAGATTAGACAAAAACAGAAAATATCCTTCATCAAATGCATCAACAACTGGCTGTTCCAGTTCACAACACCCATACTACATGTGCTGCTAACATGTCTGTGATTTTCCCGCAGTTGGTGTGCTGTGGTCAGCTATGCAGTGTCGGTGTTTGTGAGAAACAACTTTTATGCAGATCGCCTCCCACACATCCGAAACCTATTTCTCTGTTTCTGAGATGTATAATTTACATTGGACTCAATCTTTTTCTACAAAATAGAAAAGATACGGGTGCAAAGGCCACTAGAGGGAGAAGGAATGTCTTTCCAGAGGGAAGAATAGGTGTTTTGGTGTTTTATCAAGAAAACTTTATAGCCCTCTTGCTTGAAAATGACTTGACCCTCGATGCAGTGCTGGATATCTGGCAATTCTTCTTTTAAACAGGTACGGAGAGTTAAAGTGCAGTGTAACCATTACGGTTCATAATCCACTCGGGGATGCATAGGTCTCGGAGGTCTTAAAATCGCCTGTGCATGTCTTTGCCGAGTTGAGGGAAGTGAACATTAACGATTTCCCCCCATTCTCCATAAATCCAACTCGACGGAGAAAAACGACAGGATATACTTTGCCCTAAACTAAATAGTCTTGTTAATGTTCACTTCATTAAACTTGGCAAAAATTTTTAACAAGCAGCCGTTTCTGTATTCTCTCTCCAGGCTGGCATGCTGAGTCTTACAGCTTAACAACAACAACAACAAAAAAAAAAACTTCAGTGCTGATTCAAACAGCTCCAGAAAGCTTTGAAGGCAGTTGCTTATATCATTGACAAGCAGCTAACCTACAGAAAAAGTCGCTCAAAACTTTCAGACTTCTCAATTGGAGGGCCAGAGGGCCAGAAACTTTTTATTTTTATTTTTATGAAGCTCTGATGCCCTCCCATCATTCATGTGTGCTCCATCTGTTGCAACTGAAATTTTATTTGATCATGGTCAAGTCATTCTTCACCCATCATTTAGATAGCTAACTAGCAATTTGTTGAATGGTCTAGGAAATTGGAACGGATACTTGACAGGATTTTTTTAAGCATAATTAATGATGGTTCTACACTAAAGAGAAGTGCACCTATGGTCAAGATATTTCTTGTGCAAAGCTGTAATCCCTAGTTAGGATAGGAAAATATTCATTTACCCCCCTATCGCCCTTGTCGTTTTCAACCCCCTGAGACTCAAAATCGCCCCTAGGGAGGCGATATCGCCCCTGTTGAGAACCACTGGACCAAACCATCATCTAGATCTAGATTAGATCTCATCTTCAATTTAGAGTATATAATACATTCAGATCTAGACTTCGAGATCAAATCTAGAGTCAAGAGCTAGATCCTGATCTACATCTAGTTCCACAGAGACCTGAGCTAGAGATACAATCTAGTGACTAGTTTCATGAAAAGTGCCCAGTTCAAGGGAAAGAAGTTGGTGCCTACATGGTCTGGGTGTGCTCAGCTAAGCGGGTACTTGATGTAACCCATGAGGGCATTTCATGAAATGTATCCACGTTTGTGCCTAAGAGGGCGCTTGCCCTGCTGACTGTTACCCGGTACACACTTAATTTTAGAAGTTGGCATCATGTGGCCAGTGTTGAAATTGAACTGCTGTGGAACTCTTCACTACAACCATTAAACATTCTCATACTTTACTGTCATGGTTATTTAACATAAAATCCAATTTGTTAACCAGAAGACTAACAAATGGTGTCGAAAATTGTGAGAAAAGACTGGGGAATTAGAATTCGTTGGTTGGTTCTTGTCACAAATCCCAGACTGGGAGATGTAATAATTATAACAAGACAACAATCACGAACGAACAAGTTTAACACTTAACAGAACAACCCATCAGACTCACACATTTATTATACATAAACATAAAGATAATAGCGCAAATACAGACATTATATTATTCAATTCAACTGCCGTACAACGGCCTTCTCCCGTACGCACACTTCCTCGGGTCCACAACCCGGTAGTTACTTTCTAAAGACACTTCGGTCTCAGCTTCTCCTCTCCATGTCTTAATAGCACATTAATATTTCAATGGCACCGCAGTCTCTCAATAGCCCCTTCCTATTGCCATAACACATTAGCATTCCAATAGCACATCAACATGGCAATAGCACATTAGCATTTCAATAGCACATCAACATGGCAATAGCACATTAGCATTTCAATAGCACATCAACATGGCAATAGCACATTAGCATTTCAACAACACATTCACGATCATATATACGTCCCTGTCGGTGGCCAGACTGCCACGACTCATGTGCTGCGACTGTCCTACACGACAGCGTCACTCCTGGCCTATGTGTGGCCTTCGGCCCTATGCTGGCCTATCCCCTGTGCTCACCGTAGGCGGCGCTTCGGCCCGTCCCCGGCACCTACAAGAATAACATTACATTGGTATAATACCATACCACTTCTATTCACTTCACCCCTCATTACAACTCATGAAGCGGACACACAATAGTTCACATTTCACTCACCAAACATCCTACGGTAACACACCTCCACCGTAGTACACAATACTCACTCTCGCTACAAATCCATGAACTCAACTTACATCTATCGCTCATGGCGCACATTGCTATATACAGTATCAAGGACTTCCACATTCCTCACATATACTTATTTACATCATGGTAATAGACGAATATAATACATCAATCATAATTATCAATCATCGTTCCACCTACCAGTCATCACTGGAAACAACACTACTCCCAAGTCTTCCGACTGCTCTCCTTATGTTCGCCCTCTGGGGCTTTCTCCTGCGTCCGCTCTCTAGGACGTCTTAGTGTGCAGTGATAGTAATACAGCGCTCTCGCCTCATTCAGACCCCCTCCCACTCACAACATGCACGCTTTCCCTTACCCCGTGGCCTAACTTTATTCTAACCCTCTTCTCGTAACTACTGATCCTCGCTCACTCGCTCGTGACAGTTCTGAGGTGTGGCAGTGAAGAAACCAAGCCTTAGCAGTAATCATAACACTGTGATTTGGCTAAGTCAAGTCTAAGCCATACCTGGATGTAAAAATTTAATAATTAGATCAACATGCTGGCCTTCATAAGTTCATTAACAATTGAGTAGGGGAAGAAAAGAAATAAAGGGGTCTGTTCATCACATGGGAATCAAATTTATAATTATAATGTGGTGTGGGAAGAAAGTAGAATTGGATCAACCAACGATGAACAAAAAGGCGCTCGATTGATTCAAGTGGACCATTAGATTTAATGAGGAAATTGGCACACATATAAGGAAATGGTGAACAAAATTAGAAACTTGAGGAACGAGGGAAATCAAATAGATGAGTTGATGATACCCAGTTCTACTGTGATAGCATTTTGTACTACTAATATTATTGCGACCCCATCATCTACCCGTGCCCATTCACTAGATCTCTACTTCGAAGCCCATTATCATAATTAAAAAACAAAACAGCAGAAATTTTTAATTGGGAACAAAATTTCAAAAATTAAATGGCCTAACGATCATATTGCAAAATGTGGGCAGCACTTTAAAACTAAAACATAAAATTTAAAGAAAAAGTGCATGCAATCTAAAAATAAGACAATAGAAAAAAACAATAACAGCCCAATAATCGTAAAACAAATAAAAACAAAATTGGAAGCGGTGGACATGGTAACCATCTGATATAGATCTATACATATGTACAGTGAATTAGAGGATTTCGAAAGGGGAGCGGAATGTAACTAGGAATGTGCACATTATAATTATTAGAGTGAGCAAAGGGGATAAAAGAAGGCTGCCCTTATCTGTCAACATTATCGGCGGATACTGCCCAGGTTTACCCATCAACATTATAAATCGGCGGATACTTGGGTTTATCCGGCAACACTATCGGCACTGACAAACAACAACAACAACAAACAAACAAGCAAACTGGATTTATTCCTAATGTGATTGGATTTTAAAGAAAACTTGCCAAACAGAGATTGATTACTCATGTAGTGATAAAAAGATTTTTATAAGAAAAGAAAAAAACAACCCTACCCTGCTGAGAATTGAACCACTGCACCCTGTAGGTAGATCTAGCTATAAAAAAAAAAAATGGATTTCTTCGGTTATTGTTCTTGGATTGAAAAAAAAAAGATTGGTGCCTATTAAAAAAAACGCTGTGGCTATTCTTACGGCAGCCTACCAACTGTTAGTCCATTGTCAGATTGATATGTAACGACGTGAGGGTCTAGTCAGTTTGTATCATCGAGGCCGTAGGCCGATGTTCGTCTGGGCAGTACTCAGATTGACATATCAGGGTGAGCCGCCGGGGTAGCTATGTATTGTTTTCACTCGTTAACTCTAAGAAGGACTTCCGAATGCATTCTATAGTCCGAGTGAAAACAATACATAGCTACCCCGGCGGCTCACCCTGATATGTCAGTCTGACTACTGCCCAGAAGAACATCGGCCTACGGCCTCGATGATACAAACTGATTAGACCCTCACGTCGTTACATATCAATCTGACAATGGACTAATATAGCCTAGGTAAGTTGGTAGGCTGCCGTAAGAATAGCCACAGCGTAAAAAAAAACTGACGTGCTGAGAATCAAACCACAACCTCCTGACTGACGGGCAGAGATGCTAACAACTACGCTACTGAGAACCCTGAGTAACTGTGAGGAAAGTCTTACTAAATAAGTATGACCAAACCAAGAAACCCATATCAACGTGTATCCATTAAATCAATTAAAGTCTCTCCAATTTCAACATAGATCTAGATTTAGTTTTCAACACTCGCCCAATACGAACATTGATCGCGTCGAGATGTACGGAACAAGGGAGGAAGACGGAGAAAGGGTTTGAATCAGGGGAGATGACTCGCAATATAATACAGAATTTATGTTGACCGATAAAAAAAATCATCATGATAGGGGAAATTTTACCTGTCAGTATCGGTGGATAAACACTTCGATAAAAGAATGTCTAGATCTAAATGAAATGAAACTGTTCTGCTGCACACCCACAGAGCCCAATCCACCCCCCCCCCCCGGGCTGACTGGATGGTCCTCATCGATCCCGACAGACAACCCACACACACAGATCTATCAGGTGTGACTTTGTGAGTCAAAACAAAAAGGGCCGTCTTTAGGCCATCACAGCATCAGGGCTCGTGCGGGAATAACAACCACGTTAGACTTTTGATTGTGACATCCTGCGCAGTTCTACGACCACGGGGCATTCTCACCTGAATAGTTTTAAATACGTTCCCATTATTCCATTATTGTGTCTTATAATCTTCCAAACATTTGCAATTTTCGATGCTAACGACATCTTGGCGACCTTCTGAGCTCGTGGTTATCGATTATACTGTACTGTGTATTTCAGTAAAGGTCTTTCCTTGAACTTTGAAAACTGAAAAGCTCGGCTGATATTTTGCTTTCGGCTCTCTCTCTCTCTCTCTCTCTCTCTCATTGTGCCTGTCCAAACTTTCTTTAGTTTTTTTTTTTTGTAACATATTATATATATATGAGTTCCAACTGCTCATAACTATCTAAAGTACAGTACCATGACACTGACTGCATTATAGCACTGGTTTGTCAGGGGCGTAGCATATTGGTGTGACGGGGGGGGGGGGGGCTGAGCCGTCTAGAGTCATAACGTACTACAACTGTTTATGGGAGTGATTCAACAGGTGGAGCGAGGTTGATTTGGCATTTCAATATAAAACTGTGTCGTATTGTACATGTTTCGATAAGATGTTTGATTACTTGTCTAGCTCTGAATCCGACGACTCCAGAGGATTGATAATAATATTTGCTTGGATGAAATTAAGTCCGTCGTTTTGCCAATATTGTATGGTCTTCGCATTTGGTGAAAAATTCTCTGTCAATTAATAGTGCGCAGGCAATTTTCTTGACGTCTGACATCTTGAACTTTGTATTTTCCATAGCGACCTTCCTTTTGACTTTAGCCCACATGAGTTCAATGGGGTTGAAGTGTGAATGGTAAGGAGGCAGTTGCAGGCATGTGTGTCCAAATTAATGGATAATTTTGTCGACGTCGAATATTATGGGCTTCTTATTTTTTCGCACAGGAGAATGCAACTCTGGTTTAAGATGAGTTGAGCTGAAAGGAATATTTTCCTTCATCAGCCACGACTTGACATCGTCTTGCTTGTTACTGGATGTTGGAGTTTTATCATCGTCTGACTTGATGTTGTGGTATGAAGCGTTGTCCATAACCAAACATGAAGGTCTGTCCAGTGAAAGAAGAAGAGAATGTTCCAACCAGTTTCTAAAAATTGCATTTCTGCGTGATAGTCTCGATTATCCGTTGAAATTGAAATATAAACGAGCTATGAGTTTTGGATGAGCCCTTCATTTCTGCTTCCAGCATGCGCTATTATAATTCTATCACCTTTACTGGCAGGAATATTTCTCCTGTGCTTTCCATCTTTGGATTGCCATTCCTTGTCATATGTATGGTGAGCATTGACCCATGTTTCGTCCAGGTAGACAAATATCAAAGCCATGTGTGCGCTTTCCCTTTATTTGACGCAGGTACTTACTCCTCGTTTCCACTAGGTGCGCTCTTTCACAAAGTAAGTTTAAGTTTCTGCCGGATGAAGATTTCTTGAACGCAAAGCCCTTTAATGCTTCTAACAATCCTCCACAACCATGTTTTTGAAATTTGAAATTCATTTTCTGTCTGTAGATGAGAATGAGCTCTAAGTTTTCTCAAAGTGATGAATTTTTTCCTCTGACACAGTCATGCTTTCAATTTCTCGCTGATCACGTCCTTATCAAAATCATCTACCTTCTTCTTTTCTCTTTTCGATGGGGCGAACGCAATGTCTGATTCTTGCAACCATCTTTTGAGAGACTTTAGACCAATTCCTAAATCTTGTCGAGTCCTTTTAAATGGATCATTGATGTCAACATAAAGACAGCCACGTCTAAATTGTTTCTCGTATGAAATATCGGAACAATTTCAGAGCAATATACTTAGTAAATTTGTAGGCTACTTCAATGCCATAATACTGACATATAGTGTGATTCGGAGTGTCAGCACAAATGGAGAAAATTTAATGATGTAAACTATGTGACATTCTACTCAGTGTGTTGCTGTAGTGCCTGTCACAAATCCCAGACTGGAAGATGTAATAAGTATGACAGGACAACAACCACGAACAAACAAATTTAACACTTAACAGAACAACCCATCAGACTCACACATTTATTAAACATAATTATACATATAATAGCGCAATTACATACATTATATTATTGAAATGCACTGCCGTACAACGGCCTTATTCTCACACACACTCTCCCTCGGATCCACAATCCGGTAGTTACTCCTAAAGGCACTTCGGCCTCAGCCTCTCCCCTCAGGGTCTTAATAGTACATTAATGATTCACTGGCACCGCAGTCTCTCAATATCACCTTCCTATTGTCATACAC
The DNA here is from genome assembly GCA_963931925.1 of Onchidella celtica. Lineage (NCBI taxonomy): Eukaryota > Metazoa > Mollusca > Gastropoda > Systellommatophora > Onchidiidae > Onchidella > Onchidella celtica. The sequence goes on from OZ007572.1 coordinate 65,063,491, forward strand.
CTTAGCACTCCCCTAGCACCTCAGCAGGGCAATAACACATTATTATTTCCATAGCCATCAACATGGCAACAACATAGTATCAGTTCACTAGCCTATCAACATGGCAACAATATAGTATCTCATTCACTCTCATATCTACGTCCCTGTCCGTGGCCTGACTGCCACGACTTTATGTGCCTCTACTGTCCTACACTGACAGCCTCACTTCTGGCCTATGTGTGGCCTCCGGCCCTATGCTGGCCTATCCCCTGTGCTCATCGAGGTGGCTCTGCGGCCCGTCCCCGACACCTACAAGAATAACATTACATTGGTATAATACCCTACCATTTCTATTCACTCCACCTCTCCTTACAATCCATGAAGCGTACACACACTAGTTCACCTTTCACTCGCCACACATCTTACGGTAACACACCTCCATCGGAGTACACACTACTCACTCGCGCTACAAATCCATGAACTCACTTTCATCTATCGCTCATGGCGCACATTGCTATATCCAATATCAAGGACTTCCACATTCCTCACATATACTTATTCACATCATGGTAATAGACGAATATAATATAATACATCAATCATAATAATCAATCAACATTCTACATACCAGTCATAACTGGAAAGACTCTCACTAGTCTTCTCAACTGCTTCCTTTTATCTCTGCCCGATGGGCTATTATTCACAGATCCGCTCCCTAGGACCTTCTAACTTGCAGTGATAGTTATACAGCGCTTTCGCCTCCTTCAGACCCCCCACTCATGACATGCACGACTTTTCTTCCCTGTCTCCGTGCGTTAATTTTACTCTCCTCCTTTCCCCCCGTAATTATTAACTATCGCTCACTCCACTCGTGACATCATCCCCCACCCCAAAAAAATTAATGCAATTAATTTCAAATCGCATCAAGATGACTGTCAACGAGTGAGCCTGAGCAATACCTACATTAAAAAAACTGACCTAGCCGTTCCCCTAGTATATAGAATACCGAAATCAGGGGAAAATATGGGGATCAATATGGCCTGCAATATGCATATATGTGTCACATCATGAATAGCTAACTAAACACAATATCTAATACAGAATCAAAAACCATTCAACCTATCAACCATTCTTCATATCATATTTATAATGTCAATATTTTCAAGTCGACTCATTCACACAGATCCTGTCAATGTTCCTGTCCTCCGATGCATAAGCTCCTGAAATCTTCCCCTAGGCTCGACTAAGGTAGTCGGCGATATGATTGCTGGTTCCTGGAATTGGTTGAATAACGAAGGTGTACGGCTGTAAAGCCAATGCCCATCTAGACAAGCGTGGGCTGGACGAACGATTCTTCGACAAAAATGTCAGTGGCTTGTGGTCCGTCTGGATACAAAATTCTCGTCCCATGAGATAACGTCCTAGTTTCTGGACGGACCAGACAATGGCAAGACACTCACGCTCTATCACAGAATACTTTCTTTCTCTCTGCAATAACTTCCTACTGACATAACATACAGGATGGAGACATTCGTTCTTCTCCTGTAGAAGACAAGCGCAGACACCAGAGTCCGACGCATCCGTTCTGAGGATAAAATTAGATCGAAAATCGGGTAATATCAGAATGGGTGACGATGATAATGCTGTCACCAAATTATCAAATGCTGTCTGACATTCAGACGTCCACTGGACCTTATCGGGTTGTCCCTTCTTAGTAAGGTCAGTAAGAGAAGATGACAAGGAGGAAAAATTTGGAATGAACTTTCTGTAATAATTTAAAATTCCGACTAAGCTTCTGACTTGTTTCTTTGTTTTAGGGATTTGCAACCCTACTAACTTGTCAATTTTTGTTTCTTCAGGTCTCTGAACACCTCTACCCACAATATGTCCTAAGAATATTATCTCTGGACATGCCAAATCCATCTTTGCGGGTTTAGCAGTTAACCCAAAATGGCGTAATCGTTGAAAAATTACTGTTAGTGTCTGAATATGATCAGACCATGTCGACGTATGGCATGCTATATCGTCAAAGAATGACACGACATTAGGTATGTCCTTCAACACTAATCTCATTAATCGTGCAAACGTCGCTGGCGCGTTTACCAACCCAAATGGCATGACCTTAAATTGGAATAATCCAATGGGCGTTTGGAACGCCGTGTATTGTTTAGACTCCTCCGTAAGCGGGATTTCCCAATACCCTTTCGTCAAATCTATCTTGGAAAACCACGTGGACCCGGCCAATGAAGCTATTAATTCCTCCTGAAACGGAATAGGCTCCCTATCGCCTACCGTAATAGTGTTCAATCTTCGAAAATCAATACAGAACCGCACCGATCCATCAAGTTTCTTCACGAGGACGATGGGTGATGAATACGGCGATGTTGATGGTTCTATCACATCTAACTTCAACATTGACTCAACTTCCTTTATGACCCTATCCCTCGAAGAAAAAGGCAACGGATACGGTCTAAGAAATACTGGCTTATCGGAAGTCAACTTTATTTGGTGCTGGATCACCGTAGTGCGACCCGGCAAATCCGTAACAACATCCGGAAATGACGCTAACAGGGTCTCAAGTTCCCTACTCCTTGAACTCGTAAGGTCAGGGTTAATTTTTACGTCCCTGTAACCTTGTGTCGGAGTTAACTCCGGCAATTGAATTTGTAACTCCTCCTGCGCCTCGGTGTCGCTTACGTCACAGTCCAACTGGTCTACGACCCCCGTACAAGCAATAGAGAAGACAGTCTCCTCTGGTCTTGTCTGTGCACACAGATACTGTGGTCTCTCATAAAATCTCTGTAGCATATTAACATGGAAAACCTTACTCGTTCCATCAATGTGGATAGCGTAATCTACCTTTGAAACAACTCGCTCAATAACATAAGGACCTTTCCATGTCATCAATAACTTATTATGGTCCGTAGGTAACAACAACAGAACCTTGTCTCCTGGCTTAAAAATTCTCAGTTTGGAACCTCTATCTTTATAGTCTTTTGCTCTTTTCGAAGCGATACCAGAAGCTTCTTCTGCTATAGTGCGCGCTGAAGATAGTCTTTCTCTTAAATCAACAAGGTACTGAAACCTTTTTAAACGGTTCCGAAACCGTGGGGATCTCTTGACGAGGAGCCTGGGGTGAACGACCCTTATGCGTCGTCTTTTGGCACGCACTGCACGTCTTACAATATAAACGTACATCTCTGTATACTGACGGCCAATAAAAATCTTTCAGAATTCTCTGCTTGATTCTAGCACTTCCCATATGATCCGCTAATGGAACATCATGGGCCAGACGCAATACTGTAGCAATTAACGACCGTGGCACGACGACCTGCTTTTGAACGGAAGCCACTGTGACGTACATACGGAACAGAATGCCCCCCTGGACAAAAAAAGAAGATGACCCGTTCTTATATCTCCTCGTTTTCTCGGTTCGCGCTTCCCCAAAACATGGGTTTAATGATGGGTCCTCCCTTTGTAATCTCGCCAAGCGCTCTGGCGTGATATCTAGGTTGACCGCTGGCGTCGCCAAAGGTCTAATCTTATCTTTATCCGGTACCCGTCGACGTGTTTCGACCGCGGCGCAAAAGTCAATACCTTTTGATTGCGACCATGCTTGCACGTTCTCATCTGAAGGGGAAACGACCCGTGATACATTCCCAATGATGAGCTGGGCGCCTGGAAAACAACCAACGACTGCTTCGACTTCCCCGCTAAGGAAAGGTGTATCTATCATTATTTTTGCCATGGGTAATTTCTCAATGGCCCCCGAAAATTGGATGCACGGGACAGTCTCACCTGTAAGCTGTGAATCCCGAATGCAGTCCCTATGCACTCCCACAACGGTAGATCCTGTATCTCGTAAAACCGAGACCGGTTCGTCCCCAACAAACCCCGGATAAACCCTAAGACCACCTCCTGTATGACATGAATTTATGACGGGGATCTTTCTCCCACAAGGTAAAACACCGGAAGATAATAACTTCTCACAACTGGGACACTTAGAATACTGTCCGCCTCCGTTGTCCGATGTAACACACGCAGCCGCATGATGAAATTTATTTGGGGAGCATGGACTGGAGCTACTGTCCACGTTCGCCGCTATCCTACCTGCCGGGCAGTTCACACTGATGTGATCTGCTCTTCCGCAGTTCCAACACTTCGCGGCCCTACACTCGCGCGAAAAGTGACCCACGCGTCCGCAAGTCCAACACTCCGCTCCCTGTGCTGCTCTAGGCCTGGGTCCCCGTGACCCCTCGCGACCGGAACTAGAGTCCCTATGCCGTCGGTCATCGGCAAAGGTCACAAGTCGGCCCCGGCCATTACCGCGACCTAGCCCTCCTGCTCGGTCAAACTTACCGGGTCCATATGCCGGTGATTGGTGATAGCCCCTACGCTGCCCCTGGGCTTGCCCACTATAGGCACCACGCTGACGCGACCTGTCCCTAAGTCCTGCCGGCGACCCCTCGACAACGGCGACGTACCCAGCATCTTGGACGTACGCCCTGGCGACTGGTTTGGACGGATGCGCCGTATGGTATGCCTCCGCCAACCTAGACGCCTCCTGCACCGTCGCGGGTTCGTTCTCTTTCAGGAAAGCCACCAGATCTTTGTGGCACGACGCGTACAGCTGGTCACGGATCATTAAGTCTTTCAGTTTGGCAAAATCCGTGCCCACATGCGCCAAGTCTACCCAGTTCGCGAAATACTCCGTTAGTCTCGCGACGAAGGCAGCAAAGTCCTCCCTGGTATCTGCACGTGCTCGCCTAAACTGCTCCCGGAAATATTCCTCGGTACGCGCAAATCGGCGAAGCAGCAAAGCCTTCAGCTTATCGTAGTCTTGCACGTCTTCGCGCTGTAGCTCTTTAAAGTAGGTTAACGCTCGCCCCTGCAATAGCGACGCCAGGTACGTGGCCCATAATTCCTTATTTTCCCCCCATTGCAATTGTGCGTTCAGTTCGAACCTGTAAAGGAAGGCGTCTATGTCGTCCTTCCGGTCGTCGAACGTAGGGAGCTTAATCCTAACGCCACCTTTATTGGGTACCTGCCGCTCAACTGTTTCTGTTGGCGCACTCTTTTTGATTTCCAACTCCGCTATTCTTACTCGCGCGTCTGTCTCCCGCTCTTGAGCTTCTATCTCCTTTAACCTTAACTCCCTCTCCTGCTCCTGAGCCTTAGCCTCTCTTTCCTGTTGCTTAGCCTCTAACTCCTTTAACTTAAACTCTCTTTCCTCTTCCTTATCCTTAGCCTCTCTTTCCTCTTCTCTCTGTCGCTCTTGAGCCTCTTTTTCTCGCTCTCTATCCTTAGCACGCTCATCGCGCAAATCCGCCTGTTGTTCTTTAATCCAGCCGCGTAGCTCCTCTCCCTCCAGGCCAAGTTCCTTACCCAACTTCATTAGTTGTTGGAGTTCCGCCATTTCACAGATTTATGGTTATGGTATCTATTATGCGAACGACCAACCTGTCGGTATGATCACTAACGATACGACCAGAGACCTGAGATCACACCAGATATAACAATACCCAGTTCAGAATACAATTCAGAAATTTACCTTTACAGCACAACTAATTCTATATCTACAAAATGTATAGCACTATTAATTATAAAAAGAATAGAAAAGACAAGAATAAGGAAATTTAGTAGAAAGACCACAAGGACGTCAAGGACAACGAACCAGACTAGGACAAAGCTTCTACAAAAAAAAAACTATAATGGAAAAAAGAATGCAACCTAACTACGCCGATTACACTACACGGTACAACAAGAACAGAGTCTGAAAAAAAAGAACGTATCTACAGATAGGGAAGAAAGAGGGACAAGAGAATACGTCTTCCTAAAACAACGAGGAAGATAGAACGGCACAATCTAAACAAAAATACAGGTCCCTACAGAACTGGTCACTGTGATGAACGAAGTTCCAAAGTTTACCACACCTTTTTAAAAGGATAAACTAAGTTCAACACAGCAAACCCGCGCCACCGCCCGTATAACCTATAACGACAACAACAGCAAAAACCGGGAAACAGACAGATGAAGAGACAGCCCTTAATCCAGGGCACAAAATTTTCACTTAACTTTTGAAATTTTGAGTAAAACCTCTCCCTTCAATCGGAGCTCTGGCTGCTCGTCTCCTCAGGCTGCACGCACACACTCTGGAAAGTTTAAATACACATTAATACCTATTCATAGCAATACATGCATCAATATACATTCATTAATATACCTAAATCATATCATGAAATGTCCATTCATCCAACGAACAAGACAGCACAATTACCTACTAACTAACTACAACTAAATATTACGAAAATGGACGAGTCACAATGGACGAGCCCCCAATGTCACAAATCCCAGACTGGGAGATGTAATAAGTATGACAGGACAACAACCACGAACAAACAAATTTAACACTTAACAGAACAACCCATCAGACTCACACATTTATTAAACATAATTATACATATAATAGCGCAATTACATACATTATATTATTGAAATGCACTGCCGTACAACGGCCTTATTCTCACACACACTCTCCCTCGGATCCACAATCCGGTAGTTACTCCTAAAGGCACTTCGGCCTCAGCCTCTCCCCTCAGGGTCTTAATAGTACATTAATGATTCACTGGCACCGCAGTCTCTCAATATCACCTTCCTATTGTCATACACCTTAGCACTCCCCTAGCACCTCAGCAGGGCAATAACACATTATTATTTCCATAGCCATCAACATGGCAACAACATAGTATCAGTTCACTAGCCTATCAACATGGCAACAATATAGTATCTCATTCACTCTCATATCTACGTCCCTGTCCGTGGCCTGACTGCCACGACTTTATGTGCCTCTACTGTCCTACACTGACAGCCTCACTTCTGGCCTATGTGTGGCCTCCGGCCCTATGCTGGCCTATCCCCTGTGCTCATCGAGGTGGCTCTGCGGCCCGTCCCCGACACCTACAAGAATAACATTACATTGGTATAATACCCTACCATTTCTATTCACTCCACCTCTCCTTACAATCCATGAAGCGTACACACACTAGTTCACCTTTCACTCGCCACACATCTTACGGTAACACACCTCCATCGGAGTACACACTACTCACTCGCGCTACAAATCCATGAACTCACTTTCATCTATCGCTCATGGCGCACATTGCTATATCCAATATCAAGGACTTCCACATTCCTCACATATACTTATTCACATCATGGTAATAGACGAATATAATATAATACATCAATCATAATAATCAATCAACATTCTACATACCAGTCATAACTGGAAAGACTCTCACTAGTCTTCTCGACTGCTTCCTTTTATCTCTGCCCGATGGGCTATTATTCACAGATCCGCTCCCTAGGACCTTCTAACTTGCAGTGATAGTTATACAGCGCTTTCGCCTCCTTCAGACCCCCCACTCATGACATGCACGACTTTTCTTCCCTGTCTCCGTGCGTTAATTTTACTCTCCTCCTTTCCCCCCGTAATTATTAACTATCGCTCACTCCACTCGTGACAGTGCCGGCCTATTTTATATAGCGTTAAGAGACAAAATTTAAAACTGTGTGTCTTTTAGGGGTGCAAAAAATATTGTTTAACGTCATGGATATCCTAAACCTGCATACAAATGTTTACTTAATCAGACGGTTTAAAGCTATAAGGCAATTGTCATGGTCATGAATTTTGGAATGAACCAGAGAGTCAAGGACTACTATATCAGTAGTCCTTGCATAGAGTATTTTTCTTTTAGTGCTCTTTTCTTTTCTCCTCTCAGCCTTTCTCCCACTAACTCTTTTTTCTCCTTTTGGTCCCAGCCTCTGGTAGGTTCTCCTTCCACCCATCCAATTGTTGAGTTATATCAAAGATACAAGATTGGTAAGATCAGACACTCCCTTCTTCCGACCTCTTCAAATGCCGTTTACATCCCTTCACGAGCACCGCCCACTCTCGGCGCGTAGAGCCAGCGCTTCGTACAATGGATTTGCATAGAAAAATAGCCTAACAATACCGATCGATTTTGCTTCCAGAGGCAGTTTCACAGTCAAAATATTTTTAAAATATGTAGTACGTTATTAATAATGAATTTTCTATAATGCAAAGCTAAAAAGGGGAGGGTGAAAGAAGGAAAAAGAGAGAGAAAAAGAGTTTTCATGAGATGGCATAGGCATAGATCTAGCGATGTGCGTGCGGCTTCCCGGCCTCTTTCTCGACAAGTTATTTTTAGCCTACCGACAGCGCTTGGGACTCGATTGCTGTTTGTAATGCTAGGCGTCTCTGATGCAACGATTGACGCGTTTCTCGACGGTGGTGTGTTTTTCGTGAATTTGGAGAACAAAAAGAAGAGGAGGAAGAACGAGAAGAAGGAAAACCTAAGGTTGTTCTGTTATTGTTATAGGAAAACCCTTAAACGTTTTCACAGTTCCCGCTATTGTTTTCTTTTTTACTTGCATTTGCTGCTGGGAGACAGGGCGAGCGAGTTACGACATGAACGGAAAATCCAACTTTGGTCCCATGTTATTCTAAAAATATAGGCCTGCTGGATCTATCTTCGGTATGATGGTAAATTAATAAAACGATTGTGACATTGTTACCACATTTAAGAAGGAGAAAATATAAGCCAGAGGTGTCTTACAACGAACTATCATATAATTACAAATTAAGCGACTTCCAGCAAGGTCTAGGGTAAGAGCTGAACACTGAACAAAACTCGGCATTTTCTCTCTTTGGCTTTGTAAAAAAATGCCGTTGTTTACATAGATTCTCTCACGCTTACGCCACTAGATGGCGCTGCGAAACCCGTAGACGCGAAAACCTTGAGCTGTCTTAAATCTTATCACTCGAGTATCTTTGGTTCTATTCTGCCTTTCACCTCGCAAGGTGCACGCGCTACGGTGTCCACGCGCTTTCTCCAAACTCAAACCCCAACTCCATGCCATGTACCACGTGTTATCTCCAATATATTAAATTTTTCTTTCAGGCTGAAGATCACTTTGTCTAGCTGTTTCCCGAGGGCCTCATCCCAAGGCTGCTGGTCTTCTATTCGTGACATTTTTTTTCATTCTTTTTATTCCCCCCTTGACATCGCCCGTTCGGATGATTGTGTTCCTTCAATCTGGTCGTGGTAGGCGCCAATACATAGCACAGGAATGCACGTTTGTCCTAAAGGGGAACTTCAGGCAATCTCTCATCTCCCAGCCACATTCAAGGATCATCTCCTCATTAAAAGTTTTTAGTATGTTTTGCATTTTAAAAAAACGGTCAATAATTCATTTAAAAATTTGCTTAATTTTTTTTTTTGAGTCTGCTTGATGTGAGACTACCGGTACTTGCGTACCCGGGGTAGCGTGTGTTGAGGTTTTTGTTTTGGGAGGATCTATGCCCTGGCAGCATTTACATCTCTTTCTCTTGTTGTTGTGTTTGAACAATTTGTTTGTGTTTGTGTACTTGTTAGATCCTATGGAGGGGGAAGGGGGGGGGGGGGGGGGGGGGGGGGACTAGTTTGTTTGTTGTTTCTTAATTTGCCCAGCAGGTAACTTGGGGGGGGGGGGGGTATGTGGTATGAACTGTTGTAAAACCGCTCTCATCAAGATTGAAGATTTGTTTTCCTTCAATGTTCATTGACAAGTACAAATTCTCCAGGATGTCAAAGAATTCATTTATGTTGTGCCTGTTGAAGGCCGAGGCACGTGCTAGCGATGTGGCCTCTGGTCGCCGAATGGACAGGTTTCTATGGCGCTTCAAAAATGATTTCAGCCATTCTTTTCCTGCTTCTCCATTGTCCATCCAGGACTTGGGCATTTTGATCTTGTTCACTGTTGCCATCTGTGCGCATGTAACATATGTATACAAGAAAGCCAACCAGCGCATGTATTTCCTCAGAAAGCTCCGCTTTTTAAAAGTTAGCAAAAGCATTCTGAAAATATTTTACACCATGGCTATTCAGAGCGTTTTGATGTATGGAGTTGTCTGTTGGGGAGGAAACATCTTACAAAAAGATAAAAATAAGATCAATAATTTAATTAAAAAAGCATCCAAAATTTGTATCTGTGATCTGCCATATTTTGATGAGCTGTACACTGGTGCTTGTATTAAAAAAGCTAATATTATTATAAATGACCCCCAACATCCCCTGAACAAGGAATATAAGATCTGTTTTGTAAGAAGTTTAAGGCTGTTGTCAAAGAAAACTAAAACTGAGCGCTACTTTAAATCGTTTATTCCATCATCAACTAGGATGTTACAATAATGTCGTCATCTTGATCGTAATCTGTGCACAGTTGAATTATGTCCTGCGTGTCAGGTCAATGTGTTTTAGTTAGGGAAGCATATTGTGTGCACTGTTAATTTTGTTAATTTAGTTAATTTATCAGTGTGTGTGTATATATGTGTGTGTGCGCGCTATGTATCATACTTTCTGCTTCTGTAACTGTATTGTTATGTATTCAATGATCAAAACAAATTTCCTTGTACAAGGACGAATAAAATTTATCTTATCTTATCTTATCTTATCTTATCTTATCTTAATTCTTATCTTATCTGGACAGCCATCTGTCTGGCAGCCTTTGTTGACAAACTATGGAACATTTTTGAGCTTTGTTCCAGGAAGTCGGCCAATGTCTTCTCAGCATCCAAAGTAAACACAGAAGTCTTGCCATAAACTGTTCCAATGTTAGCATTCTCATTTGCCTTCACCAGGCCCACTTTCCGACGCGAGCTGGTACGTGGGATGTCTAACTATTTTGCCACTGATTTGGCTGACTCTCCATTCATCACTCGATCCACGGCCTCCTGCAAAACATTCCCTGGTCCGTCTTTCTTTTATACGTTCGTGGCATTTTCGCACACTTTCTGAAAAAGACAAAAAGACAAAAGAAGACTATAAGGTACTGGTGCTTGAATTACTCTACTAGATATATTATTAACCATTCAAAATAAAAAAGAATGTAGGATGGGCTACATAACACTAAATTAGGTCTCAGAAATAGAGTGGGGTGAGTTGGCCACCCCACCACATGAGGGTGGGGTGAATTGGCCATACCAGTAGCTGGGGGTGACCAACTCACCCCACACTCTCTACTAGAAAAAAAAACCCTGCGTTGTCATTCATAGGCTCTAACAATCAACAATCTTTGTCATAGTGTTAACTAATTGGATACGCAATGCCACCAGCATAGTAAAACCTAACTATAAAAATAATGAAACGAGCAACAGTTTCCAGATTGAAGCTTAAAAAATAGAAAAATTACCTTAAATTCTTCTCTTGTCCACAAACAACATAAGCAAGGGAGGGAAGCCAAAACACCGTTGTTATCTCACACCTGGGAGAGCTCCATACTCGTCCTGTAAAATTAATATTCACTTCGCTTCTTTCTTTTTGAATACTGAAGGGTGGCCAACTCACCCCAGTGGCTAACTCACCCCACCCTCCCCTATGGGGAGTTCATTACTTTGTTGGTATGGATGGGGGGGGGGCGATTGGTTATTTTGTTGTTATGGGGAGTTCGTTAGTTTGTTGGTGTGGGCGGGCTGGTTAGTTTGTTGTTATGGGGAGTTCGTTAGTTTGTTGATGTGGGCGGGTTGGTTAGTTTGTTGTTAGGGGGAGTTCGTTAGTTTGTTGGTGTGGGCGGGTTGGTTAGGTTGTTGTTAGGGGGAGTTCGTTAGTTTGTTGATGTGGGCGGGTTGGTTAGTTTGTTGGTATGGGGAGTTCGTAAGTTTGTTGGTGTGGGCGGGTTGGTTAGTTTGTTGGTATGGGGAGTTCGTTAGTTTGTTGGTGTTAATGGCTGGTTAATTTGTTGGTATGGGGAGTTCGTTAGTTTGTTGGTGTGGGTGGTTGGTTAGTTTGTTGGTATGGGGAGTTCGTTAGTTTTTTGGATGTGGGAGGTAGGTTAGTTTATTCTTATGGGGAGTTCGTTAGTTTGTTGGTGTGGGTGGTTGGTTAGTTTGTTGGTATGGGGAGTTCGTTAGTTTTTTTGATGTGGGAGGTAGGTTGGTTTGTTGTTATGGGGAGTTCGTTAGTTTGTTGATGTGGGCGGGTTGGTTAGTTTGTTGGTATGGGGAGTTCGTTAGTTTTTTTTATGTGGGAGATAGGATAGTTTGTTGTTATGGGGAATTCGTTAGTTTGTTGGTGTGGGCGGGTTGGTTAGTTTGTTGGTATGGGGAGTTCGTTAGTTTTTTTGGTGTGGGAGGTTGGTTAGTTTGTTGTTATGGGGAGTTCGTTAGTTTGTTGGTGTGGGCGGGTTGGTTAGTTTGTTGGTATGGGGAGGGAGTTCGTTAGTTTGTTGGTGTGTGTGTGGGGGGGGGGGGTTAGGGTTAGGGTTAGGGTTATGGTTTGTTGGTATGGGGGGTGGTTTAGGTTTTTGGTATGTGGGGTTGGTTAGTTTGTTGGTATGGGGGGTTGGTTAGTTTGTTGGTATGGGGGGTTGGTTTGTTGGTATGGGGGGGGGGGGTGGTTAGTTTGTTGGTATGGGGAGTTCGTTAGTTTGTTGGTGTGGGAGGTTGGTTAGTTTGTTGTTATGGGGAGTTCGTTAGTTTTTTTGGTTGTGGGAGGTTGGTTAGTTTGTTGTTATGGGGAGTTCGTTAGTTTGTTGGTGTGGGCGGGTTGGTTAGTTTGTTGGTATGGGGAGTTCGTTAGTTTGTTGGTGTGTGTGTGGGGGGGGGGGGGTTAGGGTTAGGGTTATGGTTTGTTGGTATGGGGGGTGGTTTAGGTTTTTGGTATGTGGGGTTGGTTAGTTTGTTGGTATGGGGGGTTGGTTAGTTTGTTGGTATGGGGGGTTGGTTAGTTTGTTGGTATGGGGGGGGGGGGAGTGTGGTTAGTTTGTTGGTATGGGCGGTTGTTTAGGTTTTTGGTATGTGGGGTTGGTTAGTTTGTTGGTATGGGGGGTTGGTTAGGTTTTTGGTATGTGGGGTTGGTTAGTTTGTTGGTATGGGGGCTTTGGTTAGGTTTTTGGTATGTGGAGTTGGTTAGTTTGTTGTTATGGGGGGTTGGTTAGTTTGTTGGTATGGAGGGTTGGTTAGTTTGTTGGTATGGGGGGTTGGTTAGTTTGTTAGTATGGGGGGGTTGGTTAGTTTGTTGGTATGTGGGGTTGGTTAGTTTGTTAGTATGGAGGGTTGGTTAGTTTGTTGGTATGTGGCGTTGGTTAGTTTGTTGGTATGGGGGGTTGGTTAGGTTTTTGGTGTGTGGGGTTGGTTAGTTAGTTTGTATGGGGGGTTGGTTAGTTTGTTGGTATGGGGGGTTGGTTAGGTTTTTTGGTATGTGGGGTTGGTTAGTTTGTTGGTATGGGGAGTTGGTTAGTTTGTTGGTATGTGGGGTTGGTTAGTTTGTTAGTATGGAGGGTTGGTTAGTTTGTTGGTATGTGGCGTTGGTTAGTTTGTTGGTATGGGGGGTTGGTTAGGTTTTTGGTGTGTGGGGTTGGTTAGTTAGTTTGTATGGGGGGTTGGTTAGTTTGTTGGTATGGGGGGTTGGTTAGGTTTTTTGGTATGTGGGGTTGGTTAGTTTGTTGGTATGGGGAGTTGGTTAGTTTGTTGGTATGTGGGGTTGGTTAGTTTGTTGGTATGGGGGGGGGGGGGTTGGTTAGTTTGTTGGTATGGGGGATTGGTTAGTTTGTTGGTATGGGGGGTTGGTTAGTCTGTTGGTATGGGGGGTTGGTTAGTTTGTTGGTATGGGGGGTTGGTTAGGTTTTTGGTATGTGTGGTTGGTTAGTTAGTTGGTATGGGGGGGGGGGGTTGGTTAGTTTGTTGGTATGGGGTGGGGGGGGGGTTCTTTAGTTTGTTGGTATGGGAGGTTGGTTAGTTTGTTGGTATGGGGTGGGGGGGGGGGGTTCTTTAGTTTGTTGGTATGGGAGGTTGGTTAGTTTGTTGGTATGGGGAGTTCGTTAGTTTCCTGGTATAAGAGATATTGGTTAGTTTGCTGGTATAAGAGATATTGGTTAGTTTGCTGGTATAAGAGATATTGGTTACTTTGCTGGTATAAGAGATATTATAGTTTGCTGGTATAAGAGATATTGGTTAGTTTGCTGGTATTTCTGAGGATTTAAGACAGTTTAGGATTTATTGATCCGATTGCAAATCTAAAACCTTTGGTTTGTCAGGATGTTCATCCCTGTCGTCTCTAACTCGTATAAGAGTTACCCGCTGGGTATCTAGACAGTATTAACCCACTCTTGCATGACCTCTCAAAATTTGATGAAATTTGGACACAACAGGCCTCTTTCCTCAGAATGAAAGGATCAATCATGTTTTTTTCAACACGAAGAAGGTTTGGTTGAATCTAATGGAAAGATGGATTCTCTGCTCTATTACTAAATATTATGCTGGTCAAGGGCTAGGTGGTGTCATCAGTATTAAAATTCTTGTTTCAGATGGACCACGACAGCGACATCAAAAATTTATCTGTGTTGGTTGTCAAGAGTCGATAAAATGAAATGTCACGCAGTGTTTGAGTTGTTTACTTGTCAGGGCCATGAGAAACTGACTGGTGGCCTTGAACGGTCCTCGCGAATTATTGTTTGTGAGTAAGAAATTACAAAGTTAAAATATTAGATTCACGCTTTGGGTTTTGATGTTCGTGATTAGAAGTAATGGAGTAGGGTGAGATAAGGTGTTAATTGCCGACATTGCTGGGTGTGACTAGACATGTTTTGCACGTTAACTAATTAGTGATAGTGCAGAGATTAATACACTAAGCTGGAGGTGTTCGGCCAATAAGATTGCCGAACTAATTTGGCAGCGGAGCAACCCCGCTGGGTATCTAGACAGTATTAACCCACTCTTGCATGACCTCTCAAAATTTGATGAAATTTGGACACAACAGGCCTCTTTCCTCAGAATGAAAGGATCAATCATGTTTTTTTCAAAATTCACAAAATTTCCTTACTTATGATAGGTCCAAAAAGTGTGTCCAATAATGGACCGCTATGCACGAGAGGGTACGTGTTTTTTTTTTCACTGACACAATATAAGAATACGATACAGAAACACGGTAAAAGCATACAGAAAAGAAGCAATTTAATGTAATAGTATAAATTTTATTTCTTTAAACATACTGAATTTTGCAAGGGTCATGAAAAATGGTATCAAAACCTTTTATAAATGAGCTCTGAACATTGAAAAATGGGGAAAAAATGGCTCATATTTGAACTTGAAACTCAATCGCAGAATATGAACGTCAATAAAGTTTGCCTTTGTCCGTATTTTATGACATAGGTTGTGGCGACTGACCGCAGAAAAGCCAGATAGTCCATGGGCATCCTCATCTCTGATAAGCCCTTTCTGTAAAGCAGCCAGGCATTCAATGGGAGAAGAGAAATCTAGGCCACTACCACTTCCTTATTCGGAAGGTTGGTCGGAAGTAACCAATATTCTGGTCCGTCCGATCAGTCTCTCCCATGGTGGCATTGTATTTCTTCACCGCATCTGGCACTGGGATGGATACATACTAGTGTGTTTGTGAAGACCAGTCTGGCTTACTGCAGTGGTTCAGGCAGTTGAGACCACGGTGACAACGCTGTTGCCATTCCAGCCCACACGCAAAGTTCAGATGATTTTCCCAGATGATACTCCATGCTGCCCCGTGGTTGTTTTTTGAAGGCCTCTGGAGTCTCCAAAGGGCACTTTGGGGTTCAGTTTCCATGAAAGTGCCGGTGTAGCAAGCCAGACTATACCCCCGCCAGACTATACCCGGGGTTAAACTGGCCTAGCCCAGAATATGCCCCGGGGTATATTCTGGGCTAGGCCAGTTTATACCTCGGGGTATACTTTGGGCTAGGCCAGACTATACCCCCCCCCCCCAGTCCAGATTATACCCCCTACATTTTTTTGAAAACAAGTCAAGAACCACAGTTTATTTCAACTTGAGTTTAAATTGTTCATTATCACTGTCACCACTTATCATACTTAGCATACATTCTTGACTGTTGTAAATTATTTACAAGAAAATAAACATGCAGTAAAAAGCATTGATATACAAAAGTTTGAAAACCCATTCAAACTGATATGATTAAACTTTAACACTAATTTTACTTGTATCCGTTGGTATTATTATTGTTTTTTTGTTTTTTTTATAATTTGTTGTCCATGAGTTAAACATAATTATATTGTATTTTTTTGTTTGGCACCACTGACATATACTTAGTGGCAAGGTGTGGAATAATTATAAGACTCTTAAGTGTAAAGTCATCTGAATTTTATTTCTAATTTTTGAAAATCAGAATTGTGCTTGATATGTCGGAACAATTAGATCTACATATAAAGTTACAATAATGCACAGTGTCAGGGTTTAAGTGCTATAAATGCCGTGCTGGGTCACGACTTGCAAGGAGTTGATTTTTCACGGTCTCGTTGATTATAACCAGCGTAATTTTGTCCTTGAACTGTTCTCGTGAACAGTTTGTTTTTGAAACACTTTTTCTTAGAGATGGAAAGAAAGTGGGGCGAGATAGAATAAATGGATAAGTTAGGAGTGACAGTGCAATTCTCGACCCCGTGATTTTGATGAACACTTAGAAGGGAAGAGAAGGGGTGAATAAGGATAGATAGTTTAAGACGCTTAGTCGCGTTCAGAAATTCGTACATAAAATGTAGAAAGCACGAGGGTTTAAAGATTTCAGTAATTGTTTTGACATTTTAAATTGACCTTGTCTGTTTTTAGTACAAGGCCGTGACCAACTCCCACGTAGAATATATTAATACTGCGAGATGAGCTCGCATGGATGCACCAATCAAATCTAGGGATTTGGACGGTAGTTTGCAGGTGGCTGCACAGTATAAAAGTGTAGCCATACCTATGTCCATTACTCCTACAGAAAACTCCAATCTGTGCAGGCGTCGGCACGATTCTGCCTGAAGAATCCTAAGTCTGTTCGATTCATCATGTCTAGTCCACTATAGACATTGAGATGAAGCCATATGCTTGAATGAGATATGCCCACTGCTATTGTCTACTGTTCCCTGGTTGTTTCTAACACCAGGGACCAAGCGTAAGTGTTTGTCCATTGATGACTCAACAATGAACGAGGAGCTGAACATAAGTTATCCAGTAGGACAGGATTGCCGCATATACTAGGAGTGCTACCCAAGAATGCAAGACAAAGACTTATATTGACTTGCAACTAGTATGAATGTATAGCATACACATCTGTGAATTGGGACTGATTTGTCTGGATGAGGCTGGGGATTGCCAGCCCATCCTAGAGTAGATCCAATAGACTTAACTACGTCAGTTTATATTGACGAGCTTGATCCATTATAAGCGGTAGGCACAAATAGCTGCGATGACATCGTCGCCAGAGCCCATATTAGTATATTGATTGATATATAGTAGGCAGACTGTCAGGGTTTAAGGAATATAAATGCCGTGCTGGGTCACGACTTGTAAGGAGTTGATTTTTCACGGTCTCGTTGATTATAACCAGCGTAATTTGTCCTTGAACTGTCCTCGTGAACAGTTTGTTTTTGAAACACTTTTTCTTAGAGATGGAAAGAAAGTGGGGCGAGATAGAATAAATGGATAAGTTAGGAGTGACAGTGCAATTCTCGACCCCGTGATTTTGATGAACACTTAGAAGGGAAGAGAAGGGGTGAATAAGGATAGATAGTTTAAGACGCTTAGTCGCGTTCAGAAATTCGTACATAAAATGTAGAAAGCACGAGGGTTTAAAGATTTCAGTAATTGTTTTGACATTTTAAATTGACCTTGTCTGTTTTTAGTACAAGGCCGTGACCAACTCCCACGTAGAATATATTAATACTGCGAGATGAGCTCGCATGGATGCACCAATCAAATCTAGGGATTTGGACGGTAGTTTGCAGGTGGCTGCACAGTATAAAAGTGTAGCCATACCTATGTCCATTACTCCTACAGAAAACTCCAATCTGTGCAGGCGTCGGCACGATTCTGCCTGAAGAATCCTAAGTCTGTTCGATTCATCATGTCTAGTCCACTATAGACATTGAGATGAAGCCATATGCTTGAATGAGATATGCCCACTGCTATTGTCTACTGTTCCCTGGTTGTTTCTAACACCAGGGACCAAGCGTAAGTGTTTGTCCATTGATGACTCAACAATGAACGAGGAGCTGAACATAAGTTATCCAGTAGGACAGGATTGCCGCATATACTAGGAGTGCTACCCAAGAATGCAAGACAAAGACTTATATTGACTTGCAACTAGTATGAATGTATAGCATACACATCTGTGAATTGGGACTGATTTGTCTGGATGAGGCTGGGGATTGCCAGCCCATCCTAGAGTAGATCCAATAGACTTAACTACGTCAGTTTATATTGACGAGCTTGATCCATTATAAGCGGTAGGCACAAATAGCTGCGATGACATCGTCGCCAGAGCCCATATTAGTATATTGATTGATATATAGTAGGCAGACTGTCAGGGTTTAAGGAATATAAATGCCGTGCTGGGTCACGACTTGTAAGGAGTTGATTTTTCACGGTCTCGTTGATTATAACCAGCGTAATTTGTCCTTGAACTGTCCTCGTGAACAGTTTGTTTTTGAAACACTTTTTCTTAGAGATGGAAAGAAAGTGGGGCGAGATAGAATAAATGGATAAGTTAGGAGTGACAGTGCAATTCTCGACCCCGTGATTTTGATGAACACTTAGAAGGGAAGAGAAGGGGTGAATAAGGATAGATAGTTTAAGACGCTTAGTCGCGTTCAGAAATTCGTACATAAAATGTAGAAAGCACGAGGGTTTAAAGATTTCAGTAATTGTTTTGACATTTTAAATTGACCTTGTCTGTTTTTAGTACAAGGCCGTGACCAACTCCCACGTAGAATATATTAATACTGCGAGATGAGCTCGCATGGATGCACCAATCAGATCTAGGGATTTGGACGGTAATTTGCAGGTGGCTGCACAGTATAAAAGCGTAGCCATACCTATGTCCATTACTCCATACAGAAAATTCCAATCTGTGCAGGCGTCGGCACGATTCTGCCTGAAGAATCATAAGACTGTTGATTCATGTCTAGTCCACTATAGACATTGAGATGAAGCCATATGCTTGAATGAGATATGCCCACTGCTATTGTCTACTGTTCCCTGGTTTTTCTAACACCAGGGACCAAGTGTAAGTGTTTGTCCTTTGATGATTCAACAATGAACGAGGAACTGAACATAATTTATCCAGTAGGACAGGATTGCCGCATATGCTAGGAGTGCTACCCAAGAATGCAAGACAAAGATTTATATTGACTTGCCACTAGTATGAATGTATAGCATACACATCTGTGAATTGGGATTGATTTGTCTGGATGAGGCTGGGGATTGCCAGCCCATCCTAGAGTAGATCCAATAGACTTAACTACGTCAGTTTATATTGACGAGCTTGATCCATTATAAGCGGTAGGCACAAATAGCTGAGATGACATCGTCGCCAGAGACATTAGTATATTGCTTGATAGATAGTAGGCAGACTATATCTGAGAGATATATAACTAGTACTTAAATTGTTAGTGAGTCAGAATGATCATAACCTTATAGGAATCTAGAGAAGACTTCTAGTGACATATTATTGAATTTTCATTTGATGCTGCTGATGTTGTTTTTTAGTATGTAATAGATCTAGACAAAATTGTTAGGAAATTTAATGTAATTAAATTTGTGGCCCTGCAGGTCTGTTTATGAAACTTATTCAGATTGTTCTTAGTGTGTGGCATGGTACGAAAGATTAAATAGCAAATACCTCTCGATTTAAAATGCAGTCATAATATCATCATTGAGAAGACCCTCTTCATAACAGCTAGAGGGCACTACCCATTTCCAGATTCGTAACACAGACTATATCTGAGAGATAGATAATTAGTACTTAAATTGTTAGTGAGTCAGAATTATCATAAGATTATAGGAATCTAGAGAAGACTTCTAGTGACATATTATTGAATTTAGATTTGATGCTGCTGAT
Organism: Onchidella celtica; assembly: GCA_963931925.1. Lineage (NCBI taxonomy): Eukaryota > Metazoa > Mollusca > Gastropoda > Systellommatophora > Onchidiidae > Onchidella > Onchidella celtica. The sequence continues at coordinate 65,083,396 of OZ007572.1, forward strand.
GTTGTCTTTACTATGTAATAGATCTAGACAAAATTGTTAGGGTAATTAATGTAATTAAATTTGTGGCCCTGCAGGTCTGTTTATGAAACTTATTCAGATTGTTATTAGTGTGTGGCATGGTACGAAAGATTAAATATTAAATACCTCTCGATTTAAATGCAGTCATAATATCATCATTGAGAAGACCCTCTTCATAACAGCTAGGGGGGGACTTTAGTCGAGTCTCGTAACACTGGAGGGCACTATCACCCAGTTCAGATTCGTAACACACAGAGAAAAGGCCGAGAAAGAACACACAAGGAAAACAACAACATTTTAATAACCCAACTGACAGATGGTGCAATTCCAGCAGACATTAAATACTTCACACAAAACAAAATACATACTAACATTTTTTCACATCATGAACTTAACCTGTCCTAATCCACTTGAGACGTTACAGGATGCTAACCAGTAACATACAGTAATAAAAATAAGAACACGAAATCATCTTATTTACTCTTGAAAATAAAGAGAATATAATCAATATCAGAATCATCATCATCATCATCTTGGAATATTATAAAGATGAGAGGGAATGTAAAAATGGCCCACACATCATTCTAGAATCTATAAGCAGCAAACCGTGTGTACCAATTACATGTATGTGTAAAAAATGTGTTCAATCTTTTCAACTATTCAAGTAGAACTGGACAGAAAGCTTTAGTAAAGTAGCTTTGATAGTCGTGAAAACTGACAGATTAAATCCACTGAGACAACAGTGCCTTGTAGAAAGTAATTACAGTATGTTACGGCAAAAATTCGATGGATCATGTTGCGTTAATATTTCTTGTTAGTAAATTCTTTGATAGCTTATTTGTAGAAAGGAAAACATTTCATGTAGCTGATGGTTTAAGGCACTTGATTAGTTTGCAGGGCATTTGAAGGATTGCAATCATGTGTTATAGTGAATTTAATAAAGGCATGTCACTTTGCGGGTGAAATAAAATTTTAAAAACTTAATGTTGTATCCTGGAATATTTTGCCTGAATATGTTAGTATAATTTGGACTGGTGGAATATAGTTTGGCCTAAACACCACCGTTTATTTCAATCAAAGTTTAATTCATTTTTTGTATCACTGTCAACGGCCACCATAGTAATACATACATACATACATTCTTGACATCCGTAAATCATTATACAATTCAAAGGAAAAAACATGCATTATTATGTATTGACTAGCTGAGTTGCCCGGCCCTGCCCGGGATAAATCGATTTATTAGTTTCAGTTCTGGGTGATTATTATGGACCCGCTTCATTTTGCCTGTTCCTTTAGCTTTATTTTATTTTTGTTTGTTTGTTTGTTTTTAGATACGTTTTACTGCTCTCCCTTTGCGCGTTGACATCCTGCGCACCCCGTCAGCATCCGTCAAATGGAAATGATTTGCGCACGGGTTAGTTTGTTTGTTAGTGAACACATGTGTAGGCGGAAGTGGGTTATTATTAGAAACATACATCAATATCTTATTGATCGTAAATTTCGGATCAAACGCTCTCGTGAATTTAGTCTTTAATTATTACCGCATTTACTGATTAACTCAGAAATAACAAACGGTTTTGTTTGTGTATAGCGATAGGAACAATGTTCGCTATCCCATAATTCTTTATGCCAAATTTCAGGTCCGTGTGTTGTGTAGTTTCCGAGTCTATAGGACTATTAGGGGTTTTGTTGTAGCTTTATTAAATAGACTGGGGGTTAGCGGGTCTGCATGGGAGAGATAGTACCTCTAGAGGGGGGCTTGTCACGCTCCTCCTGGAGTGGCTCAGCCTCTATTGGTCCTCACCGGCACCCAGCTCTCACCTATGGGTCCTAGTAGCTGCTAGCATGCGGCAGCGCCCAACCCCCGGGCAACGGCTTTGACAGGCTGGCTAAACTAGGTGAGGGTAGCCGACGGGTCATAAACCCTCGGTGAGTCGGGGCTTGCCTACCCAAGCATGTGAAGACTGGAACCGGCGGATTCTGCGGAAGAAACCTTCGTGGTTCAACGGAGAGAAAGGCGGCTCCAGCAGAGCACTGTGGAGTGCCGAGGGCAGGATAAGGCACAAAGGACATCCTGGTCATCCACTGCATCCGTTTCCGTCTCCAGTAGTCTTGACTTCGTCTTGCCAATGGATATAGACGGTCTGGGACAAGAGAGTGAGGTCGACGGTGCGCAGCTCCTCCTCACTATAAACAAAATCATCGCGCAAAGTCACTAGTCATCCATCCCCCTAAAAGTCCTGTGGCGACAGGCGAGCGACGGAGCGACAGGTGTGGGCACACTGGCAGTCGTAGACGCGGACCTGCACACAGGCGGCTCAGGCCATATGGTCGTTCTTCACCGACTGGAGCAGCGATGGAGATCGGCAGCCCCCTGAGCGACTGAGCAGCCCTATTCAGGACAGCACTGCTCACCTCCATAGCATGAGGAAGGGGCTAGAAAAGGTGCCCTAAACATTGCCTGCTCCACATTACCCTGGTCAGCATACCGCGGCTGACGGGGACCCTACTTAAGCGGTCGACAAAAGATGAAAACAAAAACAAGAAACACCCCATTGAAGATTGCCACATGGAACGTACGTACACTTCTGGACAGAGGGGACTCAAAAAGACCACAGAGACGCACAGCACTCATTGCAAGTGAACTAGCCAGGTACAACATCGACATCGCTGCCTTAAGTGAGACCAAACTGGCCGAAGAAGGCGAACTATGTGAACAACGCGCAGGCTACACGTTCTTTTGGAGTGGTCGAGGACCGGAGGAGAGACGTGAAGCTGGAGTTGGCTTTGCAGTGAAGGCAACCCTCACTGGCAAGCTGGCTGGCTCGCCGAAGGGAGTTAACGATCGCCTGATGACGATGAAACTCCCCTTATATAACGGGAAGAAGTTTACCACCATTATCAGCGCCTACGCGCCCACTATGACTAACCTGGACGAGACCAAGGACAAGTTCTACGAAGACATGAACGCTGTCATCACCGCTGTTCCCAGTGCAGACAAGCTCATCATTCTCGGTGATTTTAACGCTAGAGTTGGCTGTGACAGCACCTCCTGGAAAGGATTGATTGGAAAGCATGGGGTTGGTAACTGTAACAGCAACGGTTTACTACTTCTCCAGACATGTGCCGAGCACGACCTTCTGATCACAAATACCGTCTTCCGCCTCCCCACCCGAAACAGGACGTCATGGATGCACCCTCGCTCTAAGCATTGGCATCTCATCGACTTTGTCATCGTCAGGAAGAGGGACAGGCAGGACGTAAGAGTCACAAAGGCCATGTGTGGCGCTGAGTGCTGGACAGACCATCGGCTCATTGTCTCCAAACTCAACCTTCGCATCCAGCCTAAGAGACGGCCCCAGGGCACAAAAACACACAAACGCCTGAATGTCAACAAGCTGAAGCGAGGCAACATCAAGCAGAGCTTTATTGGCACCCTGGAAGAACGCCTTGAGTCCACTGTGCTGGACAGCCAAAATGTAGAAGCAGCATGGAACGCACTGCAGGAGACAGTGTACAGAACTGTCATGGAGTGCCTGGGGCCTTCTGCTAGGAAGCACAGAGACTGGTTTGATGAGAACTGCACTGAGATTGAGGAGCTGCTGGAAAGCAAACGTCAAGCCTACAGAGCCCATATTGAAGATCCCAAATCACAGTCAACCTTGGAGGAGACTCAGAAAGCTGTCCAGCTGCTATCCAATGGAAGAGCACCTGGCTCAGACTCTATCCCAGCTGAGGTCTACAAAGAAGGCGGAATGGCGCTGACTGAGAAGCTTCACCAGCTGTTCCAGCTCATCTGGCAGCATGAGGCAGTTCCGCAGAACTTTAAAGACGCTTTTATCATATATCTGTACAAGCGCAAAGGTAATCGTCAAGCATGTGACAACCATCGTGGAATATCCCTGCTGTCCGACGCAGGTAAGATTTTGGCCAGAGTGCTACTCAACCGCCTCATGGCTCACCTTGAGCGAGGTCTTTTACCAGAAAGCCAGTGTGGCTTCCGGAAAGAGCGCGGGACTATTGACATGGTGTTTGCTGCCAGGCAGCTCCAGGAGAAGTGCCAGGAACAGAATACCGACCTTTACTCCACCTATGTCGATCTCACCAAGGCCTTCGACACTGTTAGCAGAGATGGCCTTTGGAGAATCATGGCGAAGTACGGATGCCCCAGAAAGTTTATCACTATCATTCGGCAACTACATGACGGGATGCTGGCCCGAGTCAAAGACAATGGAGAGACTTCAGAACCATTCCCTGTCTCCATCGGAGTCAAGCAAGGCTGTGTCCTTGCCCCCACCCTTTTCAGTCTTATGTTCTCAGCCATGCTGACAGATGCCGTCAGAGACACCACCGTGGGCATTGGCATCAGGTACCGCACAGACGGCTCACTTCTCAACCTCAGGAGGCTTCACGCATAGACCAAGGTGAAAACAGACACCATCAACGACTTCTTGTTTGCTGATGACTGCGCTCTCAACGCTGCCTCCGAAGCTGACATGCAACATAGCGTTGACAAGTTCTCTGCTGCCTGTGACAACTTTGGCCTCACAATAAACACAAAGAAGACCGAGGTAAAGCACCAACCAGCTCCAGGAAAGCCTTACATTGAACCAAACATCTTTATCAACGGCCAACGACTTAATGCGGTGGACAAGTTCACATACCTGGGCAGTCCACTCTCTCGCACAGTTGTCATTGATGACGAGGTTAATGCCAGACTCGCTAAAGCCAGCGCTGCCTTCGGCAGGCTCCATAATAACGTCTGGAACAGAAGAGGCATCACTCAGGAGACAAAGCTCAAAGTGTACAAGGCCATAGTCCTCACCACACTACTCTATGGTTGTGAATAATGGACTGTCTACAGACGCCATGCAAAAAAGCTGAACCACTTTCACACCACCAGCCTCAGAAGACTTCTCGGCATAGAATGGCAGGAGAAGATCCCTGACACAGAGGTGCTCACTCGTGCAAACTTTCCCAGCATCTACACCATCTTGATGCAAGCCCAGCTACGCTGGGCAGGCCACGTAGTTCGCATGCCAGACTACCGGCTCCCCAAAAAACTGCTGTACGGCGAACTCGAACATGGCAAGCGCTCCCATGGAGGCCAAAAGAAGCGCTTCAAAGACACCCTGAAAGCTTCTCTGAAGGCCTTCAACATCAGCCACGACACATGGGAGGTCACTGCAATGGACAGATCAAAATGGCGTTCAGCTGTCCACAAAGGCGCCAAACTCAGTGAAGCAAACAGAACCGCTGCAGCAGAGAAACGCAGACAGGCCAGGAAATGTGCCAGCAAGCCCCCGACATCCCTCTCCGTCCCATGCTGACACTGCGCCAGAACGTTCCAGGCTCGAATTGGTCTGATTAGCCATCTGCGCACCCACAGAACCCAATCCACCTACCCCCCAGGATGACTAGATGGTCCTCGTCGATTCCGACGGACGAACCACACATTAAATAGACTAGCTGAGTTGCCCGGCCCTGCCCGAGATAAATCGATTTATTAGTTTCAATTCTGGGTGATTATTACGGACCTGCTTCATTTTGCCTGTTCCTTTAGCTTTATTTTATTTTTGTTTGTTTGTTTGTTTTTAGATAAGTTTTACTGCTCTCCCTTTGCGCGTTGACATCCTGCGCATCCCGTCAGCATCCGTCAAATGGCAATGATTTGAGCACGGGTTAGTTTGTTTGTTAGTGAACACATCGCAGGAAGTGAAAACGTCATGTGTAGGCGGAAGTGGGCTATTATTAGAAACATACATCAATATCTTATTGATCGTAAATTTCGGATCAAACGCTCTCGTGAATTTAGTCTTTAATTATAACCGCATTTACCGATTAACTCAGAAATAACAAACGGTTTTGTTTGTGTATAGCGATAGGAACAATGTTCGCTACCCCATAATTCTTTGTGCCAAATTTCAGGTCGGTGCGTTGTGTAGTTTCCGAGTCCATAGGACTATTAGGGGTTTTGTTGTAGCTTTATTATATAGACTAGCTGAGTTGCCCGGCCCTGCCCGGGATAAATCGATTTATTAGTTTCAGTTCTGGGTGATTATTATGGACCTGCTTCCTTTAGCTTAATTTTATTTTTGTTTGTTTGTTTGTTTTTAGATAAGTTTTACTGCTCTCCCTTTGCGCGTTGACATCCTGCGCATCCCGTCAGCATCCGCCAAATGGCAATGATTTGCGCACGGGTTAGTTTGTTTGTTAGTGAACACATCGCAGGAAGTGAAAACGTCATGTGTAGGCGGAAGTGGGCTATTATTAGAAACATACATCATCGTAAATTTCGGATCAAACGCTCTCGTGAATTTAGTCTTTAATTATAACCGCATTTACCGATTAACTCAGAAATAACAAACGGTTTTGTTTGTGTATAGCGATAGGAACAATGTTCGCTACCCCATAATTCTTTGTGCCAAATTTCAGGTCGGTGCGTTGTGTAGTTTCCGAGTCCATAGTGTCACGAGTGGAGTGAGTGCAATTAAGGGGATTGCTACAGAGCGGGTGTAGAGTAAGAAGGACTCACAGTAGACAGCAAGTTAAGCGTGCTGTTGTGAGTAGTGGGGGGGGGGTCTGAATGAGGCGAAAGCGCTGTATAACTATCACTGCAAGTTAGAAGGTCCGACGGAGCGGACCTGTGAATAAGAGCCCAGCGGGCGGACATAAGTGAAAGCAGTCGGGAGACGGATGAGTGTTGTTCCAGTAATGACTGGTGTCGGGGACGGGCCGAAGAGCCCCCTCGATGAGCACAAGGGATAGGCCAGCCTAGGGCCGGAGGCCACACATAGGCCAGAAGTGAGGCTGTCAGTACAGGACAGTAGAGGCACATAAAGTCGTGGCAGTCAGGCCACGGACAGGGACGTAGATATGAGAGTGAATGAGATACTATATTGTTGCCATGTTGATAGGCTAGTGAACTGATACTATGTTGTTGCCATGTTGATGGCTATGGAAATAATAATGTGTTGTTGCCCTGCTGAGGTGCTAGGGGAGTGCTAAGGTGTATGACAATAGGGAGGGGATATTGAGAGACTGCGGTGCCAGTAAATTATTAATGTGCTATTAAGACCCTGAGGGGAGAGGCTGAGGCCGAAGTGCCTTTAGGAGTGACTACCGGATTGTGGATCCGCGGGAGAGTGTGTGTGAGAATAAGGCCGTTGTACGGCAGTCATTTCAATAATATAATGTATGTAATTGCGCTATTATATGTATACTTATGTTTAATAAATGTGTGAGTCTGATGGGTTGTTTTGTTAAGTGTTAAACTCGTTTGTTCGTGATTGTCGTCCTGTCATAAACTATTACATCTCCCAGTCTGGGATTTGTGACACTGGGAGCTCGTCCGTTGTGACACTGGGGGCTCGTCCTGGTTACCTGTGGTCATTTTGACATTGTGTATTCGTTATATTTAGTTCTTTTTCTGTTGTGCTAGGAATTCGTGCTGTTGTCTTTCTTCGTGGGATGAATGGAAATTTCATGATGATATGATTTATGTATGTTTATGAATAATAATATGTATTGATGCATGTATTGCTATGAATAGGTATTAATGTGTATTTAAACTTTCCAGAGTGTGTGCGTGCCAGCCTGTAGAGGTCAAGCAGCCAGAGCTCCGAGAAAACGGGAGAAATTTAGATCAAGGGTGAAAGTTAAGTGAAATTCTGAAATTTTGTACCCTGGATTGAGGGCTGTCTTTTCTTCTGTCTTTTTCCGCTGTTTTTCTGTTTTCGTTGTAATTGATTATATGGGCGGTGGCGCGGGTTTGCTGTGTTGAACTTAGTTTATCCTTTTAAAAAGGTGTGGTAAACTTTGGAACTTCGTTCATCACAGTGAACAGTTCTGTAGGGACCTGTATTTTTGTTTAGATTGTAGCGTCGATATCTTCTCTGTTCCGCAGGAAGACGTATTCTCTTGTCCCTCTTTCTACCTATCTATAGATACGTTCTTTTTTTTCAGACTCTGTTCTTGTTCGTACCTTGTTGTGTAATCGGCGTAGTTAGGTTGCATTCTTTTTTCCATTATATTTCCTTTTTAGGTCTTTGTCCTAGTCTGGTTCGTTGTCCTTGACGTACTTGTGGTCCTTCTACTGTATTTCTTCATTCTTGTCGTTTCTATTTTCTTTTATAATTAATAGTGCTATACATTTTATAGATATAGAATTAGTTGTGCTGTAAAGGTAAATTTCTGAATTGTATTTGAGACAACTGGGTATTGTTATATCTGTTGTGATCTCAGGTCTCTGGTCGTATCGTTAGTGATCATACCGACAGGTTGGTCGTCTTATAATAGATACCATAACCATAAATCGGTGAAATGGCGGAACTCCAACAACTAATAAAGTTGGGTAAGGAACTTGGCCTGGAGGGAGAAGAGCTACGCGGCTGGATTAAAGAACAGCAGGCAGAAATGCGCGATGAGCGTGCTAAGGATAGAGAGCGAGAAAAAGAGGCTCAAGAGCGACAGAGAGAAGAGGAAAGAGAGCTTAAGTTAAAGGAGTTAGAAGCTCAGCAACAGGAGAGACAGGATAAGGAGCAGGAAAGGGAGTTTAAGTTAAAGGAGTTAGAAGATAAGCAGCATGAGAGAGAGGCGCGAATAAGAATCGCGGAGTTGGAAATCAAAAAGAATGCGCCAACAGAAGCAGTTGAGCGGCAGGTACACAATAAAGGTGGTGTTAGGATTAAGCTCCCTACGTTCGACGACCGGAAGGACGACATAGACGCCTTCCTTTACAGGTTCGAATTGAACGCACAATTGCAATGGGGGGAAAATAAGGAATTATGGGCCACGTACCTGGCATCGCTATTGCAGGGACGAGCGTTAACCTACTTTAAAGAGCTACAGCGCGAAGACGTGCAAGATTACGATAAGCTGATGGCTTTGCTGCTTCGCCGATTTGCGCGTACCGAGGAATATTTCCGGGAGCAGTTTAGGCGAGCACGTGCAGATACCAGGGAGGACTTTGCTGCCTTCGTCGCGAGACTAACGGAGTATTTCGCGAACTGGGTAGAATTGGCGCATGTGGGCACGGATTTTGCTAAACTGAAAGACTTAATGATCCGTGACCAGCTGTACGCGTCGTGCCACAAAGATCTGGTGGCTTTCCTGAAAGAGAACGAACCCGCGACGGTGCAGGAGGCGTCTAAGTTGGCGGAAGCATACCGTACGGCACATCCGTCCAAACCAGTCGCCAGGGCGTACGTCCAAGATGCTGGGTACGTCGCCGTTGTCGAGGGGTCGCCGGCAGGACTTAGGGACAGGTCGCGTCAGCGTGGTGCCTATAGTGGGCAAGCCCAGGGGCAGCATAGGGGCTATCACCAATCACCGGCATATGGATCCGGTAAGTTTGACCGAGCAGGAGGGCTAGGTCGCGGTAATGGCCGGGGGCGAGTTGTGACCTTTGCCGATGACCGACGGCATAGGGACTCTAGTTCCGGTCGCGAGGGGTCACGGGGACCCAGGCCTAGGGCAGCACAGGGAGCGGAGTGTTGGACTTGCGGACGCGTGGGTCACTTTTCGCGCGAGTGTAGGGCCGCGAAGTGTTGGAACTGCGGAAGAGCAGATCACATCAGCGTGAACTGCCCTGCAGGTAGGATAGCGGCGAACGTGGACAGTAGCTCCAGTCCATGTTCCCCAAATAAATTTCATCATGCGGCTGCGTGTGTTACATCGGACAACGGAGGCGGACAGTATTCTAAGTGTCCCAGTTGTGAGAAGTTATTATCTTCCGGTGTTTTACCTTGTGGGAGAAAGATCCCCGTTATAAATTCATGTCATACAGGAGGTGGTCTTAGGGTTTATCCGGGGTTTGTTGGGGACGAACCGGTCTCGGTTTTACGAGATACAGGATCTACCGTTGTGGGAGTGCATAGGGATTGCATTCGGGATTCACAGCTTACAGGTGAGACTGTCCCGTGCATCCAATTTTCGGGGGCCATTGAGAAATTACCCATGGCAAGAATAATGATAGATACACCTTTCCTTAGCGGGGAAGTCGAAGCAGTCGTTGGTTGTTTTCCAGGCGCCCAGCTCATCATTGGGAATGTATCACGGGTGGTTTCCCCTTCCGATGAGAACGTGCAAGCATGGTCGCAATCAAAAGGTATTGACTTTTGCGCCGCGGTCGAAACACGTCGACGGGTAGCTGATAAAGATAACATTAGACCTTTGGCCACGCCAGCGGTCAACCTAGATATCACGCCAGAGCGCTTGGCGAAATTACAAAGGGAGGACCCATCATTAAACCCATGCTTTGGGAAAGCGCGAACCGAGAAAACGAGGAGATATAAGAACGGGTCGTCCTCCTTTATTGTTCAGGCGGGCATTCTGTTCCGTAAGTATGTAACGGTGTCCTCAATTTTAAAGCAGGTCGTTGTGCCAGCGTTGCTGATCGCAACAGTATTGCACTTGGCACATGATGTCCCATTAGCGGGTCATATGGGGATAGCTAGAACCAAAGAAAGGGTTCTTAAAATTTTTTACTGGCCATCGATCCACAGAGATGTGCAAGTCTATTGTAAGACGTGCAGTGCGTGCCAAAAGACGACGCATAAGGGTCGTACACCCCAGGCTCCTCTTCAGAAGATCCCCACGGTCTCGGAACCGTTTAAAAAGGTCTCGATAGACCTTGTTGGCCCCATTCACCCAGCGACCGATAGGGGGAATCGATTTTTCTTAACGGTCATATGTAATGCTACGAGATGGCCAGAGGCGGTTCCTCTGCGGACCATAACGTCTGAGGCAGTCGCGGAAGCGTTGTTTGCAATTTTCGCTAGGGTAGGAATACCAGAGCAAATTCTGTCTGATAGGGGCGCGCAATTTACGTCGCAGATGATGAAGGAATTGTTCCGCTTATTCAGCATACAACCCATCACTACCACCCCTTATCATCCGCAGGCTAATGGCATGTGCGAGAGATTGAACTCGACGTTAAAGTCGATGCTGCGTAAGGTAGCTGCTGATCGCCCTAAAGATTGGGATAGATATATCCCTGCAGTGTTATTCGCGTACAGAGAGGTACGGCAGGAGTCAACGGGATTCTCGCCGTTCGAAATGATGTACGGTCGTAGTCCTAGGGGCCCAACTGATGTTCTTCGGGACATGATGACGTCGCCATCATCGGGAGACGATGAGCAGATTTCGGTGTTTCAGTACCTTGTTGATTTAAGAGAAAGACTATCTGCAGCGCGCACTATAGCAGAAGAAGCGTCTAGTATCGCTTCGAAAAGAGCAAAAGACTATAAAGATAGAGGTCCCAAACTGAGAATTTTTAAGCCAGGAGACAAGGTTCTGTTGTTGTTACCTACGGACCATAATAAGTTATTGATGACATGGAAAGGCCCTTATGTTATTGAGCGAGTTGTTTCAAAGGTAGATTACGCTATCCACATTGATGGAGCGAGTAAGGTTTTCCATGTTAACATGCTACAGAGATTTTATGAGAGACCACAGTATCTGTGTGCACAGACAAGACCAGAGGAGACTGTCTTCTCTATTGCTTGTACGGGGGTCGTAGACCAGTTGGACTGTGACGTAAGCGACACCGAGGCGCAGGAAGAGTTACAAATTCAATTGCCGGAGTTAACTCCGACACAAGGTTACAGGGACGTTAACATTAACCCTGACCTTGCCAGTTCAAGGAGTAGGGAACTTGAGACCCTGTTAGCGTCATTTCCGGATGTTGTTACGGATTTGCCGGGTCGCACTACGGTGATCCAGCACCAAATAAAGTTGACTTCGGATAAGCCAGTATTTCCTAGACCGTATCCGTTGCCTTTTTCTTCGAGAGATAGAGTTATAAAGGAAGTTGAGTCGATGTTGAAGTTAGATGTGATAGAACCATCAACATCGCCGTATTCATCACCCATCGTCCTCGTGAAAAAACTTGATGGATCGGTGCGGTTCTGTATTGATTTTCGAAGATTGAACACTATTACGGTAGGCGATAGGGAGCCTATCCCGTTTCAGGAGGAATTAATAGCTTCATTGGCCGGGTCCACGTGGTTTTCCAAGATAGATTTGACGAAAGGGTATTGGGAAATCCCGCTTACTGAGGAGTCTAAACAATACACGGCGTTCCAAACGCCCATTGGATTATTCCAATTTAAGGTCATGCCATTTGGGTTGGTAAACGCGCCAGCGACGTTTGCACGATTAATGAGACTAGTGTTGAAGGACATACCTAATGTCGTGTCATTCTTTGACGATATAGCATGTCATACGTCGACATGGTCTGATCATATTCAGACACTAACAGTAATTTTTCAACGATTACGCCAGTTTGGGCTAACTGCTAAACCCGCAAAGATGGATTTGGCATGTCCAGAGATAGTATTCTTAGGACATATCGTGGGTAGAGGTGTTCAGAGACCTGAAGTAACAAAAATTGACAAGTTAGTAGGGTTGCAAATCCCAAAAACAAAGAAACAAGTCAGAAGCTTAGTGGGTATTTTAAATTATTACAGAAAGTTCATTCCAAATTTTTCCTCCTTGTCATCTTCTCTTACTGACCTTACTAAGAAGGGACAACCCGATAAGGTCCAGTGGACGTCTGAATGTCAGACAGCATTTGATAATTTGGTGACAGCATTATCATCGTCACCCATTCTGATATTACCCGATTTTCGATCTAATTTTATCCTCAGAACGGATGCGTCGGACTCTGGTGTCGGCGCTTGTCTTCTACAGGAGAAGAACGAATGTCTCCATCCTGTATGTTATGTCAGTAGGAAGTTATTGCAGAGAGAAAGAAAGTATTCTGTGATAGAGCGTGAGTGTCTTGCCATTGTGTGGTCCGTCCAGAAATTGGGACGTTATCTCATGGGACGAGAATTTTGTATCCAGACAGACCACAAGCCACTGACATTTTTGTCGAAGAATCGTTCGTCCAGCCCACGCTTGTCTAGATGGGCATTGGCTTTGCAGCCGTATACCTTCGTTATTCAACCAATTCCAGGAACCAGCAATCATATCGCCGACTACCTTAGTCGAGCCTAGGGCAAGATTTCAGGAGCTTATACATCGGAGGACAGGAACATTGACAGGATATGTGTGAATAAGTCCACTTTAAAATATTGACATTATAAATATGATATGAAGAATGGTTGATAGGTTGAATGGTTTTTGATTCTGTATTAAGTATTGTGGTTAGTTAGCTATTCATGATGTGACACATATATGCATATTGCAGGCCATATTGATCCCCATATTTTCCCCTGATTTCGGTATTCTATATACTAGGGGAACGGCTAGGTCAGTTTTTTTAGTGTAGGTATTGCTCACGCTCACTCGTTGACAGTCATCTTGATGCGATTTGAAATTAATTGCATTAATTTTTTTGGGGTGGGGGATGATGTCACGAGTGGAGTGAGTGCAATTAAGGGGATTGCTACAGAGCGGGTGTAGAGTAAGAAGGACTCACAGTAGACAGCAAGTTAAGCGTGCTGTTGTGAGTAGTGGGGGGGGGGTCTGAATGAGGCGAAAGCGCTGTATAACTATCACTGCAAGTTAGAAGGTCCGACGGAGCGGACCTGTGAATAAGAGCCCAGCGGGCGGACATAAGTGAAAGCAGTCGGGAGACGGATGAGTGTTGTTCCAGTAATGACTGGTGTCGGGGACGGGCCGAAGAGCCCCCTCGATGAGCACAAGGGATAGGCCAGCCTAGGGCCGGAGGCCACACATAGGCCAGAAGTGAGGCTGTCAGTACAGGACAGTAGAGGCACATAAAGTCGTGGCAGTCAGGCCACGGACAGGGACGTAGATATGAGAGTGAATGAGATACTATATTGTTGCCATGTTGATAGGCTAGTGAACTGATACTATGTTGTTGCCATGTTGATGGCTATGGAAATAATAATGTGTTGTTGCCCTGCTGAGGTGCTAGGGGAGTGCTAAGGTGTATGACAATAGGGAGGGGATATTGAGAGACTGCGGTGCCAGTAAATTATTAATGTGCTATTAAGACCCTGAGGGGAGAGGCTGAGGCCGAAGTGCCTTTAGGAGTGACTACCGGATTGTGGATCCGCGGGAGAGTGTGTGTGAGAATAAGGCCGTTGTACGGCAGTCATTTCAATAATATAATGTATGTAATTGCGCTATTATATGTATACTTATGTTTAATAAATGTGTGAGTCTGATGGGTTGTTTTGTTAAGTGTTAAACTCGTTTGTTCGTGATTGTCGTCCTGTCATAAACTATTACATCTCCCAGTCTGGGATTTGTGACACATAGGACTATTAGGGGTTTTGTTGTAGCTTTATTATATAGACTAGCTGGGTTGCCCGGCCCTGCCCGGGATAAATCGATTTATTAGTTTCAGTTCTGGGTGATTATTGTGGACCTGGTTCATTTTGCCTGTTCCTTTAGTTTGTTTGTTTATTTGTTTTTAGATAAGTGTTACTGCTCTCCCTTTGCGCGTTGACATCCTGCGCATCCCGTCAGCATCCGTCAAATGGCAATGATTTGCGCACGGGTTAGTTAGTTTGTTAGTGAACACATCGCAGGAATTGATAACGTCATGTGTAGGCGGAAGTGGGCTATTATTAGAAACATACATCAATATCTTATTGATCGTAAATTTCGGATCAAACGCTCTCGTGAATTTAGTCTTTAATTATTACCGCATTTACCGATTAACTCAGAAATAACAAACGGTTTTGTTTGTGTATAGCGATAGGAACAATGTTCGCTACCCTATAATTCTTTGTGCCAAATTTCAGGTCGGTGCGTTGTGTAGTTCCCGAGTACATAGGACTATTGTGGGTTTTGTCGCAGCTTTATTATATAGATATATAGATATGCTATGGGGTGAATACCTATTCAAACTGATATGATTCAACTGTAACCCTCATTTCACTCACGTTCGTTGGCATGTTGTAGTTTTTGTAGTTGGTTGCCCATGAGTAAAATTTGCACTGTATTCTTTGTTTGGCAGTGACACCTAGTCGCAATGGATGAAATAATTAACACACTCATAAAAATGAGGTCATTTTGGAGTATTTTTGTGTGCGAATACACAGTTGTTAAATCCTCTGGCAAGGGACGTGCCAAGCTTAGGAAGGTAAAGACGGACAAGGTTTTTTGTTTTTTTTAAATTTTATTTCACTCGCGAGTGACAAACCCTTATTCACTATAATGCGTAAGTTCAATCTTTCCAGTGCCTTGCAAACTAATCCAGTGTCTTAAGCCATAAGGCACATGAAATGTATATCTTTCTACAAATAAGCTATCAAAGAATAATATTCACTAACAAGAAATACTGTCAATGGAACATGATCCATCGAATTTTGTCTTAACATGCTATAGATCTAATTACTTTCTACAATGCACTACTTTTGTCTCAGTGGACTTACTCTGTCGGTCTACACAACTGTCAAGGCTATTTCACTAAAGCTTTCTGTCCAGTTCTACTTGAATAGTTGAAAAGATTTAACACATTTTTTATATGTAGTTGGTACACACATATTGCTGCTTATAGATTCTAGAATGATTTGTAGGCTTACACTGCCGTTTTTACACTCCCCCTAATTTCTTTGTATTATTCCAAGATAATGATGATGATTCTGATATTGATATTTCTCTTTATTTTCAAGAGTAAATAAGATGATTTCGTGTTCTTATTGTTATTATTGTATATTACTGGCTAGCATTCTGTAACGTTTCAAGTGGATCTGGACAGGTGGAGTTCATTAGGTGAAAAAATTTAGTGCCTATTTAGTTTTATGTGAAGTGGATGATGGAATTGCACCATCTGTAAGTGTCAGTTGGGTTATTAATATGTTTTTATTATTTTTTTCTATGTGTGTTGTTTTCCGGCCTTTTCTCTCTGCATGATTGTAACAAAAAATACAATGCATGTTTTACTCATGGCCAACCAATTATCAAAATAAAATTAATAATATAATAATATCAACAGACCCGAATGAAATTAATGCTGAAGTCTAATCATATCAGTTTCAATGGATACTCAACCCTTTTGTATATCAATGCACTTTAATGCATATTTCTTTCCTCTAAAATGTATCATGATTGACAGGAGTCAAGATTGTATGTATGTACACCAATTTAAACTAAGGCTGAAATAAACTGTTATTATTATTTCCTCTAAATTGTATTATGATTTACGGGTGTCAAGAATGTGTTCATGTATGTATTAATATGATATCTGATGACAGTGATACAGAACAGGCTGAAATAAACTGTGGTCTTGACTTGTTTTTACAAAAAAGTAGGGGGTATAATCTGGACTGGGGGGGGGGGGGGTTATATTCTGGCCCAGCCCAAAGTAACCCCGGGGTATAAACTGGCCTAGCCCAGAATATACCCCGGGGTATATTCTGGGCTAGGCCAGTTTAACCCCGGGTATAGTCTGGGCGGGGGGTATAGTTTGGCCTGTTACAGACCGGTTCAATGCATGCCCATCGGCTGGAGCTCATCCATCAAGGGCAATGAGGTCAACAAGATGTCCATGGAGAATTGAAAGTTCAGATTGGGCAGCACACCGAGGAGATCCACCACTCCTGAGCCCCTCACACCCAAACCAGGTTTCAGTGTCACTGTTTCTTGTCCTTGGTACGGCTCTGTTGTCACAAATCCCAGACTGGGAGATGCAATAGTTTATGACAGGACGACAATCACGAACAAACAAGTTAACACTTAACAAAACAACCCATCAGACTCACACATTTATTAAACATAATTATACATATAATAGCGCAATTACGTACATTATATTATTGAAATGCACTGTTGTACAACGGCCTTATTCTCACACACACTCTCCCTCGGATCCACAATCCGGTAGTTACTCCTAAAGGCACTTCGGCCTCAGCCTCTCCCCTCAGGGTCTTAATAGTACATTAATGATTCACTGGCACCGCAGTCTCTCAATATCACCTTCCTATTGTCATACACCTTAGCACTCCCCTAGCACCTCAGCAGGGCAATAACACATTATTATTTCCATAGCCATCAACATGGCAACAACATAATATCAGTTCACTAGCCTATCAACATGGCAACAATATAGTATCTCAGTCACTCTCATATCTACGTCCCTGTCCGTGGCCTGACTGCCACGACTTTATGTGCCTCCACTGTCCTACACTGACAGCCTCACTTCTGGCCTATGTGTGGCCTCCGGCCCTATGCTGGCCTATCCCCTGTGCTCATCGAGGTGGCTCTGCGGCCCGTCCCCGACACCTACAAGAATAATATTACATTGGTATAATACCCTACCATTTCTATTCACTCCACCTCTCCTTACAACCCATGAAACGTACACACACTAGTTCACCTTTCACTCACCACACATCTTACGGTAACACACCTCCATCGGAGTACACACTACTCACTCGCGCTACAAATCCATGAACTCACTTTCATCTATCGCTCGTGGCGCACATTGCTATATCCAATATCAAGGACTTCCACATTCCTCACATATACTTATTCACATCATGGTAATAGACGAATATAATATAATACATCAATCATAATAATCAATCAACGTTCTACATACCAGTCATAACTGGAAAGACTCTCACTAGTCTTCTCGACTGCTCCCTTTATGTCTGCCCGATGGGCTATTATTCACAGATCCGCTCCCTAGGACCTTCTAACTTGCAGTGATAGTTATACAGCGCTTTCGCCTCCTTCAGACCCCCCCACTACTACTCACAACAGCACGCTTAACTTGCTGTCTACTGTGAGTCCTTACTCTACACCCGCTCTGTAGCAATCCCCTTAATTGCACTCACTCCACTCGTGACATCATCCCCCACCCCAAAAAAATTAATGCAATTAATTTCAAATCGCATCAAGATGACTGTCAACGAGTGAGCGTGAGCAATACCTACACTAAAAAAACTGACCTAGCCGTTCCCCTAGTATATAGAATACCGAAATCAGGGGAAAATATGGGGATCAATATGGCCTGCAATATGCATATATGTGTCACATCATGAATAGCTAACTAAACACAATATCTAATACAGAATCAAAAACCATTCAACCTATCAACCATTCTTCATATCATATTTATAATGTCAATATTTTCAAGTCGACTCATTCACACAGATCCTGTCAATGTTCCTGTCCTCCGATGTATAAGCTCCTGAAATCTTCCCCTAGGCTCGACTAAGGTAGTCGGCGATATGATTGCTGGTTCCTGGAATTGGTTGAATAACGAAGGTATACGGCTGTAAAGCCAATGCCCATCTAGACAAGCGTGGGCTGGACGAACGATTCTTCGACAAAAATGTCAGTGGCTTGTGGTCTGTCTGGATACAAAATTCTCGTCCCATGAGATAACGTCCTAATTTCTGGACGGACCACACAATGGCAAGACACTCACGCTCTATCACAGAATACTTTCTTTCTCTCTGCAATAACTTCCTACTGACATAACATACAGGATGGAGACATTCGTTCTTCTCCTGTAGAAGACAAGCGCCGACACCAGAGTCCGACGCATCCGTTCTGAGGATAAAATTTGATCGAAAATCGGGTAATATCAGAATGGGTGACGATGATAATGCTGTCACCAAATTATTAAATGATGTCTGACATTCAGACGTCCACTGGACCTTATCGGGTTGTCCCTTCTTAGTAAGGTCAGTAAGAGAAGATGACAAGGAGGAAAAATTTGGAATGAACTTCCTGTAATAATTTAAAATTCCCACTAAGCTTCTGACTTGTTTCTTTGTTTTTGGGATTTGCAACCCTACTAACTTGTCAATTTTTGTTTCTTCAGGTCTCTGAACACCTCTACCCACAATATGTCCTAAGAATACTATCTCTGGACATGCCAAATCCATCTTTGCGGGTTTAGCAGTTAACCCAAAATGACGTAATCGTTGAAAAATTACTGTTAGTGTCTGAATATGATCAGACCATGTCGACGTATGGCATGCTATATCGTCAAAGAATGAAACGACATTAGGTATGTCCTTCAACACTAATCTCATTAATCGTGCAAACGTCGCTGGCGCGTTTACCAACCCAAATGGCATGACCTTAAATTGGAATAATCCAATGGGCGTTTGGAACGCCGTGTATTGTTTAGACTCCTCAGTAAGCGGGATTTCCCAATACCCTTTCGTCAAATCTATCTTGGAAAACCACGTGGACCCGGCCAATGAAGCTATTAATTCCTCCTGAAACGGAATAGGCTCCCTATCGCCTACCGTAATAGTGTTCAATCTTCGAAAATCAATACAGAACCGCACCGATCCATCGAGTTTTTTCACGAGGACGATGGGTGATGAATACGGCGATGTTGATGGTTCTATCACATCTAACTTCAGCATTGACTCCACTTCCTTTATGACTCTATCTCTCGAAGAAAAAGGCAGCGGGTACGGTCTAAGAAATACTGGCTTATCCGAAGTCAACTTTATTTGGTGCTGGATCACCGTAGTGCGACCCGGCAAATCCGTAACAACATCCGGAAATGACGCTAACAGGGTCTCAAGTTCCCTACTCCTTGAACTCGTAAGGTCAGGGTTAATTTTAACGTCCCTGTAACCTTGTGTCGGAGTTAACTCCGGCAATTGAATTTGTAACTCTTCCTGCGCCTCGGTGTCGCTTACGTCACAGTCCAACTGGTCTACGACCCCCGTACAAGCGGTAGAGAAGACAGTCTCCTTTGGTCTTGTCTGTGCACACAGATACTGTGGTCTCTCATAAAATCTCTGTAGCATATTAACATGGAAAACCTTACTCGCTCCATCAATGTGGATAGCGTAATCTACCTTTGAAACAACTCGCTCAATAACATAAGGGCCTTTCCATGTCATCAATAACTTATTATGGTCCGTAGGTAACAACAGCAGAACCTTGTCTCCTGGCTTAAAAATTCTCAGTTTGGACCCTCTATCTTTATAGTCTTTTGCTCTTTTCGAAGCGATACCAGAAGCTTCTTGTGCTATAGTGCGCGCTGAAGATAGTCTTTCTCTTAAATCAACAAGGTACTGAAACACCGAAATCTGCTCATCGTCTCCCGATGATGGCGACGTCATCATGTCCCGAAGAACATCAGTTGGGCCCCTAGGACTACGACCGTACATCATTTCGAACGGCGAGAATCCCGTTGACTCCTGCCGTACCTCTCTGTACGCGAATAACACTGCAGGGATATATCTATCCCAATCTTTAGGGCGATCAGCAGCTACCTTACGCAGCATCGACTTTAACGTCGAGTTCAATCTCTCGCACATGCCATTAGCCTGCGGATGATAAGGGGTGGTAGTGATGGGTTGTATACTGAATAAGCGGAACAATTCCTTCATCATCTGCGACGTAAATTGCGCGCCCCTATCAGACAGAATTTGCTCTGGTATTCCTACCCTAGCGAAAATTGCAAACAACGCTTCCGCGACTGCCTCAGACGTTATGGTCCGCAGAGGAACCGCCTCTGGCCATCTCGTAGCATTACATATGACCGTTAAGAAGAATCGATTCCCCCTATCGGTCGCTGGGTGAATGGGGCCAACAAGGTCTATCGAGACCTTTTTAAACGGTTCCGAGACCGTGGGGATCTTCTGAAGAGGAGCCTGGGGTGTACGACCCTTATGCGTCGTCTTTTGGCACGCACTGCACGTCTTACAATAGACCTGCACATCTCTGTGGATCGATGGCCAGTAAAAATTTTTAAGAACCCTTTCTTTGGTTCTAGCTATCCCCATATGACCCGCTAATGGGACATCATGTGCCAAATGCAATACTGTTGCGATCAGCAACGCTGGCACAACGACCTGCTTTAAAATGGAGGACACCGTTACATACTTACGGAACAGAATGCCCGCCTGAACAAAAAAAGAAGATGACCCGTTCTTATATCTCCTCGTTTTCTCGGTTCGCGCTTCCCCAAAACATGGGTTTAATGATGGGTCCTCCCTTTGTAATCTCGCCAAGCGCTCTGGCGTGATATCTAGGTTGACCGCTGGCGTAGCCAAAGGTCTAATCTTATCTTTATCGGCTACCCGTCGGCGTGTTTCGACCGCGGCGCAAAAGTCAATACCTTTTGATTGCGACCATGCTTGCACGTTCTCATCGGAAGGGGAAACTACCCGTGATACATTCCCAATGATGAGCTGGGCGCCTGGAAAACAACCAACGACTGCTTCGACTTCCCCGCTGAGGAAAGGTGTATCTATCATTATTCTTGCCATGGGTAATTTCTCAATGGCCCCCGAAAATTGGATGCACGGGACAGTCTCACCTGTAAGCTGTGACTCCCGAATGCAGTCCCTATGCACTCCCACAACGGTAGATCCTGTATCTCGTAAAACCGAGACCGGTTCGTCCCCAACAAACCCCGGATAAACCCTAAGACCACCTCCTGTATGACATGAATTTATAACGGGGATCTTTCTCCCACAAGGTAAAACACCGGAAGATAATAACTTCTCACAACTGGGACACTTAGAATACTGTCCGCCTCCGTTGTCCGATGTAACACACGCAGCCGCATGATGAAATTTATTTGGGGAACATGGACTGGAGCTACTGTCCACGTTCGCCGCTATCCTACCTGCAGGGCAGTTCACGCTGATGTGATCTGCTCTTCCGCAGTTCCAACACTTCGCGGCCCTACACTCGCGTGAAAAGTGACCCACGCGTCCGCAAGTCCAACACTCCGCTCCCTGTGCTGCTCTAGGCCTGGGTCCCCGTGACCCCTCGCGACCGGAACTAGAGTCCCTATGCCGTCGGTCATCGGCAAAGGTCACAATTCGCCCCCGGCCATTACCGCGACCTAGCCCTCCTGCTCGGTCAAACTTACCGGATCCATACGCCGGTGATTGGTGATAGCCCCTACGCTGCCCCTGGGCTTGCCCGCTATAGGCACCACGCTGACGCGACCTGTCCCCAAGTCCTGCCGGCGACCCCTCGACAACGGCGACGTACCCCGCATCTTGGACGTACGCCCTGGCGACTGGTTTGGACGGATGCGCCGTACGGTATGCCTCCGCCAACTTAGACGCCTCCTGCACCGTCGCGGGTTCGTTCTCTTTCAGGAAAGCCACCAGATCTTTGTGGCACGACGCGTACAGCTGGTCACGGATCATTAGGTCTTTCAGTTTAGCGAAATCCGTGCCCACATGCGCCAAGTCTACCCAGTTCGCGAAATACTCAGTTAGTCTCGCGACGAAGGCAGCAAAGTCCTCCCTGGTATCTGCACGTGCTCGCCTAAACTGCTCCCGGAAGTATTCCTCGGTACGCGCAAATCGGCGAAGCAGCAAAGCCTTCAGCTTATCGTAATCTTGTACGTCTTCGCGCTGTAGCTCTTTAAAGTATGTTAACGCTCGCCCCTGCAATAGCGACGCCAGGTACGTGGCCCATAATTCCTTATTTTCCCCCCATTGCAATTGTGCGTTCAGTTCGAACCTGTAAAGGAAGGCGTCTATGTCGTCCTTCCGGTCGTCGAACGTAGGGAGCTTAATCCTAACGCCACCTTTATTGTGTACCTGCCGCTCAACCGTTTCTGTTGGCGCACTCTTTTTGATTTCCAACTCCGCTATTCTTACTCGCGCGTCTGTCTCCCGCTCTTGAGCTTCTATCTCCTTTAACCTTATCTCCTGCTCCCTTTCCTTAACCTGTCTCTCCTGCTCCTCTCGCTCTCTATCCTTAGCACGCTCATCGCGCATTTCTGCCTGCTGTTCTTTAATCCAGCCGCGTAGCTCCTCTCCCTCCAGACCAAGTTCCTTACCCAACTTCATTAGTTGTTGGAGTTCCGCCATTTCACAGATTTATGGTTATGGTATCTATTATGAGAACGACCAACCTGTCGGTATGATCACTAACCAGAGACCTGAAATTATGTCACTATAATAACAACACCCACTTGTCTCAAATACAATTCAGAAATTTACCTTTACAGCACAACTAATTCTATATCTATAAAATGTATAGCACTATTAATTATAAAAGAAAATAGAAACGACAAGAATGAAGAAATACAGTAGAAGGACCACAAGTACGTCAAGGACAACGAACCAGACTAGGACAAAGACCTAAAAAAGAAAATATAATGGAAAAAAAAATTGCAACCTAACTACGCCGATTACACAACAAGGTACGAACAAGAACAGAGTCTGAAAAAAAAGAACGTATCTACAGAAAGGTAGGAGAGGGACAAGAGAAACGTCTTCCTAAAACAACGAGGAAGATAGAACGCTACAATCTAAACAAAAATACAGGTCCCTACAGAACTGTTCACTGTGATGAACGAAGTTCCAAATTTAGCCCACCTCCCGAAGAGGACAAACTACGCTCACCACAGCAAACCCGCGCCACCGCCCATATAATCAATTACAACGAAAACAGAAAAACAGCAGGAAAAGACAGAAGAAAAGACAGCCCTCAATCCAGGGCACAAAATTTTCACTTAACTTTCACCCTAGATTTCAATTTCTCCCTTTCCTCGGAGCTCTGGCTGCTTGACCTCTACAGGCTGGCACGCACACTCTGCAGAAATTTAAGTACACATTAATACATATTCATCAAAATACATGCATCAATACATATTATTATTCATAAACATACATAAATCATATCATCATGAAATTCCCATTCATCCCACGAAAAAGGATAACAGCACGAATTCCTAGCACGACAGAAAAACAACTAGATATAACGAATACACAATGTCAAAATGACCACAGGTAAACAGGACGAGCCCCCAGTGTCACAACGGACGAGCCCCCAGTGTCACAAATCCCAGACTGGGAGATGCAATAGTTTATGACAGGACGACAATCACGAACAAACAAGTTAACACTTAACAAAACAACCCATCAGACTCACACATTTATTAAACATAATTATACATATAATAGCGCAATTACGTACATTATATTATTGAAATGCACTGCCGTACAACGGCCTTATTCTCACACACACTCTCCCTCGGATCCACAATCCGGTAGTTACTCCTAAAGGCACTTCGGCCTCAGCCTCTCCCCTCAGGGTCTTAATAGTACATTAATGATTCACTGGCACCGCAGTCTCTCAATATCACCTTCCTATTGTCATACACCTTAGCACTCCCCTAGCACCTCAGCAGGGCAATAACACATTATTATTTCCATAGCCATCAACATGGCAACAACATAATATCAGTTCACTAGCCTATCAACATGGCAACAATATAGTATCTCAGTCACTCTCATATCTACGTCCCTGTCCGTGGCCTGACTGCCACGACTTTATGTGCCTCCACTGTCCTACACTGACAGCCTCACTTCTGGCCTATGTGTGGCCTCCGGCCCTATGCTGGCCTATCCCCTGTGCTCATCGAGGTGGCTCTGCGGCCCGTCCCCGACACCTACAAGAATAATATTACATTGGTATAATACCCTACCATTTCTATTCACTCCACCTCTCCTTACAACCCATGAAACGTACACACACTAGTTCACCTTTCACTCACCACACATCTTACGGTAACACACCTCCATCGGAGTACACACTACTCACTCGCGCTACAAATCCATGAACTCACTTTCATCTATCGCTCGTGGCGCACATTGCTATATCCAATATCAAGGACTTCCACATTCCTCACATATACTTATTCACATCATGGTAATAGACGAATATAATATAATACATCAATCATAATAATCAATCAACGTTCTACATACCAGTCATAACTGGAAAGACTCTCACTAGTCTTCTCGACTGCTCCCTTTATGTCTGCCCGATGGGCTATTATTCACAGATCCGCTCCCTAGGACCTTCTAACTTGCAGTGATAGTTATACAGCGCTTTCGCCTCCTTCAGACCCCCCCACTACTACTCACAACAGCACGCTTAACTTGCTGTCTACTGTGAGTCCTTACTCTACACCCGCTCTGTAGCAATCCCCTTAATTGCACTCACTCCACTCGTGGAGCTCATCCATCAAGGGCAATGAGGTCAACAAGATGTCCATGAAGAATTGAAAGTTCAGATTGGGCAGCACACCGAGGAGATCCACCACTCCTGAGCCCCTCACACCCAAACCAGGTTTCAGTGTCACTGTTTCTTGTCCTTGGTACGGCTCTGTCTGAATGAGGTAGCCATCTGGAGTGTTAAGACATCACATTTTTATGTGGTAGACGTTGAGGCAGCTGCTGTGTCATCACCCATCCCCTTCACCAGTCACTATTCTTTGCCATGCTTTACAGATGAAGTAGTTACAGTGCAAGGGGCAAACAGCTGGTTTCCTGAAAAACCGTCTGATTCCGTCTTCATCTGCACTGTCTTCGTCAGTCAGCGCCTTTCAGTCTGGATGTTCGATGTAGATCTGATTGCGTCAAAATCTTCTCCACCGTCACCCAAATATTCATCTATCATTAAAGGCCTCAATGCTGTCAATCTGAAGAAGACGAAAACAGGCAAAATAATTAATGAATGCATAGATTAATGTCTGTAGGCACGTGGAATAAATGTAGAGTGAGGAATTACTTTGGAAGAAGCTAACAATTCTTCCTTATATGAGATCTGAATTCGGATCTACACATAAATGAAGCCAAAGAATGTTAATGAAAACTGCAGATTATAGTGAGAGGGGGTTCACAAAGAAGCTATAAATAAATACAAACCTAATAAAAACAATATTAATGCACTTAGGTCCAGCCACAGCTTGAATAAAAAACAAGTACCCTCTCGTGCATAGTGGTCCAATATTGGATCATAACTTCAGTGGTCTGGAGTTCAAGGAGAAATTCACAGAAGAAGCAAAACATGATATCAGGCCAATCAAGGAGATGTTGTTCCTCCAAATAATACATAAATCAAAACAATATTAATATTCTGTACGAAACTTCATTACCTTTAAGGTGGCTGTTTTTCCCCATCCAAGTGCACTGTGTTCACATCCCCCATGTTGAATCAAGGGAAATCACTCAGGGTTACTGATGCTATTTCATATGAGGGAAGAAACTAAGGAATCATTCTGGACCAAAATATTTTTACTTATATCATTTTCACTGGTGTTAAGACAAGAAAACCGGCAGTGTCCAAAAATGGATCGCTTTGCATGAATGGGATCGTGTAGCATTGAAATTCATTTGAGTGCAGACGAGAAGCCAAGCATCGTTCACGTGACGCATCTCCGGTTAGCCAGTACCTGAACTGAGCTTCACGACGGCGGGCAGTCTTTGCCATCGCATTGACCTAGCGAAAGAGCTGATAGAGAAAGAGAGCTCTAGGAAGAAGGTCTGGGTGGACTGACCTAAAGATGTTCACGCCTACGATCTAGTAGGCGTGATAACGGTGAGTTATGTTGTTCACTCATAGGAATTCAGAGATAGAGAGAAAAACCACAGCTTGGACTCGACGAACGAGGATCAGATTGTTGTAGAATTATCTCCATACAATTGAAGAACTATTGCTAGCTTGTGACTGAGCATGGCACGAACATGTTATTGAGAGGAATTTTGATTGAGTGATTGCATATATATATAAATACAAGCTGCTTCAATACCTTCAAGCCGAAATCTCGTGCTTCTGTGGGTTTTGAAAACGTACTGGGCCATCCCGGCATTCACAGTGTGCATTGGGAACCCACATTATTTCTGGAGAGTTCACCTGGCGACTGGCCAATGGCAACTCAGTTGTTACCATAAATTAATATCTTGTTCTTATAATAATATACCATTTGAATATTGATTGCAGTAAATTAGACAGAGAACATGGTTACATATAGTACATAGATTAGGATAAGTTAGTGTTTGGAATCTTTACTTTGAACACACCTCTACTGTCTTTTGGTTAATATATTTTATGTAATAATACTACGGCCCGGCCGGCCTGACAAACATATACTTTGGTTATTTAATAATTTCTTGTGTGTTTGAGTCCGAGTGTGAGTTAGCTGCCTCTCGTGCAGTCGTTATATCCCAAAGACAATAACTCAGCTCGTGACAATGGTTATATGGAGGCAATCAAAAAGTTGACGTGTGCTGCTGTTTTCTTGTAACTATTGATATCTGAATGTTTGTCTGTCTGTTGCCGTTTGTCTATTGCTATCTGTGGAATGTGAATTGCCATCTGGTGTCTGTCTAGAATTTAGCTGGCGTAAAAGAGCAAGTTTGTCTATCTGTTGTAATGTTATTGTAGCGCCCTCCTGTTGTGACTTTGAACCGAGCAGTGAACACTATCTAAAACCGAGACTTCCCTTGTTTTGTAGGATAAGCCCGAGAGGAACTGCGGGAGAAAGGAATAAATTTAGCTGCTGACCGTCTGTCAAGACGAAAAGAGCCAACTATGTTATGTCGTCACTTCCGTAAGGCTTAGGTGTTTTTATTTCACTGTATTGTGTGTGCCAACTGTGACCTTGTAAGATCAAGAAACGCTTCACATCGTGAGTTTTGTCATGATGAGACTTGTGAAACGATTTTCTTGTCTGTGTTGATCAAGTTGTGGTGGCGGACTGGGTCTAAAAATATTGGTTGCCAGGAGACAAAGAGGGCCCACCCACCAATACAATTCCATCATTTAATTTTTAAAATGAATAAATTAAATTTAAAAAAAATATGTAAGTGGAAACAAAAACATGTAATTAGAATTCAAATGGTTTACTTGTAAGTTTTACTGCACATTATACACATTAACAGATAGTTTAAAAGTACAAACCGTGTATATTTCAAGCAGTCCACTATATTAAGATCAAGCAGTCTACTATAATATATTAAGAGCATTCGTTTGAGTTCACTAGATGTTTGTGCGAATCTGTCAATAATTGTTGCTGCATCCAATTCATCTAGCAATTCCTTTTCAATGGATAGCAACATGTATGATTCCAAGTTCTCCACAGACAGCGAATTTCTTAACCTTGTCTTAATGATCTTCAGCTTTGAAAATGTCCTCTCACATTGGACTTGAGTAACTGATAGTGTGCAGATGACATTATAAAGTTCATAAAGGTTATCATATGCCTTGTCATGAAGTCTGTTCGATGCCAGAATTTTAAGTACACACGATGGGCGAGTGCTGCAGATTTTACAATTGTTGCAACTACATTCTGTATTCTCACCATCATTAAGCAACAGCTTTAATACATCAAAATTTGAAGCAAAAGAAGCCAATTCCAATTTTGCATGATCTTTGCTGATTTGTGGAAATAGCTCAATAACCTTCCAATGCTTCATCTTCGAGGCCCATCTTAGCAGTAGTTATAAACTTTGCTGGGTCCAAACAGGATAAATCTTTATACAACTGTTTATGTTGTACAAAGCGTGATTCTAATGTCTGGACAATGCAGATTATTAGGTTAAACACGTTTACCCGAAAATCAGCTAGAGAATCCGAGGAATTTCTTTCATCACCAGTGTAAGCTCATCTGCCATTCTTTTCTTCTTTCTCTGTCTCTCAACTGGCAATCCTATTTCCAAAGGATCAATTTCCAATGTTTGATTTGCATCCATATTTATTCATTTGTGAAATCTGGTCATTACATATATTTACAAATTCTAAAGCTTTGTTGTGAACGTTATCAAATGTTCTTGTCTGTTCTTTCAGCTTTGTTGTAGCTGAATCTACCAAACTCCATGCGGTAAACATATCCAAACCACTTGTCTGTAGATAACTTGGCAACGGGACTGTAGTTTCAAATATATACAGGTATGTAAATGCTGTCAATATGGTTTCAAACTTTGAAAGACTTTGATGCAAAACATTATGCTTCAGGTTTTGTATTTGCATCAAACTTGTCTAAATCTTGTATGGTCATTGATAAGCATGTCAAGAGATCTACAAAAGTACTAGCAGTTGCTTCAGCAAAGCGTCCAAATATTGTTGCTGCTGCATTGGATTTGCCTGACCATCCAGTCTCGCCTATTAGTTATAATCGTTTCATTTTTTGTTGTCCTGGATGTTTTCCAACAACTTCTATCCATACAGCCATTCTCTTGTATGATGCTTTCACAAAAGTTGCTAAATTCTGAAGCAAATTGAATAAAGAAACTGCAGGCACACAACATTTGGTTGTTTCAGTTATCACCAAATTCGAAACATGGGCATAGCACAAATGTTGATCGGCCACATCAGCATTTTTTCTTTGTAAACCATTATACTGGCCATGGTAGCTTGCAGCGCCATCTGTGCTATCAGACAGACATTTTTTGGGGGTCAGTTTTAAACTGGCTGTAATGTTGCAATCAATCGATCAAAAAGTCCTTGTCCTGTACCATCAATACTTGGCACAACTGAAGTACCCGGTAGTCGCTCACAGGTAACCCCTTTAAGCACATGCCGGATAACAATGCTAAACTGATGGATGGATGAAATTTCTTGTGTTGAATCACTTGAATAGAATAATATTGTGCTTGGGAAACTTCATGACTAATTCTTTCTTGTATCATATTCTTCATAATTTGGATTAACTTGTTAATAGTGGTTTTACTCAGGTATGTAACAAGTCCACCAAGGCCTTTGCTTTGAGACTTTCCTGGCTGTTTTAGTCGTTCGATTCTTGGTTCAGGCTTTTTTTGTACTGCAGAAACGTGAGCTATCATAATGGGGTCATATTTTGCCACCAACTGTCACTGTAGCCAAAAAATTGCCATGATTCTGAACCTCATTATCTAGAGTGTTGGCTGATTCATTTCTATGACCACTGTCACGATCACGTGCGTGAAGATGGTCACGACCACGTGTGTGATGAGTACCTAACTTATTTACCTTTCAAACCCAGCTAACAAGCCAAACAAGCAGACCAGCGATCAACGGACACATGGAGTGAAATTTAAATTAAACGATATTTAATTATAAATGCATGACAAAACTTATGTCAAAACATTCAACTCATGATAATCACATACATAATCACAAAAACAGATGTACTTCAAATTTACTCTTGGGGATCATGGCTATTATCTGTTCCCCGTTTCACATCTAGATCTAACCCCTCTGTCCATAAACTTAATTACATATACTTAACAGTCTCTGTCAACAGCTGCCCTCCTCGTTGATGCAGTTTCACGTCTCCAGAGTTCACACGATCCTTTCTAGATCTCTAACTTCGACGATAAATGGGGAAACAGACGTCCCTGGCTTCACACAAATAAGAACACACAGTTCACACCCGCCATCGTAGATTACTTGTTCCTTGAGGGGTTCTCGACATCCCGTCCTCAAGACTCTTCAACTTGCAAACACACAGCACACCGACGGTTCACACCCGCCATCGTAGATTCACGAGCTTCTGATGGGTTCCCATCCTATCATCAGAACTCCTCAACTTCTGGTCCCCATGGCAACGACCTTCCACTGGTCGCCCGGACCGATTAATTCTTCTTATTGGGAAATAAATGTGAACATCATGGATCCCTCACACACCTAACACTTCTGGTCCCCACTGGCACGACCTTCCACTTGTCGCCCAGACCGATAGATTCTGCGTCTTCCTTTAGGAATGAATAACTTGGGAACCCTCATAGATTCCTCACATACATAACACCCCTGGTCCCCATGGCACGACCTTCCACTTGTCGCCCGGACCACTTCTCTCTCCGTCTTCCTCTAGGAATGAATAATTTGGGAACCACGTGTGTCGAGCTTCTCCTCTACTTATACTCCCGAGGTTTTTGCACACGCGACTAGTTTAAAGCGAGTCGTGTGTATCTATCCACGCTCGTCAACAATGTTAAAAACCGTGTTTTCCCCTGCTAAGCTCACCCCCCTAGACTCGTGGCGCACAAGGCCACCGACCTTCCTCGTGATAGTAATCTTTCATGCTAGTCAACAACTTAAAAAAACTCCCCTTCTCCCCTACCAAGTTTACCCCCTCTATACTCGTGGCGTACAAGGTCATCAACCTTAATCGTGACACCACGAAAAGGAATTGTTTGTTTGCTTAACATCTTTATGATGTCTATAATCCTCATGACAATACTTCTTTGCTTCAATACATGTACTTCTTCTTTGCTTTTCTGTAGTGATGCAGCACAAAAATGATCTAAGATGCCGTCGTTAACTACATTGATATATTGCTGAGCATTTCTGACATGTGTTGTTGTGGATTCATGTAAAGCCAAGCTCTGTCTAATACGCCTGTAGTCACTAAAGCAATGTACAAAAGGTGATGGATTACAAGTGTTGGGTGACTCAAAAGCTAAGCAGTATGAACAATATAAATACCTATTTTCTTTGCTATATGTTAGCCATTTTCTTGGGACTGAGTCATTCATAATTTTCCTCTCATACAAACGAGCATCAAGTGGCTGAAATGGATGTTGAGTAAAAAACTGTTTCAGATTTGCTTGTGATGGGTATGGAAAGATGCCAGTAGTTGATCCTTCATTTTCTTGTGTAGGTTCATTTACAGGATGTGCCTCAGAAACCATTTCTGTCATAAGGAATATCTGACTCCCTGTCATTAGTTGAAGCTGTATGTTCAGATGTTGCAACACTATAGGCAGTGCAGACTCTGGAACAATGAAACCAGAAGTACTGGGGCTAGGTTGAGTGGTAAAGGATGCACTTGTAGTTTTCTCTACTTTCAAAGTAGCTCCCCTCCCCTCCCCCCCCCCCCTGGTCTTGTAATTCACATGTCACTACATCATCACCATCGTCGTTGTTTTTTGCTTCTTGATTATCAGAAACTTACCTCTGCGAAGAAGAAATGTTGATATTCTAAGGTTAGAAAACGTATATTGTTCTTCAAAGAAAATGTAATATTTGAAGCTAGCTAGAGATATTTCAAGACAAACTATGGTAAAGACCTTACAACTGGCTAAATATAAAAAGAATAATTTCTCATGACATTTTAAGATTTATATTGTAGAGAATAGTAATTATCATAACCCTGTAATAGAATTGAAGATATAATAGAACTTTTATAATATTTTCATGCTACTAATTTTTGTCTAATATTTATATATTCTTTGATAATTTATATTTTATATATATTGTCTAATGTCTAAGGGGGGAGGGGGGGTCACTTCCTCAGGGGCTCACTTGCCATTGGGCAAGCTGACACCCTGGCCAGTCCGCCACTGGTTTGTGGATTCTCTAAAACATGATGTCATCTTCTGGCTGCTGACATTTCAGGCACACAATTCCAGCTGTCCCGTCTATCTCCTACATTTTTTTTTATGTGCCCAATACACTTCAAAATAGCCTTTACACCATTAATTCTGCTCATGATAACCTTGTTTCGCATTTTTTTTCCCAACACAATAAATACGTGGTGATCTTGGTGGACATTTTCACTCTGTAAAGGAAATTAAATTTCACTTCAGCTGAAATCCTCTAAAAAAGCTGGCAAGTTTCGCCTTTGACAATTAAAGAATTACTCTACTTCTCGTTTGTTCCCAGCAGATCAAATATCTGGTCACACTGGCCATGCTGTGACATCAGTGTTGCCAAGGTTACACAGACTGGCGGAAGTGTTCATGCTTTGGATTGTACATTGGAATCGGATTCGTCAAACTCTGGTCTTATTAACTAAATGACAAATGGGCAAGGTTTCATTCACAGCTCATGTCACATGATCTACCTGTCGCAGAGAAAAACTTGAGTGTTTTTCGTGATGGCATGTTTTCCTGTTAATCATAATTTATCCTCTTGGGGATTCAAAGTGGCACTGAGTTTTTGTTTGACAGCATATGATATATCATAGCATGGTTTGTGCTATATTGGTTTTTACGAGCATTTCTTAATGAACATAATTATATTTGAGTCATTGCCAAATAAAGGCAGGTGAAATCTTCCGTGAAAGAGATCACCTACAAGAGTTTCAATGAACTTATTGAAATATTTCTAAGGTGCGACAATTTTAGTTTTCTGTTAGATTAGAAAGGAAAAATTGAACTTCGTTCTCAATCACTTTTAAAATTTATATTACCGTAAATGTCTTGTCTTTCTTCCTTTTTCTTTTTTCTTAGCGTGTTATTTTTGGTCAGACTTTACCATACGTTTTTGTCGCCAAATATACATAAAGATGAACATTGGTTTCCTGTCACAGTACAGATAATTCAGTGTCAATTATTCTATTACATAAGAACCATTACCTGTGGCCCCCTCCCCTCCCCCCCCCCCGAAAAAAATTCCATTTTTTGGGTTTGTTTCGCTTACGTCACCCAAAATTTGTGATGTTGTCCCCGCTGCCCCCCCCCCCTCCCCACACACACATACATCCCCCAACCCGCAGTGCACGTGGCTGAGCAATGCCCACTCGCCAAAATTAGCTGTAATTCCACACAGAGGAACTGAAACTGAAAGGAGAAAGAACTATTTTATGGCAGTGGAACTTCCGCCGAAAGACGAAATAAAAGACGAAATTTCCTTCTGTGACGTCACCTGTAACAAACCAACAGCAGGTCATGAACTTTGATAGTGATAGGCAGCTACACTCTCCTTTCTAGCGAAAACACAAACTTTGACACACTTCCCGTTGACGAATTCTAAATTGTAATTTGGGGGGGGGGGGGTGGTATGGGGCAGAAGGGGAGACTAGTCTAAGGATGAGTGCCTGCGACACAGAGTATGTGTGTGTCTGCGTATGTGTGCGTGCCTTAGCGTACACACATGCCATGTAAACGTGCACATGTGCCATCTTTAACCAAATAAGATCCAATCAAAACTTTGAGGCAATCACTTTATTACACTTAAATGGTAGCTGTAGCTGTAGATCTACATGGCAGGGAATGGCAACCAAGCGTTTGGGGGTGGGGGAGGAATGGTTGTCTACTTTCTCTATCTTGTGAAACCTCGATTTGTACATCTAACAACACAGCTAGACGTAGCGTCATGGTTGATGTGTCCACAGACAGTAGTAGTGTGACGTCATGGTTGATGTGTCCACAGACAGTAGTAGTGTGACGTCATGGTTGATGTGTCCACAGACAGTAGTAGTGTGACGTCATGGTTGATGCGTCCACAGACAGTAGTAGTCTGACGTCATGGTTGATGCGTCCACAGACAGTAGTAGTGTGACGTCATGGTTGATGCGTCCACAGACAGTAGTAGTGTGACGTCATGGTTGATGCGTCCACAGACAGTAGTAGTGTGACGTCATGGTTGATGCGTCCACAGACTGTAGTAGTGTGACGTCATGGTTGATGTGTCCACAGACAGTAGTAGTGTGACGTCATGGTTGATGTGTCCACAGACAGTAGTAGTGTGACGTCATGGTTGATGCATCCACAGACAGTAGTAGTGTGTCGTCATGGTTGATGTGTCCACAGACAGTAGTAGTGTGACGTCATGGTTGATGTGTCCACAGACAGTTGTACTGTGACGTTAAGCCTAACATTGTCCTACTGGGCCGACAAATAGCGACATTCCTAGCTCCGTCTTGTCCCTCTAATTCTTCATATAGCAACGTTATTCAACTGTTTACAAGAGTGGTATAAATCAATTGTTAGTCTAAGTTTTGCCGCATGAGCGCTGACGCCTGGTCAATATTTTATAAGACTTGAATAGCAACTGAAACGACGTATTGTACTTAATGGCAGCTTCTCCAAATGATTATCAAAAACAGCTGGTCATTCTTGTAACTAAAAACTTGGAAATAATCAACCATTTCTCTCCAGTCTAGAAAAGTTGTTAGTACTTCCAAACAAACAGGATTAATTTGGCAATGTAGTGGCGTAGATGCTCTTACGACCATAATTATTATTCATTCATTTCCTAAGAAAAAAAAATCAAGTTAGATCTTCTGCATTCTCACGATTGTGTTGTTGTTTTTTTTGTTTCCCGAAAAGTTACAAAAATTCACATACGACAGTATTCAATACCATCCGCGACATGTTCATGTGTCATTTGAGGTCTTGACACTGACGGCGTAAAGGTCAGAAGTGGTTGGATGGATGTGTGAGGTCAATTAATTCAACATGTTCACATACTGACAGAATGATCGAGTTAATGGGCCAATAGATGAACAAGAGGAGATATAGGCAGGCGAATAGACGAACAAACGGATGGACAGATGGAAGGACCTATTAAATGCGGGGAGAAGTGAATGAGCAAGTCATAAAGCAACCAATAACAATCCAAGAAAGAAAAAAAAACAATTAAAAACAAAACGGTGAAGAATTTCATCATAACGACAAAAGCCACCCATTCGCTGAAAAAATCTAAACATGTATAGCAAAAAAAAACTAAAATAGCAAATAAATTAACTCACCGCCAGTCACATGACACACATTAGAAATACAGAAACTACAGTTCACTGAATGGGCATGAGGACAGGGAAACGACCGATGGACAGATACACACAGACAGAAAGTGTGTGGGGGAGCTCAGCAGGTGCTATCCAATGTTTCCTGTTTGTGGGGCGCCTCTGTTTTCATGTCCTTGGCTTTTTTCAACTTGACGGATTGCAAAAATCTGGGGAGAGAACACAACATTGTTACTGGGTATCACCCAATTCTGCTCTGCAGTGTAATCGGATAAGATTGTAGGAAAGTGAAAAAGTGGGGGGGGGGGGGATGCAGGGTGTAATGTATTGAGTACCGTAGTATATCTAGTTAGTAATAATATGAATGAATGAATGTACGAAGAGACGAGTGTATTGTGAAACCTTTTCAATATTAAAAAGAAACACTTCCTGTTGTGTTCAACCGATTATATTATTCGATTACTACCGATTATTATGGGAGTCGATTAAAGTACGAAA
The DNA here is from genome assembly GCA_963931925.1 of Onchidella celtica. Classification (NCBI taxonomy): domain Eukaryota; kingdom Metazoa; phylum Mollusca; class Gastropoda; order Systellommatophora; family Onchidiidae; genus Onchidella; species Onchidella celtica. The sequence continues at coordinate 65,119,031 of OZ007572.1, forward strand.
CTAAAAAAGGGGGAAGAAGAAACAGTCCTAGAGTAAGCATCATGGCAGCGAGGGTCGTTCTGTGTTAACGAAATAAACAAGCAGACCAGCAAAGCACAGGATACAGTCTTATGTTGATTTAATTCGTGTTGACTGTTATTGAATTCAATTCGAGTGTTCTTCAGGTAATGAACACAACAATGACGACGAGGGCAAATTCTCATAGTGGATTGCACCCGTTTAGCATTGAAGACCCCAGCACTCTTGGACCAAGGTGGGAAAAATGGTTGTTCGCATTCAATCTCTATGCGGATGGCAAAGTTCTGATCGTCGAAGAGACCGATGCAGGTAACAGTAGCACAGCTACACCTAGATCTACAGCACAAGCTAAAATCGAAAAACAACGTAGGGCTCTTCTGCTTCACGAAGCTGGCCCAGACGTACAAGACATCGTTCTTACTTTGTCGCCGAACGCCACTGCTCCAACGTCACTCAAGGACACCGTGGACATGCCCAATAGCCACTTTACACCAAAAACAAATGTGCCTTATCAAAGAAATGTGTTTCGGGAGGCAAAACAAGAACTTCATGAGACAGTTTTGCAGTTTACAACCCGTCTACGAGAATTAAGTAAACACTGTGCATTCGCAGACAGAGATGATCAAATCCGCGATCAGATCGTTCAAAAGTGTAGGTCAGATAGACTACGAAGAAAATTACTAGAAAAAGGTACAGACCTTACCCTTCAGTCAACATTAACAATGGCAGAACAGTTCGAGTCACTCGATTCACAAACAAAAGCAATGTCACTCAGCGACAGCATCAGAGCCGTCAGGCCCAGGCAAGGCCAAGAGTCTAGACCTAGATTTAATAGCGGCACCCACCACAAGGAGAAAAAGTTCCATACTAGTAGTGCAAAGGCAGATGCAACATGCTATCGTTGTGGTAAAACAGGACATTTTGCCAAGGACGGTAACTTGTCCTGCAAATGGTAAAACATGCAGTAAACGTGGGGGACGCAATCATTTTGCAATCTGTTGTAAAACCAAAAACTTTCACTCACCGAGGCAGCACACAAACCCAAATAAGAAAAAGGAAAAGGTTAGCTATGTCACAGAAGAAGAACTAGAAACACCAGATGATTATGCTTTCGCTTGTGAAATTGAAGGTTCAGACACTGTCCCTATCAAAGTTGGTGGAGTGAAAACTCAAGTGTTGGTAGATTCAGGCTCATCAGTGAACATTATCAGCCAAGAAACTTGAGAAGAATTGAAAGCCAATAAAATAAAGTGTGAATCAAAGAAAGGTGGAACTGAAGTGTACGCATGCGGACAAAGCAAACCTCTGAACATTGTAGGTTCTTTCTCTTGTGAAGTACAAGCAGGAGATCACAAGGCAAACTGTACTTTTAGGGTGATGACAGGAACAGGTATTTCTTTACTTGGCAGGAAGTCAGCTGAAGAATTAGGACTTCTGGTCATAGGCGTCAACGTAGTTGATGAAAAGAAAATATTTCAGAAAAGTGAGGGGAGAGAAACTGTTAGATTTTTAGTGCACAAAGAGTACCCAGATCTCTTTGAAGGTGTCGGAAAGCTTAAAAATGTTACGGTTTCACTGAAGACCAAAGAGAATGTTACACCAGTTGCCCAGACAACGAGAAAACTGCCATACAGTCAGAGACGGAAGGTGGAAAGTGAACTACAAAGAATGCAAGAATGTGACATCATTGAAAAAGTGTCAGAGCCAACCCCATGGGTTAGTCCCATTGTAGACATTCCAAAAGCCAATAACGAAGGATATGCCTTGATATGAGAAGAGTCAATCTAGCAATCGAAAGGGAGCGGCACCCTATTCCAACGATAGACGAGGTACTTTCAGAAATGTGTGAAAGTACAGTCTTCTCAAAACTTGATCTGAGGTGGGGTTATCACCAACTTGAGTTGGATGAAGAGTCGAGGAAACTCACAACTTTTGTTACCCATGCCGGACTTTTCAGATACAAAAGACTAGTGTTTGGTGTTAGTGCGGCTTCAGAAATTTACCAAAATGAAATTAGGAAAGTGTTGCAAGGAATTGATGGTGTTCCGAACATTTCAGATGACATTGTCGTGCACGGGAAAACTCAACAGGAACATGACGAAAGGCTCAAAGCTACGCTTGATATGCTGAGAGAAGTTGGCCTAACTCTGAACAAGGACAAATGTCAATTTGGAGTAAGTGAAATTGTATTCATGGGACACAAAATATCAGGCAATGGAATTTGTGTCACTGAGGAAAAGGTAGAAGCAGTGAAAAATGCCAAAGAACCGCAGAACGCATCAGAAGTTAGAAGTTTCTTGGGATTGGTTCAATTCTGTTCGAGATTTATCCCAAACCTGTCAACTATTGCTGAACCACTTAGAAAGTTGACACGGCAAAATGAGAAATTCCACTTTGGACCAGAACAGAAAGAAGCATTTGAAAAACTCAAATCTTCACTGTGTAACGCCAACACACTGGCATTGTACAGCCCGTTTGCGAAAGAAACCAAAGTCATCGCAGACGCATGCCCATTCGCTCTTGGAGGAATTTTAGTGCAGACACGGGATGACGGACAAGAAAAGGTGGTCATGTACGCCAGTCGAAGCTTGACTCCAGTGGAGAGGAGATATTCGCAAACTGAAAAGGAAGCCTTAGCGCTCGTGTGGGCGTGTGAAAAATTTCATGCCTACGTCTATGGCATTGAGTTCAAGCTAGTCACAGACCATAAAGCGCTCATGGTTATCTAGGGACCAAAAAGCCGACCGTCAGCTCGCATCGAACGATGGGTTCTTCGAATGCAACAGTATTCGTTCGAAGTCCAGTATGTGAAAGGAACAGACAACATCGCAGACTGTCTGTCACGCCTGACAGCCCATCGCCAGGACTCCAATCAAGACCTCACAGACGAAGTACGTTTCATTGCAGAAAATGCGGTGCCAAGGGCAATGATGCCCCAAGAAATATAGGCAGAATCAAAGATTGATGAGGAATTACAAGAGATAAGACAATGCATTGAAAGCAACAAATGGGAGAAATGCAAATTTAAGCAGTACCTTCCCCTGTCATATGAACTTTGTTCCTATGGATACTTAGTTTTGAGAGGCACAAGGATAGTGATTCCCCAAAAACTTAGACAAAAGGTGATAGCGTTGGCACATGAGGGACATTTTGGTATTGTTAAGACCAAGCAGAATCTCAGAAGTAAGGTGTGGTGGCCAGGTCTTGAGAAAGATGTGGACAAGTTCATCCGAACGTGTCATCAATGTCAAATTGTGGGGAAACCAGATCCACCACAGCCTATCAACCCAACCCCACTGACAAATGGTCCGTGGCAACATGTGGCCATTGACTTTCTGGGACCGATTGACAAACTTTATGTGATGGTTGTCACAGACTACTTTGGCAGGTACATTGAAGTTGCATATGTACCCTCCACATCAGCAACATGTGTCATTCGCAGTCTCCAGGAAATCTGTGCCAGATTTGGTTATCCACTGACCCTGACAAGCGATAACGGGCCTCCGTTTTCCTCGAGAGAATTTGCAGATTTTCTTGACAGTCACGGAATAAAACACCATGCTGTGTCACCCAAACACCCCCAAGCTAACGGAGAAGTGGAAGTACAAAACCGAGGTTTGGAGAAAAGAATAAGAATTGCAAAGGAAGAGAACAATGAATGGAAAGAAGCAATTCTAGTGTACCTATTACAGTACCGGTCAACGCCACACAGCACAACAGGCTTCACGCCAGCTAAGCTCATGTTCAATCGAGAGCTTAGAGGTAAGCTGCCAACGCTACCAGAACATGTTCTTAATCAAGAACTGAGGGATAAAGATTCCGAAAACAAGACCAAAAGCAAGGTGTACACCGACAGTAGGCGAAGTGCCAAAGAATCTTTCATACATGTTGGAGACAAGATTCTGGTGAAAAGCGACAACCCATCAAAAACTCAGACTCCGTTTCGTCCAGATCCATTTACAGTAATTGATACTGCTGGACCGAAACTCACCATTTTGTCACATGATGGTATGAAATATCAAAGACATAGAAACAATGTAAAACTGTATCATCAAGAGGAAGGTGAAAATCAAGAAAAGGTACCAGAGTATGTCACCTCGGGTACTGTGAACAAAGAACAAAATCAAGACGCAAGTGATGTCAACACCGGTATGGACCCAACAGTCACCGTGGAACCTATCACCCCAGCAACGACTTCAGCACCGGAGGAGCCAAAACCTCCAGAGTCCTCAGCTCAGTCCAGACCGAAGAGACAGCGAGAGAAGCCCAAATGGACAAATGATTTTGTGTTATATTAGTTATTCATGTTAGGGATGTATGTTGTTTTACCCTTCTGCCTAGGGAGACATTGTCCATCCATTTTTTTTATTAACGTTACGATTCGAGCGTAGGAATTTAATTTTAATTCGTTTGATGTTCAAGAGTAACATTTTTTTTCCTATCAATTCAATTTGTACATCCTGTTTTTTTAAATGTTGAGACGTAAAGAATGACATTGACTTAAAAGTTAAAGTTACTTGTTAGTCTACTTCTGCTGGTAGACTCCCACTCAAAAAAAAATAAAAAAATTGTGTCAATCTACAAGAAAAAATCAACATTAAAGTAATGTTAAAGTTATAGCATTTTTGGGTTAAAAAAAAAAGTGTTGTTGTGTTCAACCGATTATATTATTCGATTACTACCGATTATTATGGGAGTCGATTAAAGTACGAAACTAAAAAAGGGGGAAGAAGAAACAGTCCTAGAGTAAGCATCATGGCAGCGAGGGTCGTTCTGTGTTAACGAAATAAACAAGCAGACCAGCAAAGCACAGGATACAGTCTTATGTTGATTTAATTCGTATTGACTGTTATTGAATTCAATTCGAGTGTTCTTCAGGTAATGACAAGAACACAACACTTCCGTTTCCCTGTGAGAATAACAGGCCGGAAAAACATGGAGAAGATGTGTTGAATTAAGTTCTTTCGGTATCTACCATAATCGGAGTTTAGGCAATGTCAAACATGACATATTGGCGACGAGGATAAAGTAAAGATAAGTAGAAAACTTACTCGTGATAATATAGGTCTAGATGCTTAGTAGTTATTGATTAATCTCCGTTTAGAAGAAAGATCTAGATCTAGTAGAAAGAAACTACGAAGATGAATTTCGGACATTTAGAGCAATTTGATGAACGCATTGAGACATTCACTGAATATCAAGAACGTGTAGAACTATATTTCATTGCTAATCAGATTGATGAAGAAAAGAGAAAGAAAGCCATTTTTCTGACCTTAGTTGGACCACACCAGTACCGGCTCTTGAGAGACCTATGTGCGCCGACCCCGATTACAGAAAAATCATTCATCGACCTTTGCACCTTAATGAAAGAACATTTTGAGCCGAAACCACAGAAATATGTTCAGAGGACTAAATTTGAAAACCGCAACCGCCATCCTTCTGAAACTGTTAGCCAATACGTGGCTGCACTTCGACACCTCAGCGAATTCTGCGAATTTGGCAGGAGCCTTGAAGAGAGACTTTGTGAACGCATCGTTCGTTGGATCAACGATGAGAAGATCCAGAGACGCCTTCTTTCTGAAGTAGACCTAAACCTTCAGAAAGCTATACAGATCGCCCAAGCAGTGGTGACGTCAGAAACCGGGGCAAAGGACCTACATGCCCACGACAAACACATTACCAGTACCGATAACTCGTCTGGTCTTCATCATCTTCACCGAAAGCCTAACTGGTATGACCACAATCGTAAACCGACTCCAGCAAACACGTCAAAATCCAATACCGGATCTAAGACAGCTCCTTCGACAACACCGTCGACATCATTGAAATGCCATCGTTGTGGCATGGATCATGGTGGTATTCCCTGCAAATTCACAAATTCTAAATGCTTCCACTGTGGAAAAATAGGCCACATCGCAAAAGTGTGTAAATCTCAAAAAGCATCCCCTTCGTCTGCTTCATTTTCTACGGTTACACCTAAACACACTCCCAAACAACACCATAATGGAGGAAGGGAAAGGTATAAATGGAACTATTCATCACGCTCCTGTTACAATATTGATAATGATTCTAGCAACGATTCTGAATTGTTTGGACTGTACCACACTCGTCCAGACCCCAATTCCAACAAAGCCATTTGGATACCTCTGAATGTAGAAGGTAAGGAAATATTATTTCAATTGGATACTGGTGCCTCCTCTACTGTTATACCTGTGACCATGTATTGTGATTTATTTTCTTCATACGAGTTGAAACCAACCAAAACGTCACTTAGAACCTACACTGGTGACAAGGTACACATCCTAGGACAGTTATGCATGAACATTCTGTACAGTGAACAATCACTTGAACTGCCATTGATAGTGGTAGATTCGCCGGGACCGCCGCTTCTGGGAAGAAACTGGCTTCAGGAAATTAAGTTGAATTGGAGCAGTTTATTCCATACTACATCTCTGCATGACGGGTTCCGATCAATAACGCTCAGCTCAACACTATCCAAATACAGCAGTGTTTTCAACTGTGACGCTGGTCTATTGAAAGATCACCTGCAGCATATCAGTCTTAGAGAAAATACCTACCCCATCTTCAAGAAAGCCAGACACCCACCATTTGCTCTTCGCAATATAATTGAAGAAGAGTTGGACCGCCTTGTTCAGACCAACATTATCGAAAAGATAGAACATTCTGATTGGGCAACACCGATTGTTCCAGTCCTCAAAAGTGACTCTACACTCAGAATTTGTGGAGATTACAAGGTTACCGTGAATAAAGTCATAGCCAAAGAAGGACATCCAATACCGCGAATCGATGAATTAGCGAACAAGTTAGCTCATGGTAAGAAATTCTCCACCATTGACTTCAGTCATGCATACACACATATTGCACTGGATATTGAAAGTCAGAATGTAACAACCATCAATACCCACTGTGGTCTCTATAGGTATAAACGGCTTCCATATGGAATATCATCTTGCCCCGCCATTTTTCACCGTACTATTGAGTCTGTGTTCAAGGATATTCCCAACACTGTCATTTATTTTGTCAACCTCTATCTGACGGGCTGCAACGACGAGGATCATTTGAGAACGCTCGAAATGGTTTTGAACCGTTGCAAGGAAAAGGGACTCAACATCAAGCGCTCCAAATGCGATTTTCTGAGAGATGAAATCGATTTTCTTGGCTATCGTCTCACAAGACATGGAATTCAGCCACAGCCAAAGAAAATAGAAGCAATCCATAAGGCCCCTGAACCAGTCAATGTTCATGAACTGAAATCTTATCTCGGAATGCTGAACTACTATTCGAAATTCCTACCGAACCTTTCACATGACCTCTCACCTCTGTATGATTTGCTGAAGAAGGACACCAAATGGAAATGGACATCAAAACAGAAATCAGCATTTGAAAAGTCCAAGAAACTTATTTCTTCAGATAAGCTCTTGGTACATTATAACCCACAAGTTCCTGTTGTGTTAACTTGTGATGCTTCACCTAGAGGAGTGTCAGCAATTTTATCACATGCAGACACTGATGGAACGGAAAGACCAATCGCTTTCGCCTCCAGATCGCTTGATAAGGCAGAAAGAAATTATTCGCAATTAGATAAAGAAGCTTTAGCACTGATCTTTGGAATACGGAAGTTTCACAAATACGTCTGTGGTCGACACATCACCGTCAAGACTGATCATAAACCTCTATTGGGCTTATTAGGCGAAAACAAGCCTATTCCGGAACATTCAGCCTCACGTGTTCAACGATGGGCTATCATCATGAGCGCCTACGACTACAAGTTGGAATATGTTCCAGGACATCGTAACAACGCTGATGCACTAAGTAGATTACCTCTACCAACTCATAGGCATGAACCAACACCATTCCCAGAAGATCTGCACCACATCTTCCAACGTCTTGATGATTCACCAATCACAAGTGCCCACACTGCAGCAGAAACTTCGCTGGATCCAACGTAGCGTCTACAAATTTTGTGCTCATGGTTGGCCTGCTCATGTCAACGACCAACTTCGCCCGTATTTTACTCGTAAATCAGAATTGAGCATCGATAATGGATGTGTTCTATGGGGTATTCGTGTTGTGATTGCATCATCTTTACAACAAGGAATTCTGTCACTCCTACACGAGGAACATGTTGGGATTACTAGAATGAAAATGTTGGCCAGAAGTTATGTATGGTGGCCAAAGTTAGATAGTGAATTAGAAAATGTGTCAAAATCGTGCTTTCAGTGTCAAAGTTTAGAAATGCACCTCCTAATGCCCCACTTCACTCATGGAATTGGCCAAGTCAATCGTGGAGTCGAATCCACATTGATTTCGCTGGGCCTTTCTTAGGGCATATGTTTTTGATCATAGTAGATGCACATTCGAAATGGTTAGAAATTCGCATTATGAAGAGGATTACAGCACAGGACACCATCTTCCAGTTTCGTTCTGTGTTTGCTACCCATGGATTACCAGACAGAATCGTGTCGGACAACGGACCAACATTCACCGGTCAGGAATTCCAGGATTTCCTTCGCCATAATGCTATAGAACATATCAAATCTGCACCTTACCACCCATCCACAAATGGGTTAGCTGAACGCGCAGTTTCAACATTCAAAAGTGCCATGAAAAAGATGGACAAAGGAACAATTCATGAACGTGTAAACAGATTCCTCATCAAGTACCGATCAACACCCCAAACAACCACTGGGGTAACACCAGCAGAACTTTTGTTAGGTAGAAAGATTAAAACCAGATTAGACCTTGTCCATGATGACCATGTATGTGAAAATGTAAAGAAAAACCTTAGGATTCAAAAATACTATCATGATGAACATGCTAAATTTAGAGAATTTGCTATTAATGATAATGTCTTTGTTCAGAATCAGTCCACTTCTTATCCCAAATACTTACCAGGTATCATTGTTGATAAAACAGGACCTATCTCCTATAAGGTTAGGTTGAATGGTATGATCAAACGTTATCATGTTGATCAAATCCTACCTACTGAGGTTGATTTTGCTTCGAATCCCAGGATCGAACCGCCAAGCCTTTCTCTTTCAGAGAGAATGGGGAAAGGGAGTTTTACTATTAGGGAAAACCCCATTGGATCAGCAAACTATGACCCCTTAGCTGAGGAGGTAAATCCTTATACACCTCCTGTTGAGCCTGTTGACTCAGAGGACACAACACCTTCTGTTGATCAGAATAATGATCAGACCTCTTGTCAGTCATCCCAAAGTTCCGTATTATTAGATACAGAGAAATCACCAGTTGAAAGCAAAATGCCAATTAGAAGATCACAAAGAATTATCAAGAAGCCTGATAAGCTAACACTTTGATTTGAAATATTTTTGTTGATTAACTAATCTTGAGTTAAATTGTTGTTAGGTTGATTTAATTATTTCAACATGTTAAATTGTCTTTGGCGATGATGTAAAACACTGTAACTCTCCAACGTTATTATTATTAACATTAGTTATTTCAACACCTTACAGTGTTTATCTTCTATGTAGTATGCTAGTAGTATAGTATGGTATGTTGTCTTGAGTTTAAATCATTAAGAGACATGTGTCACATCATATATTCTGTTGTGCTGTCATTTTCGTATAATTACGGGTTAAGTTTCATTTAAGGTTGGGGGAATGTAATGTATTGAGTACCGTAGTATATCTAGTTAGTAATAATATGAATGAATGAATGTACGAAGAGACGAGTGTATTGTGAAACCTTTTCAATATTAAAAAGAAACACTTCCGTTTCCCTGTGAGAATAACAGGCCGGAAAAACATGGAGAAGATGTGTTGAATTAAGTTCTTTCGGTATCTACCATAATCGGGGTTTAGGCAATGTCAAACATGACACAGGGTCCTTACGAACAGAGGAGGCCCAAAGATCAGATAGATCGCTCACAAACCGCACAGTGATTTCTTTATGTCTGCGCTAAGAAAAAGACAGTCGAGACTGACAAGACGTGCGGGTCTCTTCTTCGCACCTTTAAATTAAGCGAAACGCACCCGTCACCTCATGGGACTCCCCGCTCACTCTCAGCGCCGAACTAGCAGTACACACACGATGCTTGCACAGAAAATAATAGGCAGCTGATCGGTTTTACTTCTAAGAGCAATCGCTACATCATATAATTATTATTGTGTTTTTTAAAGTCTCTGTACAACAACCCACACAAACATGGTGGGCGCAGCAGGACAAATCAAACAGCAGACGTGTGAGATGTCATGTGGGAGGATTACATACAAACACTGTACATACAGTCATCTCTAATAAACACCCACTATCAGGACAGACCTTGATGTTCTTGTTTTTAAACAAAAAAGTGGGGCAGGGTGGGGAGCAGGAGTGGCCACGGAAAAGGTCAGACGTGTTACAGAGGTCTGGTGTGTTGCAGAAGTGAGGCGTGTTACAGAGGTCTGGTGTGTTGCAGAAGTAAGGTGTGTTACAAAGGTCTGGTGTGTTGCAGAAGTCAGGCGTGTTACAGAGGTCTGGTGTGTTGCAGAAGTCAGGCGTGTTACAAAGGTCTGGTGTGTTGCCGAAGTCAGGCGTGTTACAGAGGTCTGGTGTGTTGCCGAAGTCAGGCGTGTTACAGAGGTCTGGTGTGTTGCAGAAGTCAGGCGTGTTACAGAGGTCTGGTGTGTTGCAGAAGTAAGGCGTGTTACAGAGGTCTGGTGTGTTGCAGAAGTAAGGCGTGTTACAAAGGTCTGGTGTGTTGCAGAATTCAGGCGTGTTACAAAGGTCTGGTGTGTTGCAGAGGTCAGGCGTGTTACAGAGGTCTGGTGTGTTGCAGAAGTCAGGCGTGTTACAAAGGTCTGGTGTGTTGCAGAAGTCAGGCGTGTTACAGAGGTCTGGTGTGTTGCAGAAGTCAGGCGTGTTACAGAGGTCTGGCGTGTTGCAGAAGTCAGGCGTGTTACAGAGGTCTGGTGTGTTGCAGAGGTCAGGCGTGTTACAAAGGTCTGGTGTGTTGCAGAAGTCAGGCGTGTTACAGAGGTGTGGTGTGTTGCAGAAGTCAGGCGTGTTACAAAGGTCTGGTGTGTTGCAGAAGTCAGGCGTGTTACAGATGTCTGGTGTGTTGCAGAAGTCAGGCGTGTTGCAAAGGTCTGGTGTGTTGCAGAAGTCAGGCGTGTTACAGAGGTCTGGTGTGTTGCAGAAGTCAGGCGTGTTACAGAGGTCTGGTGTGTTGCAGAAGTCAGGCGTGTTACAAAGGTCTGGTGTGTTGCAGAAGTAAGGCGTGTTACAGAGGTCTGGAGTGTTGCAGAAGTAAGGCGTGTTACAAAGGTCTGGTGTGTTGCAGAAGTCAGGCGTGTTACAGAGGTCTGGTGTGTTGCAGAAGTCAGGCGTGTTACAAAGGTCTGGCGTGTTGCAGAAGTCAGGCGTGTTACAAAGGTCTGGCGTGTTGCAGAAGTCAGGCGTGTTACAAAGGTCTGGTGTGTTGCAGAAGTCAGGCGTGTTACAGAGGTCTGGCGTGTTGCAGAATTCAGGCGTGTTACAGAGGTCTGGCGTGTTGCAGAAATCAGGCGTGTTACAGAAGTCTGGCGTGTTGCAGAATTCAGGCTTGTTACAGAGGTCTGGCGTGTTTCAGAAGTCAGACGTGTTACAGAGGTCTGGCGTGTTGCAGGAGTCTGGCGTGTTACAGAGGTCTGGCGTGTTGCAGAAGTCAGGCGTGTTACAGAGGTCTGGTGTGTTGCAGGAGTCTGGCGTGTTACAGAGATCTTGTGTGTTGCAGGAGTCTGGCGTGTTACAGAGGTCATCAGATAATTATGAACTTGAAATGATTGACAGGCCACCTTTCTGTCCTACATTCTAAGACGCCATCGTCATTCAGCACGGCCGGTTTATCAGATCTTACAAACCTTCATTTATTTATTTGTTTTTAATCTCTGACTGACGAAAGCCATTTTCGCTGTCCGTCTAAAAATGTGGACAACCCCGTGAAATGGAGATAAGACATGAAGAACAGTTTCAAATCCCAACTAAGTGTAGGGAACAGCTCAGAAGACGGAAGAAGTGACGTATCTGATAAATCGTGCTTTATCGTGTGGCCGTTCGACAAGACATGCTGCCCGCATACTCGCTTCAGGCAAAACGACTGAAGGCGTCAACTGGCAAGTTTTACTGGCCCGACAGAATGGCGAGATGGCTGTCGGGATGTTGTCACAACAGAAGCGTTAGATGTCATGTCGAACTTCAAATAATTTGAAATGTTCAAGTTGATTTTGAAAGCTATAAGTGTTGCAGTTACTTAGAAAACGTGTTGGGGGGCAAGGTAGTCTAGAGGCAAGGTGCTCGCCTCTCATGCCAACGGCCCCGGGTTCAAAACCCGGGCAGTGCAGGCATGTTGGAAATTGGAATTTTTCTCATATTTTCAAGTCCCTGATCCCATTGGGGGGTAGGATCGAGTACCTAGTCTTCTCGGATATGGACGAAAAATTCGGAGGGCCCGTTGCGCACGTTAAAGATACCTTGGCAGTTGGAAATCGTAAAGAGCAGGCCGAACAGGCCGCTGCCTGGGCCAAATTGAAATTAATAGATTAAAATTTATCCATATCATCCCCCCACCAGCAACAACAAAATTTATTATTCATTATTAAATATAAATTATTATTAATAAATATTCAAATATTATTTGAGTTGTGAGTTGTGAACTGTTGTGAGTTGTGAACTGAGCCTAATAGGCTGCGTTACAATTTGCTCTGAGATAGAGAGAGATAGAGAGAGATAAAGAGAGAGAGAGAGCGAGACAGGGAGAGAGAAAGAAGCAGTGTAGTGTGTTGAGCGCGGCGCAGGTGTTCCATTCTGCTCTGTGGTTGACTTGTTGCTTCTGTAAAGCGCATAGAGCATTTTAAATGGATATGCGCTATATAAATGCCATCCATTATTAGGTCCAGTCAAACTGAAATGCTTGTCGTTGCTATCTGAGACAAAATTTGGTACCATCCGCGGCCCTGGTCGCTGAGCGCCATCACTACCGGTCTTTTCAGAACCAAAACCAACAAACTCAGTTTCTGTCTATCATCTGTTAAATTCCGTCTGTAGAGGATCTGTCTCAAGGTATGCAATATCCCCGATTCTGATTGTTTCCACACCCATGACTGTACGACCCGCTTACAAAGTGATTTTGTCGCCCCGTTGGCTAGAAATAGTTCAGACAGCCTAGTTGTGTATTTCATAGCGCTTGGCTCATCTTGAACATGCAGAATAGACCGGCTATGCTCGCGATTACAACAATACGTTTCCTAAGGAACTGGATTCGCATTAATCTATTCTATGTAATCAAAATATAACATTAACAATCAAACATTAAATAATTTGCGACAATATTTGTGCGCCCGCACGCACGCACACACACACACACAACTCAGCCAAAATTTAAAAAAATGGCTCTAAATCTGGGCACATTCTCAATAATAATAGCACTCTGCTTCGCCTTCCTATTCTTTGCACGACTTGTGGCGAATTAAAACTAGAATTCAGCGCCTCAGCACTTCATTGGAACTCTTAAAAAAAAATAAAAAATGTATAGTCTACTTCTAAAAAATCAACTCCCTCGTTAAACTAAATTAATTTTTAAGGGTGTCATGTCGAACTTCAAATAATTTGAAATGTTCATGTTGATTTTGAAAGCTATAAGTGTTGTAGTTACTTAGAAAATGTGTTTGTTTGTTTTTTTTTTCTATGTCCTCCATATATAGATACAAGGAAAATTCGGGCACAACTGTCGCCAAATCAAAAATACTTCACAAAAATTATCGATCACTTTTTACAAAAAAAAAAAAAAAAAGGAAAAAAAACCAACAACTTCAAACGTTATTGATCACATCATATTATACTCACAAAATTAGAAGATACCCACTGATGTCTGTCTGTACACAAACCGTGTCAATTTGTAAAAATACACAGGTGATTTTATTTTATTTTATGAGCCTGGCGTACGATTGCCCATGGCACATTTACTTAAAACGGTGAATTGTCTCCAAACTGAGCCAGTTGCCCCCACGATCCCAAGTTTCTATGGAATATAAAATGTATTTAATACACATGAACATGTGGGGTAGATGGGGTACATAGGGTACATGGGGTAGGGGTATGTGAAACGCAGATGCAGGGTCCTTACGATTTTGACCACGCAGGAAATTTCGGGGGATCCTTTAAAAACCCGAAACAATTTTGTATTTTTTTGTTTACAGAGAGTGGAAGGTTGTCGGGTGTGTGTGTGTGGGGGGGGGGGTGAGAGGGAAACATTTGCAAGAATATACCGATGGACCTTTATGAAAGTGGTTGAGCCTGACCTGTGATAGAGATGCTGGTAGCCTTGCCTGAACTGTTGGTTCATCACACCATAGAGGATCCAATTAATGCTGCTGTTCAGAATGGACGTGCAGGTGCAAGCCACGTGAACTGCTGAAGGCCAACTGTTGTCAGTGTCGATGAAGAGTGAGAGCATGTAGGGCGACATGAAGACGGCCAGACAAACAAATACCACAAACAGCGACTTCATCAGAGCGATGTCTGACTTGGACACACCTCGTTCTGTAGGGTGGGGGGGGGGGGATTGGTAGCAGAAAATCCACAGAGTGAGGGCTGATGTTGGGGGGGAGGCATGAATGTACTGGTTGGATGTATTGTATTGGTTGGTGGTTGGATGTATTGTATTGGTTGGATGTATTGTATTGGTTGGATGTATTGTATTGGTTGGATGTATTGTATTGGTTGGATGTATTGGTTGAATGTACTGGTTGGGTGTATTGGTTGTATGTATTGGTTGGATGTATTGGTTGAATGTATTGGTTGGATGTGTTGGTTGGATGTATTGGTTGTATGTATTGGTTGAATGTATTCGTTGGATGTATTGGTTGGATGTATTGGTTAAATGTATTGGTTGTATGTATTGGTTCATCAGAGCGGTTTCATGAACTGGTACGCTAGCATGGCATCAGTGGGGTACATTGGTTTCATGAACTGGTACGCTAGCATGGTATCAGTGGGCGTGCACCTGTCGGTGCAAACGGCCAGGGCGGAGGAGGTTTCATCTAACCCAACGGCCACATGCTAGGGCACAATGTGACCCTCAGTACTTGAGTCCTTCATATTGGCCCCCGGTAGCGGTGTGGTCATAGGCTTGTTTGCCTAAATCACAGACGAAGAATTGAGCAAACTTCCCGGACGCAGCTTCGAAGCTGGCGGCAGCAGGCCAGTGGTTGATTGATAGGGCCGATGGCAATATACCGTCACTCTGGCCTGGATATCGTGACACAGAGCATCCACCAGTATTGGTGTTCTTTGGTTTGCGTCTTTCACCCTAGTCAGTTGGGACTGCGAGGCTGTGGAGTAGCCTACAGGCAGCCGGTCAGGCAATATGACTGTCCCTCTGGCATCCTCCTGCACCTGGATACATTTCCAGTCGTCTTGACCCTGTCTTGCCACTTGGATAAGTTGTGTCCAGGCGAGAGAGTGAGTCTGATGTTTGCGCAGCTATTTCTCACTAAAAACAAATTCTTTGCGCCAGTCTTAACACTCACCTCGTCTTCTTTCATCTTTGTCTCGTCTTCTTTCCTCTCAAAATTCCAACGGCGATGGGCGAGTGCGGTGGCAGCAGGTTTGGATAGACTGGAAGCTGTTCGCACAGACCTACACGTTGGTGGCTGTGGGCTATGGTCGCTTCATCGTCGATTGAAGTGGAGGCGTGGGGAGGCAGCACCCACAGTAGCTGAGCAGCCTTATTTAAGGATAGCACTGCTCACCTCAACTGAGGAAGGGGCTAGAAAAGGTGCCCTAAAGAAAGCCCACTTCACATCACCCTGACTGGTATACCGCGACCAGTGGGGATCCCTTTTTGCGGTCGAAACAAAAAGAAATTCAGCTTACTCAGGCTAGGAGCCTGGAATATACGCACACTACAGGACAACTCAAACAACCCGGAAAGACGCACTGCACTTATTGCCATTGAGCTCAGCAGGTACAACCTGGACATAGTGGCACTCAGTGAGACCAGACTCCCTGATAGTGGCCAACTCAAAGAGCTCAGTGGTGGATACACCTTCTTCTGGAAAGGCAAGGGTGCAGTCGAACCGAGACAGCATGGTGTTGGGTTTGCAATTAAAAATGACCTTGTCAGAAACTTGCAGTCCATGCCAATTGAAATAAATGACAGGCTAATGACACTCAGGATCCCAGTTGGGAAAAGCCAGTCAGCCACCCTCATTAGCGCATATGCGCCCACCATGACAAACCCAGATGAAGCCAAAGACAAGTTCTATTCTGATCTAGAATCTGTCATATGCTCTGTCCCGGCAGCTGATAAGCTGATTCTCTTGGGGGACTTCAATGCTAGGGTTGGCTCCGAAATCTCAGCGTGGCCAAATGTTTTGGGCCCTCATGGAGTTGGTTCATGCAATAACAATGGGTTGCGCTTACTTACTTTGTGCGCTGAATTTGGCCTGTTCATTACCAACACAAATTTTAGTCTCCCCGTGAGAAACAGAACGTCATGGATGCATCCCCGCTCAAAGCATTGGCATCTCATAGACTATGTCATTGTGAGGAAGACTGACAGAAAGGATGTCCTTGTAACAAAGGCGATGTGTGGTGCCGAGTGTGGAACTGACCACAGACTCATTGTTTGCAAGCTCAGACTAACATTGAGGCGCAATAGACGCCCTCAAGGGAAAGCGCCACCTAAACGCCTAAATGTTTCAAAACTCTGCTCAGCTGAGAAACAGAGCGAGCTCTCATCAGAACTCTCCTCAAAATTGGATTGCGTGACTTTTGACCCTGAGAACATTGAACAGAGCTGAACTGACCTAAATACGTCTGTACACTCTTGCGCCAGCAGCACAGTTGGTTTTCCTGTCCGCAAGCACCAGGACTGGTTCAATGATAATGATAATGAAATCAAAGTGCTCATCAAAGAAAAAAATAGTCTCATCCAAGCTCACTGCAGTGACCCCTCTTCCACAGCAAAAGCTGATGCACTGCGTGCATGTAAGGGTGTACTCCAGAAGAAGCTGAGGAAAATGAAAAATGACTGGCTTGAAGAGCGAGTAAGAGAAACTCAGAAATATGCCGACACAAACAACACTAGAAAGTTCTTTGAGAGCCTCCGAGCTGTGTTTGGACCATCCCGCTCTGGCACTACGCCACTTCTTGCGTCAGATGGTTCAACACGCATTGTTGAATTGAATGCCATAATTCAGCGTTGGGCAGAACATTTCGGAGGTGTGCTAAATCGGCCATCAAATATAAATACTGAGTCCATTGACCGCCTCCCTCAGACTCCTATTAATGCAGCTCTTGCCAAGCCATTCACAGCAAATGAGACCCGAACTGCCACAAATCAGATGTCCTTTAACAAATCACCAGGCGTGGATTCAATTCCTGCTGAGGTGTATGCCTTCGGTGGAGAAAAGCTTATTGAAAGGTTGACTGAGTTGTTCAATCATATGTTGAAAGCAGGGAAGCTGCCACAGGACTTCAAAGATGCTTCAATCATCCATCTGTACAAAAACAAAGGGGACAGCCAAGTCTGTGACAACCATCGGGGAATCTCTCTACTTTCAATTGCTGGCAAAATATTGGCAAGAATGCTTCTGAATCGCCTTCTTGATCACCTCTCGTCAAATGACTTGCTTCCCGAGAGCCAATGTGGCTTTCGTAAAGAGAGGGGAACGGCGGATATGATTTTTGCTGCCAGACAGATTCAGGAAAAATGCATGGAACAAAATAAAGCGCTGTATATCACATTTGTTGACCTCACAAAAGCATTTGACACAGTGTGTCGTGAAGGCCTCTGGAAAATCTTGGCGAAGTTTGGGTGTCCACCCGAATTCATCACAATAGTGCGCCAGTTTCATGATGGCATGCAAGCTGCAGTCAAAAGCAACGGCAGTGTTTCAGAGCCCTTTGCTGTCACAAATGGGGTAAAACAGGGTTGTGTCTTAGCCCCAACTCTGTTCAGCATCATGTTCTCTGCAATGCTACAAGAAGCCTTTAGCTCTCCTCCTCAAGGGGTAAGCATCAAGTACCGAACTGATGGCAGTCTATTCAACCTCAGGAGACTTCAGGCAAAAACCAAAACCAAAAGTACTCAAGTCTGTGACCTACTATTTGCTGATGATTGTGCACTTCTGGCACACGATGAGGATAGCATGCAAAACTGTGTTGATAAGTTCTCTAGTGCCTGTGACAACTTTGGCCTCACAATAAGCACAAAGAAGACGGAAGTGCTCCATCAGCCTACTCCAGACGACAAGTATCCTGTGACCCCAAATATCAAAGTCCATGACAGTCTTCTGAAGGTGTCGGAGAACTTCACCTATCTTGGCAGTACACTGTCTTCCGCGGCTCGTGTTGATACTGAAATTCTCTCAAGAATCAGCAAAACCAGCTCTGCATTTGGCAGGCTTCGAAAGAGAGTATGGGATGTCGCCGGCATTCGCACAGACACTAAGCTGAAAGTGTACAATGCTGTGGTCCTTCCCACCCTACTCTATGGGGCTGAAACCTGGACAGTGTACCAATCGCATGCCAGAAAGCTAAATCACTTTCATCTGGCCTGCCTTAGAAAGATCCTAAGGATCAAATGGCAGGATAAAATTCCAGACACTGAGGTCCTCAATCGTGCCAAGGAATTGAGCATCTTCTGCCACCTGAAAAAAATTCAGCTACGTTGGGCAGGACATGTTGTCAGAATGCCCGACTCCAGACTCCCTAAGCAAATCTTCTTCTCTGAGCTCTCCAATGGAACGAGGAATGTTGGGGCCCCAAAGAGACGTTACAAAGACACTCTCAAGCAATCACTGAAGGCCTTTGCCATTGATGTGAGTGAGTGGGAAAAGCTCTCGTTTGATCGTGCAAATTGGAGGGCGGCCCTTACCAGAGGCAGCAAAGCATGGGAAGCTGACAGAGTCCAGCAGGCTATCAAAAAAAGAGAACGGCGCAAGAAAAGGCCCAGTGGTACTGAACCAACGGAGCACTCTTGTCATTTATGCGGAAGGGTCTGCAGGGCAAAAATAGGACTTATCAGTCACATGAGAAGCCATAAGTCATGAAAGAACAGTCTTTCCATTCTGTCCTCTGTGTCCTTTAGTTCTCTTTATTGTCCATGTGTTGAAATTCTCAACAATTTCTGTTCTTTATTCCTCTGGTGTTGTTAAGGTCACCATCATACCTGATGGACGAACTATTATTATTATTATTATGTATTGGTTGGATGTGTTGGTTGGATGTATTGGTTGGATGTGTTGGTTGTATGTATTGGTTGGATGTATTGGTTGAATGTATGGGTTGGCTGAATTGGTTGGCTGTATTGGTTAGATGTATTGGTTGGATGTATTGGTTGAATGTATTGGTTGGGTGTATTGGTTGTATGTATTGGTTGGATGTATTGGTTGGATGTATTGGTTGCATGTATTGGTTGGATGTATTGGTTGGATTTATTGGTTGGATATATATATTAACTGGATGTATTGACTCGATGTGTAGTTGGATGTATTGACTGGGGTATATTTGGATATTTTGCTAATTACCTAGTTGGGTGTTTTGGCTGGGAATATAGTTGAAAGGGTGGCGAAAGAAGTGGACAGTCTGACTGGGTGAATGAATGAGCGAATGTGGGTGAGAAGTTGAATGTGTGGCGAATGGAAACAGGGATGGATGGACAGAAGATTAATAGATAAGAACCTGGATGAATGAGCGACTTGAAAGAGGAAACGGTGGAAAATTGATAGGCAAAGAGATGACTTGTTGAATGACTGGCTGGTGGTACAAATGAATGATTAATTAATCACACCTTAATGAACGGCCATTTCCATTGATAAGGTAGACTATGGATATTTAATAAGTACACCTATCTACAGATTTCACTCTGTCTTCTACCCCCCCCCCCCCTAATTCTAACGGACTTTCGATATCTTTCTCCATGGACAGACTCAAGACTGCACTGGAGGCAGGGGTTGGTTGGTTGGGGGGGGGGGGGTAGGTATTTTTACTGTATGATGACATGAACAATTCATACGTACGGGGGACAGCAGTCCAGACTTGTATTCTTTTGGCAGCCAATCGGACATATCTGAAGTCAGAAGATGAACAAGAAATCACCTGTATGTAAAGAGTTCTTACAGGTCTACATTTAGCAACATTTCGAGCCTTTGAATTCCATATTTTACAGACGAAGCCCCCACGGGAAAAAACAGGGAATGTCCATTTTTGAGAATTTTTAGTTACCACCCCTGCCTGATAGGCCAAATCATCAAGTTTGCTATACCAAAAGATACAAGGGAAAACAGGGAGGGTCTCTAATTTATCAGCAATATAAAATTCCATACCCCAGTGAAGAACGGGGATTGTCCAAGATCTCCAAGTAAAAAAAACAACAAGTAATGTCCAATCTTTCCCCATAGTAATCTCCCGTGTGACCAATCAGATTTTGTGTTTGAGGTCACATGACCTTTGTTTCTCATCACAACAAAATGGCTGACTCTGACTATCTTTGTGTGACTGATGAATCCAGAAAGCGAAAATTTAATGGTAGAAAGAGAGACCATGAAAAAAAAAAGAAGAAGACTTTTAAGCCACTAGATGGGTGATACTTGCAGTTGCAAAAGATTCAGTTGTTTTGAAGTAATTAGTTTGCAGCAGAGGCAGGTCAGTGTTGTGAATGCACAAGGGAAAAACGGGGAATGACCATTTTGCCCATGTTTCAAACAAAGTAATTTTTTCTGTCAGAAATTTACACAATAGACCAGCAAAGGCATCACTTTTCATTCACACAATGGTTTATCTGTAAAAAATAATCAGAAAAACATTTCCATGGCAGTAAATTAGTGAAGAGAACGTCTTCAAACTTTAATTTTTGATTTTCTTAAAAACAGAAAAATGGACATTCCCTGTTTTTCCCTTGGGGGCTTCAGACATAGGCAGCCGAAGCAAAATCATGCTAACATTTCTACAAGATTATTTAAGAGGGTGTAAAAATCTATGAATGTCGATCTTAACCGGTAGAAAGAGCTGCCGATTCTGTAGCGTTAAAACCACGAATGGCCATAGAAGTAAAAGATTTCTCCAAGAGGCCTCGCAAAAATAAACATTAACATTTCAGGTAACCACATCTCATGTGTTTGGTTTCAGCATTATTATCTGACAATGCTCCCCCCCCCCCTCCCCCCCCCCACCCCCCAATCTTCAAGATGAAAATGTGTGATATTAAGTTGTCCAGTGTAACCTCAACTTACCCTCAACTTAACCTTATCTTTACCTTAGTTTAACCTCAACTCTTGAGTCCCTGTCATCGCCTGACTGTTCCGGTGTGAGCCGGGGTGGGGGGGGGGGTGGGTGATCTGTAAAACTGGGGATTTTGGTGGGCGGGAGGCAGGCCCGTGGATTGACCCTTACCCAGAGATATCTCTGCCCCTACCTGAGTATAGCCAAGTTGAAATAGCAGACCAGGACAGAGGGCAGTGCAACTGAAGAGGTGGCCAGCATGATGGTGTAGGAACGACTCGACAGCCGGTCAAACCCGCAGTAATGACTTTTGGCATCGTAACCGTAGCGGCCCCAACCTGTCATCCGGACCAATACAAAGTTGATCAGCTTTTGATTCCCCGATGTGGACACAGTACATGTGCCAGAATACGAAACACAATTGACAAGAATAACCTAGTGGCAACAGTGACTGGGAAGGACATAGAAGTGGAATAAAGATATGCCAGCGGCGATTACGAAAGACAGAAATAATAGCGAACTTGACTGTCATTGTGGTGTCATTGTGATGTCATTGTGATGTCATTGTGATGTCAAACTGATTCAAACATCCATCGATCAACGTCATGACAATTGACATCTGTGGAAGGATGCGCTGCCCACCCCGCCCTCGGACTAGAAACAAAATCATCAAAACAACAACGAAAAAGCTCACTGAAGACAAATTATGGCAATGTGTCCGTGGGTCCCTGTGTTCCTGTGTCCGTGGGTCCCTGTGTCCGTGGGTCCCTGTGTCCGTATGTCCGTGGGTCCCTGTGTCCGTATGTCCGTGGGTCCCTGTGTCCGTGGGTCCCTGTGTCCGTATGTCCGTGGGTCCCTGTGTCCGTATGTCCGTGGGTCCCTGTGTCCGTGGGTCCCTGTGTCCGTGGGTCCCTGTGTCCGTGGGTCCCTGTGTCCGTATGTCCGTGGGTCCCTGTGTTCCTGTGTCCGTGG
This sequence comes from Onchidella celtica, assembly GCA_963931925.1. NCBI lineage: Eukaryota > Metazoa > Mollusca > Gastropoda > Systellommatophora > Onchidiidae > Onchidella > Onchidella celtica. The sequence goes on from OZ007572.1 coordinate 65,141,249, forward strand.
GTCCCTGTGTTCCTGTGTCCGTGGGTCCCTGTGTTCCTGTGTCCGTGGGTCCCTGTGTCCGTATGTCCGTGGGTCCCTGTGTTCCTGTGTCCGTGGGTCCCTGTGTTCCTGTGTCCGTGGGTCCCTGTGTTCCTGTGTCCGTGGGTCCCTGTGTCCGTATGTCCGTGGGTCCCTGTGTTCCTGTGTCCGTGGGTCCCTGTGTTCCTGTGTCCGTGGGTCCCTGTGTCCGTATGTCCGTGGGTCCCTGTGTTCCTGTGTCCGTGGGTCCCTGTGTTCGTATGTCCGTGGGTCCCTGTGTCTGTATATCTCTGTGTCCCTATGTCCCTGTGTCCGTGTGTCCGATTTCACACGCTCGAGAAATAAACATAAACGAACTTCGATTTGCGCCTGTACTCACTCACACTTATTTTCAGGGTCTCCTGGACCCACACCAAGTCTCCCTGGTTCAGAGATCGTATCCGTAATCTAAGGCGACCTTAAAATTCCCACTGTGCATTTTGGAGAGTCAATTGATATTTTAAATTTTTTTAAAAAAGCAATCAATATCTTAGATGCGTTTTGACATCGTGTAACGAGGTCACCTTGAACCGGCTTTTAAGAAAACAGACAATTTCGATGATAATATGTGAGTGTGCATGAGAAAACCCACAATAAGTCGGCAACATGACATTTTGAGTTCTGTACACATAATAAAAGACAAGACATTTCTGATAAATTGAAGTCAATGACCCCCCTAAAACAAGATTTTGAGAAAACGGCATTTAATCCTATAAGTGGCAGTAGCTAATTGACCAAGTAATATTGGAGTGATTGCTGTTAGGAGACCGTAGTCTAATAACTTAGCCCTTATAGAGATCATAGTGAGTAGTGTTCACTGCTCATCTACAGTTTACCCTGTAACATGCCAAGGTCCCCTAAACAACAGCCAAGTTGGAAGAGCACTCCTACGACCTAGTGCACATCCCAAACCCCGTTCGAGGCTATGTAGATGATGTCAACTTCACTGCAACTAGAGAAGAAGCCCTAACGGAAATGGCATTATAAACTAACTCCTTTTTAAACTTCCGGTAACGGCTTTGAGGTCAAAGCCGGTGTAACAGGCCAAACTATACCCCTCGCCCAGACTATACCCGGGGTTAAAATGGCCTAGCCCAGAATATATCCCGGGGTATATTCTGGGCTAGGCCAGTTTATACCCCGGGGTATACTTTGGGCTAGGCCAGACTATACCCCCCCCCCCCCAGTCCAGATTATACCCCCTACTTTAAAAAAAAACAAGCCAAGACCACAGTTTACTTCAGTCTGTTCTGTATCACTGTCATCAGATATCATATTAATACATACATGAACACATTCTTGACACCCATAAATCATGATACAATTTAGAGGAAATAATAATAACAGTTTATTTCAGACTTAGTTTAAATTGGTGTACATACATACAGTCTTGACTCCTGTCAATCATGATACATTTTAGAGGAAAGAAATATGCATTAAAGTGCATTGACATACAAAAGGGTTGAGTATCCATTGAAACTGATATGATTAGACTTCAGCATTAATTTCACTCGGGTCTGTTGAGATTATTATATTATTATTATTATTTTGATAATTGGTTGGCCATGAGTAAAACATGCATTGTATTTTTTGTTACAACCATGCAGAGAGAAAAGGCCGGAAAACAACAACATAGAAAAAAAAAAAACATAATTAGTAACCCAACTGACACTGACAGACGGTGCAATTCCATCATCCACTTCACATAAAACTAAATAGGCACTAACTTTTTTCGCCTGATGAACTCCACCTGTCCAGATCCACTTAAAAATTTACAGAATGCTAGCCATTAATATACAATAATAACAATAAGAACACGAAATCATCTTATTTACTCTTGAAAATAAAGAGAAATATCAATATCAGAATCATCATCATTATCTTGGAATAATACAAAGAAATAAGAGGGAGTGTAAAAACGGCAGTGTAAGCCTACAAATCATTCTAGAATCTATAAGCAGCAATATGTGTATATCAACTACATATAAAAAATGTGTTAAATCTTTTCAACCACATGTATTCAAGTAGAACTGGACAGAAAGCTTTAGTGAAATTGCTTATTTGTAGAAAGATATACATTTCATGTGCCTTATGGTTTAAGACAATGGATTAGTTTGCAAGACATTGGAAAGATTGAACTTACGCATTATAGTGAATAAGGGTTTGTCACTCGCGAGTGAAATAAAATTTTAAAAAAACAAAAAACCTTGTCCGTCTTTACCTTCCTAAGCTTGGCACGTCCCTTGCCAGAGGATTTAACAACTGTGTATTCGCACACAAAAATACTCCAAAATGACCTCATTTTTATGAGTGTGTTAATTATTTCATCCATTGCGACTAAGTGTATGTCACTGCCAAACAAAGAATACAGTGCAAATTTTACTCATGGGCAACCAACTAGAAAAACTACAACATGCCAACGAACGTGAGTGAAATGAGGGTTACAGCTGAATCATATCAGTTTGAATGGGTATTCACCCCATAGCATATCAATACATAATAATGCATGTTTTTTTCCTTTGAATTGTATAATGATTTACGGATGTCAAGAATGTATGTATGTATGTATTACTATGGTGCCCGTTGACAGTGATACAAAAAATGAATTAAACTTTGATTGAAATAAACTGTGGTGTTTAGGCCAAACTATATTCCACCAGTCCAGATTATACTAACATATTCAGGCAAAATATTCCAGGATACAACATTAGTTTTTTAAAATTTTATTTCACCCGCAAAGTGACATGCCTTTATTAAATTCACTATAACACATGATTGCAATCCTTCAAATGCCCTGTAAACTAATCCAGTGCCTTAAACCATCAGCTACATGAAATGTATACCTTTCTACAAATACTAGCTGAGTTGCCCGGCCCTGCCCGGGACAAATCGATTTATTAGTTTCAGTTCTGGGTGATTATTACGGACCTGCTTCATTTTGCCTGTTCCTTTAGCTTTATTTTATTTTTGTTTGTTTGTTTGTTTTTAGATAAGTTTTACTGCTCTCCCTTTGCGCGTTGACATCCTGCGCATCCCGTCAGCATCCGTCAAATGGCAATGATTTGAGCACGGGTTAGTTTGTTTGTTAGTGAACACATCGCAGGAAGTGAAAACGTCATGTGTAGGCGGAAGTGGGCTATTATTAGAAACATACATCAATATCTTATTGTTCGTAAATTTCGGATCAAACGCTCTCGTGAATTTAGTCTTTAATTATAACCGCATTTACCGATTAACTCAGAAATAACAAACGGTTTTGTTTGTGTATGGCGATAGGAACAATGTTCGCTATCCCATAATTCTTTGTGCCAAATTTCAGGTCGGTGCGTTGTGTAGTTTCCGAGTCCATAGGACTATTAGGGGTTTTGTTGTAGCTTTATTATATAGATAAGCTATCAATGAATTTACTAACAAGAAATATTAACGCAACATGATCCATCGAATTTTTGCCGTAACATACTGTAATTACTTTCTACAAGGCACCTTTGTCTCAATGGATTTAATCTGTCAGTTTTCACGACTATCAAAGCTACTTTACTAAAGCTTTCTGTCCAGTTCTGCTTGAATAGTTGAAAAGATTGAACACATTTTTTACACATACATGTAATTGGTACACACGGTTTGCTGCTTATAGATTCTAGAATGATGTGTGGGTCATTTTTACATTCCCTCTTATATCTTTATAATATTCCAAGATGATGATGATGATGATTCTGATATTGATTATATTCTCTTTATTTTCAAGAATAAATAAGATGATTTCGTGTTCTTATTTTTATTACTGTATATTACTGGCTAGTATCCTGTAACTTCTCAATTGGATTAGGACAGGTTAAGTTCATGATGTGAAAAAATGTTAGTATGTATTTTGTTTTGTGTGAAGTATTTAATGTCTGCTGGATGATGGAATTGCACCATCTGTCAGTTGGGTTATTAAAATGTTGTTGTTGCTGTTTTCTCTGTGTGTTCTTTTTTCGGCCTTTTCTCTGTGCATTATTGTAACTTTATATGTAGATCTAATTTCTGACATATCAAGCACAATTCTGATTTGCAAAAATTAGAAATAAAATTCAGATGACTTTACACTTAAGAGTCTTATAATTATATCACACCTTGTCACTAAGTATATGTCAGTGGTGCCAAACAAAAAAAAACAAACAATATAATTATGTTTAACTCATGGACAACTAATTATAAAAAAAACAAAAAAACAATAATAATACCAACGGATACAAGTAGAATTAGTGTTAAAGTTTAACCATATCAATTTGAATGGGTTTTCATACCTTTTGTATATCAATGCTTTTTAGTGCATGTTTATTTTCTCTTTAATGCATCATAATTTACAACAGTCAAGAATGTATGCTTCAATATGATAAATGATGACAGTGATAATGAAAAATTTAAACTAAAGTTGGAATAAACGGTGGTCTTGACTTGTTTTCAAAAAAATGTAGGGGGTATAATCTGGACTGGTTGGGTATAGTCTGGCCTAGCCCAAAGTATACCCCGGGGTATAAACTGGCCCAGCCCAGAATATACCCCGGGGCATATTCTGGGCTAGGCCAGTTTAACCCCGGGTATAGTCTTCCGGGGGTATAGTCTGGCCTGCTACACCGGCGTTCAGCGGGCTCCATATTCTTATGGTATTTCTGAGGTTTATGGGGATTTACTAGGGTGCATTTCGGTGAGGATTCATGTAAGTTGGCTGTTGTTTTCTTTCTATACACTTTTCGAGCTCTGTACAGCTGTCATTTTGTATTAATTGCCTTCATAGATGCTGCGCTAGTAGTGTTTACATTACAAGCTGGACAAGATGGCGGCTCCCGGCAGGGAGAGGCCACCAAGTACAGTAACTGATCGGGCCGGGCGTATGTTTTGCATTGCACTCGAAAATTGCCCCTCCTGATGGTAGCTAGGGAACGCATTCGGAAGTCCTCCCCTATGTAGAGCCTGTGAAGCTACCACTGGACCTTTAGGAGTGGAGGGCGCTCAAAAAATTGGGGGCCTGTGGAGGATATATATATGTTAAAGGGACTGGAGCGAGGGAAAAGCTGCTAACGCAGGGGATTATATTTAACGGTCAGTCTGTCTCGTTGCTAGCGAGAAACCCTTTCTCTGTCACTGATGCAACGACAAGCACAACTAAAATTATAATCGGAGGCATCCCATTATTGGTGAGTAATGAGGAAATAGAGAAGGCCCTGACTAATAAAGGTTTGGGTGTTGCGCTCATGTATACCAGAAGAACATTACAGGGACGAAAAGGGGGGGGGGATGGACAGGCTTTAAAACGGGAAGACATTTTGTTTATGCTGATATCCCTTTGATAAATATTGAGGTATTCATTCCCATAGGCCTATGGAAAGGTACCATTTACTATAGAGAACAGGTCAGACCAGGACGACGCACCAACAACAGTGACACTACATCGACACGTCCTGTAGACAGCAGTAAGGACACAGAGGAAAGTGTATCAGTAACACACACAGACAACATTCCTAACACAGACCAATTAGACCAACACACAACAAACTCTAACACGGTAAGTACTTGCTCATCTAAAGCTAATTATGCAGGTGTGACCAGTCAGGGGGCACACGTCAGTCGCCCCAAAACACGAACAGGTGAGCGAGGTGCTACAACTATACAAACAGACATAAAACAAATACTTCTAAACAGATCTCGGAGTTCTTCCCGAGGACTACGTGAGTCCGCGCTCAGCCAACAAAACAAAAGAGCCAGAGAAACAATTGAACCAGCCAATGAGAAAGTAAGGCGACAGGAGGAGGAGGTAGGCGGTTGGGAGCACAACCAAAAGAGAAACGAAACTTTTAAGTTCTCCTCATTCACGTATGATTAGCAGGCAACGACCAGGACCGAATAAGGACTACACTTTTAGAAAACTCCTATGTTTGTTCTGTCTCTGAATTGCAGAGGCCTAAATAAAAAAAGTAAACGTTCCAATATTTTTAAAAAATGCAGAAAATATGATATCTCATGTTTACAGGAAACTCATGTCACAAGTGAACAGGGGGAGGAGTGGAAGAAGGAGTGGGGGGGGGGGGGAGATGTTTTATTCTGTGGGTACAAATAGAAGCAAAGGTCAAATTATTCTCATCAATAGAAACCTAAGTTATGAGGGAATTAGATTGTTGTACTATCAGATCGAGTGTTAGGCATTTATATTAAAATACGGGACTCAGAATTCTCCATTTTCAACATATACGGTCCAATAATTAAAGCAGAAAAAATACCTTTTTTAAAACCAGTTGACCCAAATAATTTCGACTTATGACAATAATATAGTATGTGGGGACTTGAATGTCGTCCTTGATAATGACCTAGATATAGTAGCAGGAGAGCCGCATGTTGTAAGGGAAACCAGCGAGCTGCCAAAAATGTTGGACAGGTTGGACTTACTTGACGTGTGGCGCTTGTTTCACCGGACCGAGAAAGACTACACTTGGGCTAGAAGCACACCGTTTATAGCCAGAAGGCTAGATTACATTTTCTGTGATAATAATCTATTGGCCAATATTGAAAATGCATACCATGAAATTGCGATCTTCAGCGACCACAAAGGGGTAGTAGTCCAAATATGTGATATTGCATTTAAAACAGGACCGTCCATCTGGAAACCTAATAACTCCTTATTGAAAGATGACCATTTCGTCCTAGAAATGAATGCATTCATAAATGACTTTACAAGGGACAATTCAGAGCTTGAACCGACTGTTAAATGCGAACTTCTTAAGGTTGAAATAAAATCTTTCTGTGTACAGTATTCAAACAAAAAGAACCAACTCAGGAAAAATAAAGAACGGGAATTAGAACTGGAGATTGAAAGGACAAATAAGCAGTTACTTGCAGAACCTAACAATCAAAACTTACAAAAACAAATGGCAATCCTTAAACAGACTTTAGAAATATTTCTGCTACATAAAGCAAGAGGGGCCCAGATAAGGTCGAGAGTTAAGTGGATAGAGCAGGGTGAAAAAAACTCAAAATACTTTTTATCACTAGAAAAGATGAACGGAATTGTAAACACAATATTATTATATGAATTAAGGGTAAAGGATAATGTCTTTAAAAAACCGTTAGACATATTGGATCAGATCCGACAGTTTTTTGAGGGTCTGTATAGGAAAGATAGTATGAAAACGGAAGGAAAGTCATTATTGAATGACCATCTGGAAAACGCTGAATATCCAGTACTAGACGAAGGCGAAAAAGAACTGATGGAAGAAGATTTTACAGTAGAAGATCTGGGAAACGCATTATCTAAACTTAACAATGAGTCAGCATCTGGGAGTGATGGACTTACGACTCCCTTCTATAAATGTTTCTGGTTTCGACTTAAAACATTGCTATTGGAAAGCCTATCATATTCAGCTAGAAAGGGAGAACTTACAGCCACTCAAAAAAGGGGAGTAATCACATTAATACATAAGGGAAACAATCTAGAGAGGAATAACATAAATAACTGGAGACCAGAGAGTCTTACCAACACAGATTATAAGATCTTTTCTAAATGTCTAGCCTTAAAACTCCAAAGGGTCATGGGTAAACTTATACATAGTAATCAGGTAGGTTTTATTAAAGGCAGATCTATTACGAATTTGATTCTTACAATAGATGACAGTTTGACTTTAGTAAGGGAGGGAGAGGGTGGGGCAGGCATTTTGGTCTCACTGGATTTCCAAAAGGCCTTCGATAGTATTGATACAAAAGCAATTATATATGCACTTGAAACCTTCAACTTTGGTAATAACTTTATTCAATATGTCAAAACATAATTGATACGGAGTACAGAGAGCTGTGTAAAAAATTGGGGCTGGGTCTCCAAATGGTTCAATACAGAACGTGGAGTGAGGCAAGGCTGTTGTGTCAGTCCTCTACTGTTTATTTTGGTGGCAGAAATTATGGCCATCAAAGTAAGACATAATCCAGATATCAAGTGTATACAAATGGAAAATACTTTGAATCATAAACTGCTCCAGTACGCAGATAACGTAACACTGATGTTAAACCATACTGATGACCTGAGAGAAGCTCTCAGAGACATCGAAATATTTGGAGAATTTACGGGGTTGAAACTAAATAAGAACAAGTGTCAAGGGATGGAAATATGAGACGGGAATATGAGAACTTGTGATATGGGAAGTTCGTGGCTCAACAAAGGAGATAACATGAAAATACTGGGCATCTACTTCAATGCTGATAAGGAAATATCCTGTGAGGAAGAGAATTGGAATGAAAGGGTAAGGAAACTTGAAGAGATCATCCAAAGATGGAAAAGAAGCAATTTATCATGTTATGGCAAAATAACTGTGGTAAAGAGCCAACTACTATCACAATTGAGCTATATAGTACAATCAGTAAGTCTGCCACAAAACAAAGTACAAGAAATAGACTCTAAGATATTTAAATTCATCTGGCAGAAAAAAATATTCAAATAAGAAAGCATTTGAGAAGGTAAAAAGAACTGTAATTTGCAAAGAATTGTCTGAAGGAGGATTGGGTATGATTAGTATAAAAGACCAACAGAAAATATTCCTAGTGAAGTGGATGAAATGGCTGACATCGAAAGGTAATAGGACGAATGAAAGCCACTTAAACACCTCTGAACATTTCTTCTCACAGTTTGGGGGTAGCAAATACTTTGTAGAAAGTAATTTCAGCGTTAAACATAAGGCAAAAATAAACACTATCACATCTTTGTTCTGGCGAGCTGTAGCCAGTGCCTGGATAGAAGCAAAGGACACAAAAGTAATTGTTTGTGACACTGACAACATGTCACTACAGGAATTGTTAAATCAACCCTTGTTTAATGATAAGTTGTTCCAATATAAAAGAAACCTCCTTTTCTTCCCGAAATGGGTCAAGGCAAATACATGTATAAGATATATACATGACATGTGGAGCGAGAGAGGAATAATCGGAAGAGAGACCATAGAGGAAAAAACAGGAAATTACCCAAATCTAATGTTTGAATATAACGCAATGATAAATGCCTTCACAGAAAACCAGCGAACGCTCTTAGGCAGTGTCACAAGGAACATGATTAGGGAAGCAAAAGAGACAGCCCGTAAGCTTCCTGAATATATTGAATGTTTCTTTGCCAAAACTAATAAACAAATAAGAAATAGATATCTAAACAGTAGAGAAGGCACTAGTTGTGGAGTTGGCTTCTGGAAAAGAAAGCTTGATATCGATGTAACAAAATATTTTATGGTAGCAAAAAATTCATCTAGGGAAAGTAGACTTAGGCTTCTTCCCTTTAAATTAATCCATAATATCTACCCTACCAATATATTACTTACTAGAATAGGAATAAAATCATCAGAAAATTGTGCTAATTGTAATGAAAGAGACTTCATAGAGCATTTCTTCTTTCACTGTAAGAAAATCAGGGGATTTTGGAATCATATAGCCAATGTCATTCTCATGAAAACAGGCCACAAATTAATCATGAACGAGGTGACAGCACTCTTTGGAATAGTGAAAGAAGATTGTAACGAATGTACAAGTAAGAAAATAAATACTATAAATCATATTATATTAGTGGCCAAGCTATGTATAAGTAAGCTGAAATATGGAACCATGAATAATATTTTCCATATCTTTGAAATAGAATGGAAGAATAGAGAACATCTCATCGAATAGCTATTATTTGTACGCCATGAGATGTCTCAGTATCCTTAACTCATCTCAGGCCCCATTAACGTTAAATATGAATGGAAATTTTATTGCATGAGCGAGTGAAATAGAGATAAAGAAAAAAAAAAAGGGGTGGGGGGGGGGGTGGGGGGTGGGGAGCAACCATAAAACTGGCATCTGAGGCAGAAATGAAAATCAGAGAATGGATGAATGCAAAATGTGAGAGAGGGAGTGAGTGAGATAAAATAAAAAAAGGAGGGCAATGAGGAAAAGATGAAAAATGCCATAAATGGTTTCCCAAGGTGCATGAAAGTCAAGTTATTTCATGGTCACATTATACTATAATTATTCGGTGACTGATCATATTTTTCTATTATTTGGTTAGAAAAATATGTCAATAACATGCAGGCTCTGTTTTTTATTGTTTTGTTGTTGTTTTGTTTGTTTTCCTTGTTTCCATTGACTCTATTATGCATCATATCTGTATTAATTACAGGCTCTTTTCGTCTTGGCAGACGATCCAAGCAGCTATATGTGTCCTACTTCTGCAGCTACGCTCGTGACTGATTCTGCCTATATTCGACAGGCACGCTCTGTCGCAGAATCTGCATATGAGGGAGGTGCCATAGGGCAATGAGTTATCTTTTCTTGTCTGGCGTTTTGCCTCAAGGGCTGCAACAATGTTTTTTTCATGGTGTTTTATGCCAGAGTCCACTGATGTTTTCCATGCTGATCTGTCTTCTGCTGTCGTCTCCCACGTTCTCAAATCGATGTTACACTTTATCATACTGCTCTTGCATGTATCTTTGTACCTCAGTTTTGGTCTTCCTCTGGGTCTGCTACCTGTAGCCATTACACCATATAAGAATTGCTTGGGGATTCTGTTGTCGTCCATCCTCTTCAAATGCCCCAGCCATCGCAGTCTCTTTTTGCACAAGATGGTCAACATGGTTGGGAGTGCTGCCCGTTTCAAGACCTCTGTGTTGGTAACTTTATCTTGCCAGCTGATGCCAAGGATCTTGCGGAGGCATCTCAAGTGAAATCCATTCAGTTTCTTCTCTTGTCTTGAATATAACGTCCAGGTCTCTGAGCCATAGAGGAGTGTGCTCAATATACATGTTTCATATATCCTGATCTTTGTTTTTCTATTTAACATTTTGTTATTCCAAGCTCTTTTGTTTAATTTTCCAAAGGCTGTGGCTGCTTTTCCTATTCGGGCACCTATTTCGCTATCTAATGAAGTTGAAGAACTCATTGTTGATCCCAGGTAGCAAAATTTCTGGACAGTCTCCAACTGGTTGTTGTTCAGCTTGATGTTGCGTTGTGTTGTGCCATCTTGTGTCATAATAACAGTCTTCTGGACGCTGATAACAAGAGAGAAAGCTTTACATGCTTGTGATAAGTAGTCCATCATTGATTGTAGTGTGGACTCGCTATGGGCAACTAGTGCTGCGTCATCTGCAAACAGCAATTCTCTGATCAATGTTGACTTGGTTTTAGTTTTTGCTTTGAGGCGTGCAAGATTGAAGAGGGATCCATCAGTTCGCCAGTGGAGATAAACATCTCCAGGGGATTCCCTGAATGCAAACTGCAGAAGCATGGAGAAGTAAATACCAAAAAGTGTTGGTGCCAGGACACAGCCTTGTTTCACCCCGCTTTTGATGTTGAAGCGATCGGATGTAGAACCATCAAATTGGACTGTGGCTTGCATATCTTCATGAAAGGACATGATAAGTTGGAGGAGTGTCGGGGGGCATCCGATCTTATGGAGCACCATATACAGTCCTGATATGCTGACTGTGTCGAAAGCCTTTGTTAAATCGACAAATGCCATATGTAAAGGTAGACTTTGCTCGCGACACTTTTCCTGCAGTTGACGTAAAGAGAATATCATGTCCATGGTTGATCGTCCTGACCTAAAACCGCACTGGCTTTCTGGAAGTACTCTTTCTGCTAGTTGTTGAAGACGCTTTAAAAGTATGTTGGCAATTGCTTTTCCTGTGATACTTAGCAGAGATATGCCTCTGTAATTATTACAGTCTCCCTTATCACCTTTGTTCTTATATAAGGTCACGATGTTAGCATCTTTCATATCTTGTGGAATCTCTTTATGCTTCCAGCACAGGATGAGGAGCTTGTATAGATGAGGAAGGAGGAAATCTTTGTTCTCTTTCAAGATTTCCGCTGGTATGTTATCACTACCCGGAGACTTTCCACTTGCAAGCTCATCTATAGCCTTGTTGAGTTCTTCCTGTGTAGGTTCTTTGTCTAGGTCTGTAAATTCTGGGAGCTGCGGGAGGGCCTCTTCTAGACTGTCATTCACTGTACGTTCTTGAGAGTAGAGATTTGAGTAATGTTCAATCCATCTGGCCATTTGTTCGTTTTTATCTGTGATTTGTTCACCTGATGACGATTTTAGTGGTGCTATCTTGTTAATCTGTGGGCCAAGAGCAATCCGAATTTTCTCATACATTCCTCTACTATCTCCGATGTCATGAGCTTTCTGAATGTCTGTGCAAAGATTCTCCCAGTATGTGTTTGCGCATTTCCGTGTCTCTTTTTGAAGTGTAGATTTTGCAGCTCGTAATTTGTTTAAGGTGCGATCTGATGGAGTTTTGTTGTGTGCCAAAAGTGCCATGCGCTTTTTCTCGATAAGTGGCAATAGTGTTGCTTCGTTTTCTTCAATCCAGTCTTTATTGTTTGATCTGTTTGTACCAAAGGCCTGAGAAGCAGAATCGTGCATAGCTTCCTTTAAACCGGCCCACATCTTCTCTGGTGTAGTATCATCTATGGAGAGAAGCTGTTCTTCCATCTTCCCCTGAAAAACTGCTTGCATGTCTTTGTTGCTGGCATTTCGTGTGTTAATTTTTGGTCTTTTCGTCTCTTTGGCTCTGTGAATGTTTCTGCCCACAATCTTTGTCTTGGCTAAAACGAGCAGGTGATCGGTGTTGCAGTCTGCACTGTGGTATGATCTTGTTTGTTTGATGTTGTTCAGATGGTTCTTTTTGACGATAATAAAATCAATTTGATGCCAATGTCCAGATCTGGGATGACGCCATGAGACTTTGTGGCAGTCCTTTCCATTGTAAAAAGTATTTGTGATGCATAGATTGTTGTCTGAGCAGAGTTCCAAAAGTCTCTGGCCGTTGTCGTTGATCTTGCCTAATCCAAAATGGCCGAGACAAGTTTGCCATGCTTGTTGATCTGTGCCAACTCTGGCATTGAAGTCACCAAGGATAAAAATCTGATCCTTTGTTGGTATCTTCGCAAGTACGTTTTGAAGGTCTTCATAAAACTTGTCTTTGTTTTCTGTTTCAGCTGCTAATGTTGGAGCATAGGCACTAATTAGATGGGCTGTGCCTGACTTAGTCTTCAGCTGCATGGTGATGATGCGATCGGATATACCTTGAGGTGTATTAATTTTGGCGAGGAGCTTGTTGTTGACTGCGAAGCCCACACCATAAAGTCGAGGCTCTTCTTGTCCTAGACCTTGCCAGAAAAAAGTGAAGTTTGCCTCTCTCACTGAGCCACTATCAGCCAGTCGTGTTTCCTGCAAGCCCACGATGTCAACGTTTAGCCTCTTGAGTTCTTTGTTTATGATGGCAGTCTTTCTTAACTCTTTGGTGTTGTCAAGATCAGTGTTGTCAAGTCCGGTGCACATTGTCCTCACATTCCAGGTGCCCAACTTCATTGGGATTGATTTAAATTTGCGTTTCTTATTGCCTGGTGCTTGGCTTTACGTCTGCTTTTTGGCTTTTGTCCTATCTCCATACACCCATAAGAGCAGGCAGACGTGGCGGATCGACACCTTACTGACTGGGGGCTGCCCAGTTTAGGCGGGCGGTAGCCGATCAGTGCAGCTGAATAGCTGCTCCCACCGCCGAGAGAGACCCGTGGCGCCTTCTCTGTTCGCCAAATAGAGTCGACTTAGAACCCGTAACTGTCTCTCCCCGTGTTGTGTCCATGCTGGTCAGCAAGGATGGAGTGTCCTCTCCATTGTCTTCATGCTGCACTAGCTGTGGTTGAGCGATAGGCGATGTGCACTGTACTTGCACGGATTGCAGTGATCTCCTTTAGGCATGCTGCTTGCCTGGGCTTCTAGAGAGAAAAGTGTCTAGCCCATCTTACACTTTCCCCCTCTCGACAGTGTTGATAAGCTCCAAAGGAAAGACAGGGTCCATACGTTTGGAAATCAACAAAGTTGCAGGGGCTCCAGAGAATGGATTGGCTAAGAGCCTCCCCATCAACTGCCTTAGGGGCCCTCCCTCCGGATTTGTTTAGGGTTTACTCCCCTAGCCTTTGACCCTCCCGGGCCACTCACAAGGCAGTGAGGACAGTCACAGGTTGTACCGTTTACTGCCTTACAGTAGCAGCTTAGCTGACCTGACATATTATTATTAGATGACTCATCCTCTTAGTATTTAAAACCATTGGGAACACACGTATCACATGGAAGACAGATTTTTTTCTTTTCTGAAACGTCTGTTTCTTCTTTTCATCAGTATTTTTAAAACTTCTGCTTTGGTTTATTATATATATTTACTGATTATCATTATGATTGGCTTGTGTTTGTATTTCTACAGTGCCAGCTGTTTAAAACTGAACTCTAAAACTGATCAGCTGATAATGTTAAAGACCTAGAGGGTTCGAGAAGGCCGACAACACAGAATTCAGTAGTTAACAATTCTGGGATATAAAAGACTCAAGTTGGGTCCGATCCCCAGGATAGTCCACATAGACAGCCGTGTATTCATTTACTTGGTTATATATGTGTTCTCTTACTCATCTATTTATTTATTTATCTATTTATTTACTTTGGTCTTCACTTTTAATTCCTTCGAGTATCTATGTTCAAACACACCTCTACAGGCATCTATATATTTATAAAAATTGAATTTGTTCATCTCTGTTCGCTTAATTAGGTACCTATTATTTCTTTATTTAGTGACCACTGAGTCATGCACTGAATGAATACATTCAAAATCGCATTTCAATCTGAGCTCTTAAAAAAAAAAAACAAACCTCCTTTTTAAACACCAGCGGGATGGAAATTAAGCACCGCAAAAGTGCCATTTTACATGGACAAAGAACCGGAAACAACTGGAAGAGAAACACAACAACAGGACATAACCAAATAACAGTTCAAGGCAGCCCACTGCCCGTGTATGAAAAAGAACAATGTTATACGTATCTAGGATACGACTTTAATACCAAAAACAGTGCCGATAAACAGCAAGTGACGTCACTGATTAAAGAATTCGAAAAGTCTCTCAATAATATTGACAAAACACTGCTACCATCAAGCGCAAAAATTGAAGCTGTCAACATAATGTGCAACCAAAAGATGAACCTGTACTATCCAAACCTCACCTTCACTGAAAAGGATATTAATCATCTTGAAGGTCTCTTCGCTAATATGGTCAGGGAATGGCTAAATCTTAACAACTCAGCCACTAGAGCCTTCATGTTTACACCAAAGTCACATGGAAGACTAAGACTACTCAGGCCACGTATAATGTACTATGCAAAACACCTGGCATTTTACCTGTCAGTATTGAACTGCGACGACCCACAGGTTAGAGAAAGAACATCACTAAAGTTGCACATGGACAAACGCAAAGTTGCAAAGACGACTGATGAAACGTCTTTCGCGGGGTATAAAACAAATGAAAAAGGTATAATCACGAAAGAGTCTAATTTAAACTGG
Organism: Onchidella celtica; assembly: GCA_963931925.1. NCBI lineage: Eukaryota > Metazoa > Mollusca > Gastropoda > Systellommatophora > Onchidiidae > Onchidella > Onchidella celtica. The sequence continues at coordinate 65,156,676 of OZ007572.1, forward strand.
ACGAGATCAACATGGGTGCATTTGAACGAAATATGTGCCAGAATGAATCTAAAGCTACACGACAGAAACAACAAATATGCCTTCGAACTTCACATAGATGTAGAGATACCAACTGTCATCGAAGATGCCACACAATTTTATGCGGCGTACAAAAAAATTCAGCAAACTAAATCACCGAAAATTGGAAAGCCAAGAAATCTCAGGGACATATTGTACGGGAAGCTCCCAATATCGATCACTCTCTCTCCAACTCATTCTGGACAAATCACAACATTCCGGACAAAATAAGAACTTTTATCACTAAGGGACGATTACAATCACTTCCATGTGAAAGCTTAATGAGTCATTACTACCCTAATGTATAATTATTCCAAAAATGTAAACTTTGTAACCATCCTACAGAAACTGCCTCACACATTTTAAATGGATGCACAAAATCCAAGACCATGTATCAGAAGCGACACAACAGAATTGTTAACTTTATAGCAAACAAAATTAAAGGAAACAGCATCAACAATAAAATTGTCCTTATGGATACGCCACTCAAGCCAGCAATTTTTCAGTCTAGTGACACATCCTTCAACTACTCACAAAACAGACCGGATATATCACAGTCATAGACCCAGTTAATAAGGCAGTAAAACTTGTTGAAATATCCATTCCATTCGATGCCTTCATTGACAGGTGCTATCAGACGAAATTTAATAAATACTATCCCCTGTGTCTGGAAATTAATTCACTAGGATATCATTGTGAAATAATTCTTTTGATCTTTGGTTCATTAGGTCACGTCCACAAGAGAGTAAAATGTGGTCTATGTAAACTAGGCCTCAGTAACACCGAAGCGAAATTTATAGCAAAATACTGCAGTGTTAGCAGTGGCATAGGCTCTTTTAATGTATGGAAGCTGAGAGCAAGAAAGTACGACAGAGGTAGTCTAGCATAAAGTGAAATAATATCAACTCTAATATTTTACCAGAGAAGGAGATTTGGAGGACAAGAATGAAAGGGACCATAGCATGTATTTCCGCTTCTGTACAATGTGAAATATTGTTTTTCCAATAAAATATTGTACGGGTACATTTGACATGTATTTAATGGAAATAAACAAATTTGATGTGTACATGTGTGTTTGTGTCTGGCCGCAGATGGGCCGGCGTAGCGTTTTTGCCTGCTGTGCATTGTTACTTGTCCTACCAGACCCTACTCGACATCTGTACTGTCGTCCTACCAGACCCTACATGACATCTGTACTGTCGTCCTACCAGACCCTACTCGACATCTGTACTGTCGTCCTACCAGACCCTACACGACATCTGTACTGTCGTCCTATCAGACCCTACATGACATCTGTACTGCCGTCCTACGAGACCCTACATGACATCTGTACTGCCGTGATACCAGACCCTACACGACATCTGTACTGTCGTCCTATCAGACCCTACATGACATCTGTACTGTCGTCCTACCAGACCCTACACGACATCTGTACTGTCGTCCTACCAGACCCTACTCGACATCTGTACTGTCGTCCTACCAGACCCTGCACGACATCTGTACTGTCGTCCTACCAGACCCTACACGACATCTGTACTGCCGTCCTACCAGACCCTACATGACATCTGTACTGTTGTCCTACCAGACCCTACACGACATCTGTACTGTCGTCCTACCAGACCCTACACGACATCTGTACTGCCGTCCTACCAGACCCTACATGACATCTGTACTGTCGTCCTATCAGACCCTACACAACATCTGTACTGTCGTCCTATCAGACCCTACATGACATCTGTACTGCCGTCCTACCAGACCCTACATGACATCTGTACGGCCGTGATACCAGACCCTGCACGCACTGAAATGTGGGAAAATCCAGATAGATATCACCAGGGTGATCAACAACATGATAAACAACAACAAAGATGGCCGTCACCGAGTTATGAAACACCGTATACGACCTATTTAACTGAACACAATTCCTTAACTATCCTGAGAGTTGGGAACAGTGTGTATTCCAGAAGAAAATTTTCAGCACGACCATTAACCAATCCGAGAACTGGAAGGCCATAGGCCGTAATCACCTTAACAAAGGTAGAGAGAATTGTGTATTCGACTTAGACTAAACTAGAATCTTATTGCCAAATATCAATGCTTCAGTCTAATTTATTTGAGAATTTTTTCAGTTCTGTCTCTACGTGCAAGCTTTGTCTGTCGATCTTTACTTGCAAGCTTTGTCTGTCTGTCTTTACTTGCAAGCTTTGTCTGTCTGTCTTTACATGCAAGATTTGTCTGTCTCTATGTGCAGGCTTCGTCTTTCTGTGTCTATGTACAAGCTTTATCTGTCTCTATGTGCAAGCTTCGTCTATCTGTGTCTACGTACAAGCTTTATCTGTCTCTATGTGCAGGCTTCGTCTATCTGTGTCTACGTACAAGCTTTATCTGTCTCTATGTGCAAGCTTCGTCTATCTGTGTCTACGTACAAGCTTTATCTGTCTCTGTGTGCAAGCTTCGTCTATCTCCTCTGTGTCTACGTACAAACTTTATCTGTCTCTATGTGCAAGCTTCGTCCATCTGTGTCTACGTACAAGCTTTATTTGTCTCTATGTGCAAGCTTCGTCTATCTGTGTCTACGTACAAGCTTTATCTGTCTCTATGTGCAAGCTTCGTCTATCTGTGTCTATGTACAAGCTTTATCTGTCTCTATGTGCAAGCTTCGTCTATCTGTGCTTACGTAAAAGCTTTACCTGTCTCTATGTGCAAGCTTCGTCTATCTGTGTCTACGTACAAGCTTTATCTGTCTCTATGTGCAGGCTTCGTCTATCTGTGTCTACGTACAAGCTTTATTTGTCTCTATGTGCAAGCTTCGTCTATCTGTGTCTACGTACAAGCTTTATTTGTCTCTATGTGCAAGCTTCGTCTATCTGTGTCTACGTACAAGCTTTGTCTGTCTCTATGTGCAAGCTTCGTCTATCTGTGTCTACGTACAAGCTTTATTTGTCTCTATGTGCAAGCTTCGTCTATCTGTGTCTACGTACAAGCTTTGTCTGTCTCTATGTGTAAGGTTTGTCGGCACGATAATGGCCACTTTGGGCTGTTCACGGTTATTTAGGGTACTTTATTTAAGCTTACCGGGTACTCACTTGGTTCTATCGTCACTTCACTCCTCGGTCTGCCTCTTACTTACGTCTATGTCTGAGGATCGTCAGTGCGATTAAGATTTAATAATAGTAGCTCCTTCTTCTACTGAATTTACTTTAAAACGGCCGACGTTCTCAACGGGTTTTCTACACACACACGCGCACGCCCGCAGGCACGCACACACACACCCACCCACACCCACACACAGACACACACACACGCACGCACGCACACACACATGATTAGCTGATAGTTAAAAACGGGGAAGAAGTAACTAAGAAAAACTGGGATCGCAAAGGGGGGGGGGGGCTCCCAGAACCACCTTTTCCCCCTTTTTTAAAGCCTTCAATAATCTTTTCTTTGGTCGATTGCTTTTCATGAAAAGATGTAGACGAGTCGCAGGTGTATATTTTATATGCATACAAACCAAACCGAGACCAACTTCTGTCTTCAGCCGGCAACCACAACCCGGGATGGAATGAACTGTATAAATTAACTTTTTAACCAGACAGCCAGTAGCAGGATGACCAGGGACGAAAGATTTGATCTTACACTGGAGAAAGTGACTTAGCTGTTGCTGTCATGACGACACGACGAACCTTAACTGTTCACGTCCAGGCAGAGCAGGAAATAAACGCTTCAATGTCAGCTAGAAATTATAATCTGGTGAGCCGACATGACGTCATTGATCTTCAACGGCCCAGAAAGTTAATGTTGTGTACAGATCTAGATCTAGTCATCCCAACGTTTTCACAGGGACGGTAGACAATGGCTGGCACGACTAATAGCTGTTATGCAGTACCAGCAAGCAAGGCGAGTGGCCGTTATCCACAACTGGCTAGCAATACGAGTGACCGTGTTTTGCAAGACTGGCTGGCAAGACAAGTGACCGTGCTATCCAGGACTGCCGTGTTGCGGTGAAAGACTGAATAAGCCAATCTACGTCAAATTTAATTCTTTTTTATATTTTTTTATTTGATTTTCAGGTCAATTGCCAAATTGTGGGACACCAAAATGACCATGTGAACCAATTTTTCAGCTAGATCCAGTGGTGTTAATTTTGCTTTGACAGGGTGGTCAGATATATGACAGACCATATTTAACTGGTTTTGGGACAAGAATGAGTCTAGTTGATGAGAAATTAGAGTTTATTTGCAGTCATCCCCTCCTGTTACGTACATCATTTTTGACACCATGAAGGGACAACAACCACCTTTGTAAAGCAAACCACTGACAAAACACACATTCAAACACTGTTTTACAGATAAAAGAATTGCTTGATGCATGAATTTGACTTGCACAACAATTTACAGTTAAAAATTTAACACAAGTTGTGGGTCAAATGACGTACATAACAACCGACCTCCATTGACACTAGAATTTGACAACATAATTTCAGTAAAAAAACCTGCAAGCAAGCAATGTCTGAAACAAAAACAAAAAGATGTTAACATAGTAATGGTTTATGACAACTTGGAGTGAACTCAGTGACCAATAAATGTGACTGAAACATTCTTCTTACGTACATCATTGTTGACACCAAAATGTACTCTTCCTCTATAACTCATAAGTTTGCCACAATTTGACACTAGATCTATCTACAAAAATAAAATTTCTTTCTCCATTCAACAATACTTTAAACTTGTGTAGAAACTGTTACTACTAGCACTAGATTTCCACATGTTGTCGCAATCTCCCGTTGCGGACATAAAATTGACCCAGACAACATTACGTACATCATTTGACTTCAAAGCACTAGATCTAGATCTAGTGGTCAAATTTTAAGATAAATTGTATTTTCTGTATTCCTTAGCAAGGGCCTAATGCTGCAATCATGCCTCAGTGTTTGTCTTGATCACTGATGTATGTTTGGAGCAATACGTTTCCATAACTTGCAACTGAAGAGCAAAAGTGAGCAAAACATTACGAACGTCAGCACATTCCCGTTACGTTACGAACGTCACATGCTCTTTGAACTTTGACACGAACACAGAGGTTTTAATAATTATAATAACACGTTAACTTATCACTGTGAGTTAACGTAAATTCGTTTTCTGGTAACACAAGCCACAGGTGACAAAACGCTCTGTCCAAGCGGGCCGCGTTGTGTGGAGATCCACCACAAAGTTACGAACGTCAAAATTGACCCGGGGAGTAATGAGCTATTTATAAAGCTCGTTTTCCAAAACTGCAACCTGGGTTATAAACGAAACTTAAGATTTCGTTACAGCAGAAAGTAAACGATAAAATTCTATGACGAAGATGTATTCGTAGTGGGTAACAGGCAAATTGGCGCTCCGATTCGGAATCCGTATTTTTGACACGATGAAAGACATACATAACGAACATTTTCTTTTAGGTTTAGCGATGAGATTTAATGTTTCCCAAGTAATTTTCGGGTTTGCAGCTGTAGATGCACCATTCATTTATAAGCACAACATAAAAAACATGAGGTCAAGACACCCACTCATATGATGTTCAGGTTTTCAGTAGACCACCTCTGACGTGTCCGTTTTCACTAGCCGATTTTTCACCATATTTTCGGACTCAAATTAATTTTTCCGCACAGTTACATGATCTTTCGCTGCAATGTTGTGTTTCCTGTTAGATCTATCATTTCTTATCAAATATAAACAAAGAGAAACTAAAGTGGTGACATCTGTGTCATATAATTAAAGAAATCCCAAAGGCATGTGTGATTGGCCCAGTTTTTGGCATTTGACTGAAACACTCGATCTGTCTTGATGAAGACCCCCGGCACATTTAATCCTTCCTAAAGGAGACTGAGAAAATCTGCAAGTCAATTAAAACACAGTTTGTCACATATTTACATACTGCATTTTAACTTGTCCAGGTGCAACAATTTTATACTGACACTTTCTCCTTGGATTTTTATTTGTGAAGTTTTAGTAGATCAAGCTCTGGGAATGAAACTAAAATTAAATACCCAAGAAGTCTCGACAGGTGCAAAGTGGTAAGTGGCCATTGTCCTACAGAAGCGCCTTTAAGTCAAAGTCAAACTCAAAGAAGCTCGATCTTTTTCTTTAATTTGGCCCTCACGAAACAGAACTTGCACAGAGACTAGAGCGGGGTGCGGGGCTGGGTGCACCACCAAAGTTCTTTCTGTGTCTGGTTAAATGTTTTTTGGCATATTTATTAGTTTATTAGTTTCACTTGTATTACCCAACATTCTAATCCACGCCCCCCCACCCCCCACCCCCCACTCCCCAGTTCACGGGGACTGAGTATGTGCACTTACTAAACCATGGCTGTGATCCAAAAAAAGAATTGAAACTGTTTGGGAGAACAAAGCATGTCTGTGACCTGGAACTGTTTGGGAGAACAAAGCATGTCTGTGGCCTGGAACTGTTTGGGGGAACAAAGCATGACTGTGGCCTGGAATTGTTTGGGAGAACAAAGCATGTATGTGGCCTGGAACTGTTTGGAGATCAAAGCATGTCTGTGGCCTGGAACTGTTTGGGAGAACAAAGCATGTCTGTGACCTGGAACTGTTTGGGAGAACAAAGCATGTCTGTGGCCTGGAACTGTTTGGGAGAACAAAACATGTCTGTGACCTAGAACTGTTTGGGAGAACAAAACATGACTGTGGCCTGTAACTGTTTGGGAGAACAAAACATGACTGTGACCTGGAACTGTTTGGGAGAAAAAAGCATGTCTGTGACCTGGAACTGTTTGGGAGAACAAAGCATGTCTGTGACCTGGAACTGTTTGGGAGAACAAAGCATGTCTGTGGCCTGGAACTGTTTGGGAGAACAAAGCATGTCTGTGGCCTGGAACTGTTTGGGAGAACAAAGCATGTCTGTGGCCTGGAACTGTTTGGGAGAACAAAGCATGTCTGTGGCCTGGAACTGTTTGGGAGAACAAAGCATGTCTGTGGCCTGGAACTGTTTGGGAAAACAAAACATGTCTGTGACCTGGAACTGTTTGGGAGAACAAAGCATGTCTGTGGCCTGGAACTTTCCACAAAAGAAGAACTAAAACTCAGCATTTGGAATTAGGCTAAGTTATGTGATGTCATGTGACGTGAATCAATAGTCTTTTTCTGTCTTACAGCAGAATAGTTGCAGTTGTAACTGTCTAGGGTGTGCATAGGAGGGGAAGGTGAAGGGGCAGAAAATGAGTGGAACAAGAAAGGATGAAAAATAAAAACAACGAAAACGTCATTGTAAAAACAAAATGTATAGGAGATTTTTGGAGACAAGCAAAAGAAAAGTGACAACACATGTATGGAGAGAAAAATGAAAATATATAAAGGAACGACAGAAGCAAGAAGAAATGATTATCAGAATAGAAAAGAGACAATAATAATAATTAAAAAAAAATAACTCACTGACGATAGAAGAACAACAAAAGAGAGGAAGGGGAGGCAAATGTCTGGAGAAGCGACCAATCCACAAGACAAGATCTTCAATCCACAAGACAAAGATCTTCAATCCACAAGACAAAGATCTTCAATCCACAAGACAAAGATTTTCAACACAAAAGACAAAGATCTTCAATCCACAAGACAAAGATCTTCAACACAAAAGACAAAGATCTTCAATCCACAAGACAAGATCTTCAATCTACAAGACAAAGATCTTCAATCCACAAGACAAAGATCTTCAATCCACAAGACAAAGATCTTCAATCCACAAGACAAAGATCTTCAATCCACAAGACAAAGATCTTCAACACAAAAGACAAAGATCTTCAACACAAAAGACAAAGATCTACTACGCAAAAAGACAAAGATCTACTACGCAAAGGACAAAGATCTACTACGCAAAAGACAACGATCTACTACGCAAAAGACAAAGATCTACTACGCAAAAGACAAAGATCGTCAACACGAAAGACAAAGATCTACTACGCAAAAGACAAAGATCTACTACGCAAAAGACAAAGATCTACTACGCAAAAGACAAAAATCTACAACACGAAAGACAAAGATCTTCAACATGAAAGAAAAGGATCTATAACGCGAAAGGCAAAGATCTACAACCCGTACGACTGAGATCTAGAAGATGAAAGACAAAGACCTACAAGATGAAAGACAAAGATCTACAAGATGAAAGACTAGGACCTACAATATGAAAGACAAAAATATACAACATGAAAGACAAAGATATACAAGATGAAAGACAAAGACCTAAAACATGAAAGACAAAGATCTACAACATGAAAGACAAAAACCTACAACACGAAAGACAAAGACCTATAACATGAAAGACAAAGACTTACAACATGAAGACAAAGATCTACAAGATAAAAGACAAAGATCTACAAAAAGACAAACACCTACAACATGAAAGACCAAGATCTACAAGATAAAAGACAAAGACCTACAACATGAAAGACAAAGATATACAACATGAAAGACAAAGACCTACAAAACGAAAGACAAAGACTTACAACATGAAAGAGAAAGACCTACAACATGAAAGACAAAGATCTACAATATGAAAGACAAAGACCTACAACGTGAAAGACAAAGATATACAACATGAAAGACAAAGATATACAATATGAAAGACAAAGACCTAAAACATGAAAGACAAAGATCTACAACATGAAAGATAAAAAAAACCTACAACACGAAAGACAAAGATATACAACATGAAAGACAAAGATATACAACATGAAGGATAATGACCTACAACATGAAAGACAAAGACCTACAACATGAAAGACAAAGATCTACAACATGAAAGACAAAGATATACAATATGAAAATGTAATAATGTAATAATGTATAGCATTTATATAGCGCATATCCATTTAAAATGCTCTATGCGCTTTACAGAAACAACGTGTCAAGCACAGAGCAGAATGGAGCTGCCTGCGAAGCGCTCAACACACTGCACTGCTTCTTTCTCTCTCCCTGTCTCGCTCACTCTCTCTCTCTCTATCTCAGAGCAAATTGTAACGCAGCCTGTTAGGCGCAGTTCACAACTCACAACAGTTCATACTCACAGCAGTTCACAACTCACATCAGTTCACACACACAACTCAAATAATATTTGAATATTTATTAATAACAATATGTATTTAATAATGAATAATATATTTTGTTGCTGCTGGTGGGGAGGGGGGGGGGGGGATGATATGGATAAATTTTAATCTATTAATTTCAATTTTCAATTTTGCCCGGGCAGCGGCCTTTCGGCCTGCTCTTTACGATTTCCAACTGCCAAGGTATCTTTAACGTGCGCAACGTGCACACGGGCCCTCCGAATTTTTTCGTCCTTATCCGAGAAGACTAGGTACTCGATCCTACCCCCCAATAGGACCAGGGACTTGAAAATATGAGAAAAATCCAATTTCCAACATGCCTGCACTGCCCGGGTTTAGAACCCGGGACCCTTGGCATGAGAGGCGAGCATCTTGCCTCTAGATCACCTTGTCCCCTGAAAGAGAAAGATCTACAACATGAAAGACAAAGACCTACAACATGAAAGAGAAAGATCTACAACATGAAAGACAAAGATCTACAACATGAAAGAAAAAAACCTACAAGATGAAAGACAAAATTTTTCAACATGAAAGACAAAAATCTACAACATGAAAGACAAAGATCTACAACATGAAAGACAAAGATCTACAACATGAAAGACAAAAATCTACAACATGAAAGACAAAGACCTAAAACATGAAAGACAAAGATCTACAACATGAAAGACAAAAATCTACAACATGAAAGACAAAGATCTACAACATGAAAGACCAAGACCTACAACATGAAAGACAAAGATCTACAACATGAAAGACAAAAACCTACAACATGAAAGACAAAGACCTACAACATGAAAGACAAAGACCTACAACATGAAAGACAAAAACCTACAACATGAAAGACAAAGATCTACAACATGAAAGACAAAAACCTACAACATGAAAGACAAAGATCTACAACATGAAAGACAAAAACCTACAACATGAAAGACAAAGATCTACAACATGAAAGACAAAGATCTACAACATGAAAGACAAAGATCTACAACATGAAAGACAAAGATCTACAACATGAAAGACAAAGGTATACAAGATGAAAGACAAAGATCTACAAAATGAAAGACAAAAATCGACGACATGAAAGACAAAGACCTACAACATGAAAGATAAAGATCTACAACACGAAAGACAAAGAGATACAACATTGAAAGACAAAGATCTACAACATGAAAGACAAAAATCTACAAGATGAAAGACCAAGACCTACAACATGAAAGACAAAGATATACAACATGAAAGAAAAAGACCTACAACGTGAAAGACAAAGATCTACAAGATGAAAGACGGTGATGAAAGAAAAAAGT